>JANFAF010000004.1:1200000-1577474 GCA_024663475.1 Pisolithus thermaeus
AGGTATTGACTATCCATTGTTCCAGAGGGGATGGGATGGGCCTCAGCCGGCCCACTTATAAAGTACAATTCTGGCCCGAGCCTTTCCCCGTCGAATACGTTGGGCTGGGAGTCTGCAACCTCACCTGAGCGTCGAGTTAATGATGATGCGGCGCAACCAACCCTACGGTTTCGCTCACCTCTATCTTCGGGGAGAAATAGGCTACCTGTATAGCTGTAATCATCCTTTGAAGATTGGCCATACAATGCAGGGTTGATGAAATCCTCTAGTAAGGGAAGGTTGCTGTCAAGATGTGAGATGGTAACTATGAATCAGACTAAACAATGAGCACGTACTAGGAATGAGGATCAAAGGCTTCAGAAGACTGTGAGATGGAAGGGGTGGCAATGACTCTCGCTTCAGAGCGCATAGTAGTCTCGGAGTCAGAAGAATAGTGGCTGAAGTGGGTGGTGAGTGAGTCGACTGGAGCTGCCTAAAACACGGACGGTCTTACAGAGAGGGTGGAACCCGGTACGCGTCTGTTTCGGTTGAGATGTGGATGGAAGGGATAGAGCTGGCGTCCATGGGTTGGTCGGATGATCGAGAGGGGATTGTCAGTGAAGGAGTCATAGGATTCATGAATGGATACCCTTTATATACATAGTCCAAGGACCAAAACGGGCGACCAAGGGCGCCAGCGACAACACTTCCAAACGCTTGACAAGACGAGGAGAGTAAGAGAACCAAGATCCAGGGGATCGGCAGGCAATACGTCAAGCATCACGGCATTGGAGTATGAACCTGTCCATATCAGCCCAAACTCAGCGTTTCGGTGTGGCAAAAGTGCACTTTGGCCTGGCATATTTTGCATGTTTGTGACGAACATATGACTGAGAGAGCCGGAAAGGACGGCCTTCCCCGAGGAAATTCTGCAGGTCACTTCTGCATGGAATATTCTCCGACTAACCGACGAGAACATAGCCCCGAGCTTGCCAACGAGAAGGTGGGTGCATAGACTTTGGGCTGTGCATTCCACGGAAAAGAGGGGGCATGATGGCCTGCAAAATGACACCCGTATAGCAGCGCCATGGAGGGCTCATTGCCACCCACATCACGTGACGTCAGGTCACTCGTCAACGTTCCCAAGTCACACAAAGGGTGAATTCAATCGTTCACCACAACACACCGGTGGCACTGAAGAGAATCCGGCCATGCGCCGCCCGCACCGATGCTGTGGCCGTGTGCGGTCTACGTACGATAAGGTGTCACTGACTTGTATACCGTGTTTAAGGGATGCCCAACTTTTCGAGCCAAAGAATAATTTTTCTCGAGACCCACCGCTGATGGCGTGGGCGTTGGCGTTGGCCAGTTTAACACGAGTTTGCAACGTGCTTTCCCGCGTTGGTCCGAGCTTGCCAACCGATCTTCCCTAGATAGGCCATCTATCTACTCTTACTGCGCATTTGTAATCAACGTAGACCCATTAATGGCACGTTCGAAATGGTCGGGACTGGCTGATGGCCAACAAAACCAATGTTGCAATTGCGTACCCAACTCCCCATCAATTTCCACTTCGCATCAGGGCGGATACATCCGACCTCCATTGCAATCAATAGCACCCAAGCACTTCCGCAAACCCTTACGTTACGATAATATTACCCCACTGACTTTCAGTCCTCGTCTTCGCTTCCATACTCAGCTAAACCCAGTCCCGCGCTCGTTCGATTAGGTTGCGGATTGAACGGCGCAATCGATGCGTTGCCACCATGTTGTCGTCTTATTTCAGCAAAATACTTCAAGCCCTCCAAGGTGTCAGAAGAAAGAAGGCCTTGAGGTTTCGGTGATTCGGAACGTTGCACATTTGGTGGCGTAAGGTCCAGTTTCCTTCGTTTAGCATGGGGGCCGTCTTCGGAGACCTCGCCGTCCGCTTCCAACACCTCGCCCTCGTCGTCTAGCGTATCTCCCTCTTCGAGCGCTCGCACCGCCCGCATGGCCCGGACTATATGGGGATCCATGCGCGCCTTGATGGCCTCCTGTCCCTGTTCCTCCAGCCACCGTTTCTCTTGTTCTTTCGACACGGGATTTGGATCCTCAGTCGCCCATCGCACGTTCAAGATCTCATCATTATCCAGGGATTGGCATGCCATGGCCTCCTTGGCAAACTGGGCGTTGAATTCCGACTTGTACGTCACAAAAGCAACACTTCGGTACTGAAGAACACGTACTTTGAAAGAGATGTCAGCAATCATCGCGCGGTGAACATGAAAAGTACTCGCTCTTTTCAATCTCGCCCCATTCTCTAAAGTGTCGAATGACTATTTCCTCCGTTTCGGGGCCGGGTCCTGTCTCCTTGATCCGGCCAATGTACAAAGTGCGATTCTGCCGGTTGAAACTGCCAACGCCACCCATATCGTCCCGGTAGTCTGCGAACTTCTCCCTTGCGAAGCAATCCTTCGAACTATCTGGCAGAGCGTTGTCGGGATCTGGGAGCGTGTGCAGATAGTTGCATTCCCAACCGTACGGACAGCAACCACGAGCGAAAAAGAGACAGCAGTATTTATTCCCAGTAGTATTTGCTCTCGTAAGGCCGCTGTCCTTCTTGATGTTACATCGCGTCTGCGACTTTACCTTGCTGTAGTGTGGGGTTAGAGTATGCCTTATGCACCACCGTAAAAGCACGCACTTGGAGTAATTATCCTCGCGATCACCGCCGGCCCATTTATTGTACCAAATGTCTATTGAGTATAGTCAGGATGTTGCCAAGCGTCGGGTTGCGCGTCGTCGTGATAACACGCACTGTATTCCTTCCCAGTCTGCGGTGTCTCCTTTCTCTCGACTTCGCCAGGTTGGACCTGTTTTCGTGCAGGCTTCAAAGGCTTCTTCGTGGGTTTTGGTTTGGTGATCGCTACCGTCGAGGTTTCATTCGTGCTCATGGTTGTAACCACTGCGAAGTCCACACTGTCAGCAGTGTAGCTGCTCGTTAGTGGAGCCTCACGTGACACACACACTCATGTAGCCGAGTGCACCGTCGGTATCAACCCTAGTACCATACCCCGATGCCCTCCAAACGTCCTTCTCACTGTACTACCGAACTAAACGTATAACCTATGGCTCGCCACTCTGCCTTACTATCATCTTGCACGCCCAGTAAAGCTTCCCCGGCAGAAGTTACAATCGGTCATGTGTGAGTGCATTATTACGTCCCGCTGAGAACACATCTCCTCAGCCCCGCTATCTGCCTCGGGTCATTTCAGCCAACTGCGTGATCTCGTAATTTGCCCACAAGAGCCAGGCGTCCTCAACTATGTACAAAACACCTCTATTGTGGAACATGATCTCTACGCGCCAGACTTGGTGAGCTTGCCACTTCGCCTTCCCTGTGCCCTAATCCCATGACCTCTTCATCCTACCACAGCCACCCCGGACCATCGCAGACCTTCCATTCATCCCCAACACTCTGACCTCCCTCCCTGTGCCTGGAACAGACAAGACTCTGTTGGCTGTTGGCGGCCAGGAAGCGGAAATCCATCTTTCCCTCCACAAGCGATCCTCGCGATCCGAACGGCGGAACAACCATCTATCGAGGCCGCGTTGTAATTATGATATCTGGAATTTCTTTATGAGGCTCTCCGGATCGATTAATAACTCCGTCCTGCTGAGCTCTCTTAGCTTAACGAGGTCCAATGAAAGTAGCGTCGAGCCTAGGCTCGTTGTCAGTAACAACGATTGGAAAGTCAAGTTTTATGATGTTCCGATCTGCGAAGACTCTGCACCGAAAGAGATACGACAGTGTGGTATGCTGAGGCTAGAAGAGCCGGTCAATCATTGTGAGTGTGCTACTTGGTCAAGATTGAGCTAGACAAGACTGACCGGCGTGTGAAGCATCCATATCTCCCGATGGGAGAACCCTTCTGTCCGTAGGGGACTCACCCCGGATTTATCTACACCAGCTTACAGGTGGTGCACGCATCACCTTCAATCCTATCGTTACCCTCAGTGTCCCACCCCCCGACACGCGGCTGTACTCGGCAGCCCTCGCTGCCTCTTTTTCGACAGCGTTTTCCACGGACGGAATGAAGTTTGCTGTTGCATCTCAAGAGGGCGTAGTGGCCGTCTGGGACGTACGAAGCACGAAGCCTATGAAGGTCATACAAACTGACAAAACGCGGTTGCCAACTGGACAGCATGGGAATGGCTACTCCAGTGACTGGCTTAGTGACGATCCAAATGACTGGACGAGGGGCGGTTCAAGAGCCCCCGGGTGGGGGGCTCGAAATGTCAAATTCGGTTCGGGCGGTACAAATGGTCGCCCAGGGAAGGAGTTAATGGTATTCACCGAGGTGGGTTACGTCTCTGTGCCAACTCCGTCGCACATTCCTCACCGCTTATGATTAACTCAGCACACGAATCTTCTGCACGTTTTTGATGCTCGTACCTTCGAACAAGAGGAAATCGTGCGCGTTCCAGGCGTTTCCAAGCGAAAAACAGTGTCCTCTCGGTCTCTGTTTAGCCCTGCATACGTGGATCCGATACCACCACGACGCCACATTCCGGCTCCACACACGACACGTGCATTGAACGAATTTTTGGGAGGGGTCGTTCCAGATAATGATCCAACCGCTTCGTGGCACCCTCCGCGGCGCGAGTTCCATCGTGGGGACGGAATAGACGATGAACACGACCATGTCTTTTTTGCCGCAACCCGCGATCGTCGTAACGCCCGAACCCACATCTCGGAGAGGATCTCACCGCCCAGTGGCTGGGCAGTTGATAGGCGCGAGGCCTCACACGGTACTGGTGACGTTGCTCCGGAGGATGTAGAGATGGACGTGGACGAAGTGGAGGGCGATTGCGTTTCTTCACGTGGACCGTCACGGTCTTCTTCACCCCCACCATCGGTTCATCTTCCGGTACAGCCTTCCCCCTCTCCAACACGCAGTGCCGTGGGTGGTCGGCACTCAAGTACACGACCCTCTTCCCGTCCTCATCACAGGACCATCACCCGAGAAGACGCCATTTTCGATCTAACCTTAACTCAGGACTATGATTACGATATTGCCGGGACGTGTTTCGACCCTGATGGAGGGCTTATCTACGTGGCTACCACGGATTGCATATCGGAATGGGAGGTAAGGGGGGCAAGCAGGCGGTGGTGGGGCGGTTCGGAGTGGGTCTGAGCCTCAAGTGATATTTGTTTTCGTCGCGCCTTCGCGTTTCTGCTGAAGTACATTCTCTTCGACACTGCTGCCATGATTACATAGTCAAATCTGCTCTGTACTTTACATACATGTCATAACTTTGTCTTTTTTTGCATGTTGTAGCTCGTTTTATCGAAGTCGTCGCATCTTCAGGTGGCTCCCATCTGAAACAACTACCCTCTTCCACGGTGATCATTCTAATTATTGTAATCTACGAGTATTTGGACAATCTTGACTTCTTCCGTTTCGGACGGGGCTTTCGGAGAACTGAGACGGCGCAAGGCAACAAAAATAGCTGGAGGGCTCCAAATAAGTACTTTCATTTCAGAGCCCTCCATAAACTATTAACGAGCCCCACCCCGATGGGCCTCGCCTACTTTGGATTCTCGATGAAAAAGACCCCCGATGGGGAAACTGCGGGGTGCAAACGCCTCCCAAACGTTATGCCATCGTGTCCTTTGATACGATGACCCTGGAGCACGAACGAATTCCATTCCATGAGCAGAAGCCTAATTCAATTCGGCATAAAGTGCTGACACAGGCCACGACGAATCGGGCGCGGTGCTGGTGCGGACATTATGACGTTTAGACACTGCCAAAGCATGGCCGTGAAATGTGTTCCAAGGGTGTGTTCGACGCTTTGTTCGAATGTTTCCGTACCGTATACGTTGACAGGTATGTACCCCCCCTAGATGTCCAGGGCTCGTCTCGGCGCTTGCCAAGCTGTGGAGGGCTATGACTGCTGACCGGATCGTGTACTAGTCGAACCTACCAGTGACTTGGGACCGTCCACCAGGAAACTCATTCGATAGGAAATCTCGCACGGACCATGGCGTGGGCATGACGACACGAATCTTGGTGTGGGATGTGGCAGGGACTGAATAAGATACTGCCATCTCGCCGATCGACGAAGGAAAGCATAGTTGGTGTAGTCTGAAACGTACATACACATATTGTCAGACCGTGGAGTCCTCACCACGCTGGTAGGTTTCAAAATGGTCATTGTGCCTGAGCCAGAAGCACAAGAACCGTTGAGGAGTCCATTGGCTATGGCGGCCTGTTCCCAATGGAGTATCATTGCAGGTGTTCTTATTGTTGTCGATGGCGTTGAACGTTCACGATCAGGCGTGGAACACTACATACTTCATGTAACATGCTACACACGTTCACAAGATCTGCAACGTCCGAATCTAGCACGATGACTGCATCGTGAAGACAGGTGACTGCATTCTCACACAAAATTGGCTCAACCGTACTGCCCTTTGAAGATTTCGTATGATAACTGGCCGAAAGAGGAAGCTATCAAGGGGAATAGTTGTTGATAAGATTAGACGGCGGCATTTCTGCGCAAAAGCCTCCGTTGGACCCGACCTCCAAACGCCTATGTTAGTGAACGCGTCGCTCCTTTCACGTTCCTACTGTCGTTCTGCATTCCTCAAGGCTTTCTCGAATGCAGCGACTCGCTCGCAGACACGCACTTACTCGCTGCGTAGGGTTAATAGCACACCCCTGACTGCAAATTGCTTGCACCAGTCGCTGTACCTTGATGCTAGGGCGCGTGGGCATTTGCGCGCTTTCAGTTTCTGCAATGTAAGGTGGAACTCCCCCGGTAACGCAAAAGTAGTCAAGCACCCAGAACCCACACAGAACATCCGAGCGGCGTCAGCCAAAACTTCCCCCCGGGAGCAACGCAGGAAAGATTGGATGGTTGTCCAGAAATTAATGGAGAACGTTTGGCCCAAGAATGATTGGAGCACTCGGGGAAGAGTGATCCTCGGTTTTGCTCTACTCATTTCTGCCAAGGTTTGGATGTCATCCTCACGCAAGCTGTGCAAGGCCCTCATCAATGCTCAAAGGTATTGAACGTACAAGTCCCGCAGCTGTTCAAAACCATCATTGATGTTCTCAATATCGAGGCGGGATCCCAAAGTACCGTCTGGGTCGTGGCTGGCTCGCTCATACTCGGATGTATGCAAGTAAACATGAACTCGGACTTTGACGTTGACAACTTATCCTAGATGGGGCTGCACGCATCGGAGCGACGTTGTTTGGGGAGCTCTTGAGTGCCGTATTTGCTAATATCGGCCAGCGCGCCATTCGAAAGGTTGCTCGGGAAACTTTCGAGCACTTATTAAATCTTGATCTCAAATTCCATTTGTCCCGTCAAACTGGCGGGCTGACGCGTGCCATCGATCGCGGAACAAAGTCAGGATCTTCCTCTTACATTTCCTGACTCGGCCTTTTCACACTTATATGTCCTAGGGGAATTGCTTTCATGCTACAAGCCGTCCTATTTCGGATTGTTCCAACTGCGTTTGAAATATCTATGGTTTGCGGCATCCTGGTATCTGTACATCCTGTACTACCCATAGGTGGTGACTAACCATTGTTTCCAAGACCTACAAATTCGGTTGGGATTTTGCTGCGATCACGTTGACAACACTGGCGGCATATACCTGGTTCACCGTGCGGACGACTTCGTGGAGGTAGGTGGGATTAGCAGATTGCAAAGCTCTACTCCTCATTCACCCATAGGACCCAGTTCCGACGTGACGCAAATAAGGCAGACAACAAGGCTGCGACCGTCGGTGTGGACTCGTTGATAAACTATGAAGCTGTTAAAGTATGTCCACTCGAGCGGCCTACTCAATTCTTTTACTTACTCGGCTCCCCCTAAGCACTTCAACAATGAGAAGTACGAGGTTGCTCAATATGACAAATACCTCAAGCAGTATGAAAACTCTTCAGTCAAGATCACCACGTCATTAGCGTATCTAAATTCAGGGCAGAATATCATATTCTCTACGGCCCTCACGGCTACGATGTTCCTGGCAGCTCAAGGGGTATTGAATGGTCCTCATTCTTTTTCCGCTGATTTGATTTTGGCGTTAATTTGGCGAATTTACAGGGACTATGACGGTCGGTGATCTTGTGATGGTGAACCAGCTCATCTTCCAATTATCACTGCCCCTCAACTTCCTCGGCTCTATCTACCGGGAGATACGACAAAATTTGCTGGATATGGAGGCGCTGTTCAACCTACAAACGGAGAACGTGCCCGTCAAGGTAACCATGCAACCAACGATCACTAACCTTGCTGACGGCCAACGTTTACTCAGGATAAACCCGCGGCTCGGCCACTGATCTTGAAAGGCGGTTCAATCCGGTTTGAGAATGTCACGTTTGGTTACCATCCTGACCGTCCGATCTTTCGCAACCTTTCCTTCACCGTACCCGCAGGCAAGAAGGTGGCCATCGTCGGTCCCTCTGGTAGCGGGAAGTCGACTGTTTTCCGGGTTCTTTTCCGATTCTACGATCCGTGGTCGGGGCGAATCTTGATCGACGATCAAAATATTCAAGATGTCCAATTAGAGAGCCTAAGACAGCATGTAGGCGTTGTTCCACAGGACACCCCTCTTTTCCATTCGGACATCATGCACAACATCCGATATGGCCGTCTTGATGCAACGGACGAGGAAGTTAAAGCCGCCGCCATGAAAGCGAGTGTGCATGACACCATAATAAGCCTGCCAGATGGATACGGGACAACCGTTGGTGAACGCGGACTCATGATATCAGGAGGGGAAAAACAACGCTTGGCTATTGCTAGAGTGTTACTTAAGGATCCCCCAATCCTGTTCTTTGACGAAGCTGTGGGTCCCTCCTCATCATCTTACTATGCAGATTTCATTAAGCCCCCTGCTGTAGACTTCTGCTCTCGATGCCCAAACGGAAACAGAAATCATGCGCAGTGTCAACAACATCTTGTTGGGTAGCGCTCGGACGAGTATTTTCATCGCTCACAGACTACGTACCATCGTCGAAGCTGGTAAGCCAATACTGATGATGCTCGATAGGTACGACGACGAGGGGACTAATACCACTCTTTCCCACCAGATCTTATTATTGTTTTGAGAGATGGACAAGTTGTGGAGCAGGGCACACACGAGGAGCTGTTGCGTTCTGGCGGCGTGTATCATGACATGTGGTTACAGCAAGCCTTAGACAGTACCTCAGAGACGGCGACCCCACTACGGTCATGAGTCTCTTGTTTATCGATGTGAAACGATTACACCATTCAATTTCAACTAAAATGCCAGTACGAGTTTACAGCATGCACAGCGAGAGCAAAGTTTTCGAGATTTGTTCAGAAGTGCACCTTCATTCCAATCGCCCTCGTAACCAGCTCAATAATCCCTTCGTCCCTTCACGCTCCCACACTTTCCTTTGCGGAATTCTGAAACTGTTGCGAAGCGTTGAAACAGGTTACTCAGCTAAGTTAGGTAAAGCCCGAAAAAAAAAAACTTACACATTCCCATCAACGAGGAACACATCTAATGGTAAGAGGCCGAGTTCCGGAGGCAGCTTGGCGATCTCGTTGTCCCTCAAGTCGAGTTCCTCGAGTTTCCAATCAGATACCACACGGTGACCTTTGAAAACTTCCGCGAGCTCCTGGAAACCATCAAGATCCGTGATGCGGTTTCCCCTTAGCCGTAGATGTCTCAAGCCCTTACGAGCAGGTGTATCTTGAGATGCCATGATAAGCTCTGAGAGCACATCCTTCCGCAGTGCTGAAGACGTAAGGAAGTTGTATGTCAGATCGAGCGTGCGCAGACTAGGAAATAGCCTCGTAAGCAAGGGCAATAGCGCCTCTGTTGACTTTGGCGGTGCCGAAAGGCTGTCTTCTCCTTGGTGTGTCACCGTAACCATATCACCGAAACCGCAGCCATCGAGTACCAGTTCCTCGAGGGCAGGTAACAGTGGAAACCCCGATTCACTAGTGAGAGACGGTAGGACAACGCTCAAGTCCAACTTCCTGTTGCTCAGCACGAGAGTCTGCAGGGTCTGTGCGAACGGCTGAGCTGAGATGACCGTTAATGGAAGAGTAGGCGTCGGCAGAGCGATGTCGATCTTTCCCTTCGATAGTGATGGGCCCAATGTGGGAGCGGCCAGGGAGAACGAACGTGTGTGAGATCTCGTTGGAGGAGCCAGAGGAGGAAGGGTCAGGGTCTGCGCTCCACTATTGAAGTACTGCATGTTGGCGAGATTGACGATCGGGGGTTGGGAGGTGCAGGAGCCCGGAACGGAAGAACACTGGGAGCTGGATGGAGAATCAACTTTCCGTTCTGACTGGGAGGTAGCACTGTCTGAGACCGCCGGACGCGCTGTACAGGATGGCCGCCGTACACCCTCCGCGAACAAATCATGTTCGTTCTCCCGCGCCTCTCTGGCTTGCTCCTGTGTTGGCTGTGTCTCCTTGGGCAAGCTGTCAGCCCAGTCAGAACCCTGGGATTGTCCATTCCTGTGCCTTGCCCGCCTCTCTGCCTCGATCTCCCAGGGTTCCTTAACCACTTTCTTGCCTACAGCAATCCTGAGCATGCCTTTAGGTGGCTCGTCCTTCGTAAAGTCAAATAGGAGGGTCTGCTTAAGACCAGAAAGCGCTTGCTGTACACCGCCGGTGGTCGCTTGAGTTTCCTCTAAATCCAACAAACCCAACGCAGGAAATACTCGGGCGGCGTCCCCACTGGTCAGGGAGGCAGGAAAGGCGTCATCCGTTATGGTGGCATACGAAAACCTCAACTCCTTCAGTTGGTTGAGCGACCCTAGCGCGCGCAAGAGGGCAGCGGACTCCGCATTCCCTGATGAAATGGGATTTGAAGACAAGTCGAACTTGGTCAAAGCAGACGGGAGGTTGTTGTAGTCAATGGTGGAGGCCGTGAGTTTGTTAAAGGAAACATCCAAGTCCAACAAACGAGGCAAAGGTATCGTCGCACGCGTAATTACGGGACCGAAGAAACCCCCCGTGCTCCATGTGTCACCCTTCGCAGAACGAATAGTACCATCTCCAAAAGGTTCCCCGAAAGGAAGGGAAGTAAGAGCATTATGAGACACGTTTAGATGCGAGAGGGTAGGTAGTGTCCAGATATTACGGGGCAGCGAGGTTAACGAGTTATGGGAAAGGTCTAGTGTAGTTAGAGCCGTCAAGTCGGCAAACGTGTCGGGTAGTGTAGATATCTTGTTTTGATGCAACTGCAACAGTCATAGTGAGTCTCAGTTGGATCACGAAACAAGTAAGAGGAACATACGTACGTCGACGACTTTCAGGGATCCAAAGAGAGATATCTCATGTTGGATCTCGGCGATCTCGTTGCACCACGCTTTCAGGACTTGCAAGTCCTGTGCTTCAAACCAGGCTGGACCGCTACGTTGCGTTTGGCGCTTGCTCGGTGACTCGGTGGATGTGATCGAGGGTTCCTGGACAACCGACTCCAGCGGATCCGGTGTAATTCCTAGATGAATCTCAAACAACGCGGACGGCAGACATGGTAAGGAACGTGAGGCGAGGTTTAGGGTACCTATGGCATGAGTCTTGTTCAATGAGTTCTTTTGAGAGACACAAAGCTCGGTTGGCACACCTGTACTGCGAGCGCGTTCTATGGTCTCCTTGACGGACCAACGACCGAGCTCAAGAGCATCGTCCTCGCGTTTCTTAGTGAGAGGGGACTCAGGAACAGCGTCTTCCAAACCCTCGAAGGTGTCCAAGTTCGCGTCACTGGTAATACTTTTTGCGGCCGCTTTCTTTGCTTCCGCACGCTTAAGCGCGATAGCCTCCTTGATGCTGAGGGCGGGCGCTTTTGGAACTGGGATTTCTTCTTCAGGAGACGCGCGACGAACCGATTTCGAAGGGGATTTGGGGATCGACTTGGTCCGTACGCGAGGAGCCGGGGCTGGAGAGCTTGTGCTGGCGAGCGGTTTGGAAGGGGATGGTGCACGGGACCGCGAGGTGGATGTGGTCAGTGTCGTTTTGACTGCAGGACGAGTCTGAGACCGAGGCGTCGATACCTGAGGGACGCGCGACATCTTTTCGAGCGGTGAGGTAGAAGAGTAGAAGGAAGGATCCGAGTCCGCGTCGAGGTATGTAAAGTACCAATACGCGAGACTTATTACTACATAGTGTATGGCGGGCTACTGTCCTCCTCAATTAGCGGGTCGACAAGCATATTCTACGTAGTACACGACGAAACGCCGGTCGGGACACCTGCAAGTCGCTCAGCGCTCGCTTCCATCTGCATCCGTGTCGTCTAGGCTCAAATCACCCAGCTTGTGCTCCGACAGCCGTAGTTCTGCATACTCCTCCTCTTGCGTACGTCGGTACTGAGAAATGTCCCACTCCTCTTCTTCTTCCTCGTCCTCGAACCACTCGGGATTGAATTGGAACTGATTTGCATGTGTAAGAAGCCCATCCACACTCGGGAGAATAAAAGATCCATTACCAAGTCTCTACCACTCATACCAGTGTTCTTGCCAGCGGCATTTTGTTGCTCTTTGGCCTTGCGTAGTGCTTCAGCCTCAGCTAACTTCTTGTCCATTCGTGTCTTCTTCCAAATAGCGAACGTCTCTCGCGTTACGGGAGTCAGATTTGAACCCAGTTTATGTCGCTGTCGTTACAACTAAGCACGAAAAGCTTTGGTCACGAATCAGACGACGTACTTCAGTTTCGATGAAGTCTTCAAGGCTAATCACATTCGCCTTCGCAGCTTCTTCCGCGGCCTTCTTCTCCGATTTGAGGACGAAGCCAGGAGGTAGTGCATGTCGATACTGGCACTTGTCACCGTTGGGACACTCCCAGAACCAACCAAATCTGCAAATACATCATTTGCCTGAGGGCACAAATATTGGATCATGCTCACTTTTTCGTTTCTATAGCTTCGATAAAGTATTTGCACACGATCTAGAGCGCTGATAACAGCCAAGCCGATAAACGTGGAATGTAAACGCACATCGGTGGTCGTCCGTGGATTGCCATGCTTTGACATAACAACTTTACGGAGTTTCTCCTCGTCCCAGTTCTCCATAGTGTCTTAGTTCGATGCAACTTAGCATACACATACCTACGGGAAACTGTAAGCACTGCAAACGAACCTTTCAGCTTCTCCTCCCTACTATCTTCATACAGATTCTTCTTGTCCACTTTCCGCCCGACATTAACATCGTGACTGAACTTGCACTTGGTCCCCTTTTCACACGTTCCAACCTTGAAGTATGCGCACAGAACCGTCTTAGGATCGACGCCGAAGGGCACTTTCTGTGTCTGCACGGGTTTGAGCAGGGCAGCTTCTTCTTTCCGGCGTTTTTCTTCTTCAGCCTTCTCCTTTGCTCGTAGTTCCTTCTCCTTTTCCTTTGCAAGGGCTTGCTTGGATTTACCCGCCAAAGCGGCCTGGGCTTGGATCTGCTGCACCTGTTTCTGTACCTTGGCCGACTTGTTTTTCTGTAGCCACGACGATCAGGGGAATGCTCTTCGGTAGGAGCAATCGATGCACACATTTTTTAGGCCAAACGTCTTCACAAGTCGTACTGATCAGTTGCACGAGGGATGTCTGCTACACAGGCCATGGCGCACCTTGTCTTCCTTCACTTTGGAGGAAGAAGGCGTGTTCTGTTTCTTGGGAGGCATGGTAGTGTTGAGATGTTGGGTAAAGACAGTGAATCAAACAGCCTGGGTGTGGTGCCGGTCCGGCCTACAATGTGTGACGTTGGTGCAACCACCGCTTCAACTTTCTAATTCAGGTTACACAGTTATGTATGTACATGGCCTTCGAAACATTCCTATCATGAAGTGACTCGCAGCAGAGGAAAACCGATTCTGTAGCTGGACAAACAAAGCGGAGATCATAGGTGAGAATAACAGCTGCAGGAGCGAGGTAGCGTGGTATGCATATGCTAGGTATAAGTGGCGTGTGCGTTGAAATCTAGAGCATGTCAAAAGCATTTCGTTGAATTCTTGCCGAAAGAAAGATCTCATCCCATTCTCGACACCGTGAAGACGTTTGTTCATCGACGCATGGTTCCAGACCTGCCAATAGTTGCAGTCCCAAACGTCGGTTTTGACCTTTGCATCCCAAATCCTGGCACTGGAAGTCTTGAACCTGGCACCGGCCGCGGAAGGCCAGATGGACCGTTTCTACTTGAGGGATTACCCGATGAAACAGCACACGCGCTCCCAGAGGAAACGGTTGCGAAGCGAGAAGGGGGACGAGAAGGGGGAGGGAGGGTTTTGATAGCACCGAGCGCTCCGGTGGTCACTGAGGGCCCCTTCGCCTGGAAATTACCAGACACCTTGCTTGATGTAGCAACTGATGCGACGGGAACAGCACTAGCTTTTTGCGGGTTCGACTTAACCACTGCCGAAGTAGCAGTGGCCACGGTCTCAATATTTGTAGGAGGAACCACAGTCTTTCCCCTCAAACCCAACGCGCCTGTTAGTTTACTCCTTATGCTGACTCTTCTCCCGTCCTCGATATTACTCGTCACGCCAGAAACTGGTTTGGTGCTCGGTGGTTGCGCAGGTGGGGGGAAGTGTCCTGGGGGTGGGCGCAAGACACCTTTAAGCACGGGACGATGGAGAGACTGCGGGCGAAGCACAGGTGCACAACCTGAATCCGGCTCCCGTGGTGCCCCAGCAGTCGAATCGTTGCTAGATTCCGTTGTCCTACTAGAGTCAGATGCAACTGACGTCGGGCGACTGTCTGACTGCTGCTGAGCCTTTGGACGCTTGACAATTCGAAGTGCCTGGACAGGCGCAGGGGCAACGAACTTAGATGACTGTGCAGAATGCTTCGGAGGTGTTATAGTTTTCGGATGTGACGTAGTGGATTCATCGCAAATTTGCACAGGTCTGACTCGTTCTCCATAGTCGTTCAGACAGTGAACATCGAAAAGCAGCTAGGACAAACATACCAATCGAGGGATCAGGCGATACCTTTTCCAGTTCGTGCATGGGTTCATCTCCCCGTGGGGGACTGGTCTTCGGGTCTTTGATTAAAGGCACGAGGCTTCCCCGCCTTGACTCAAAACCAGGGCGAACCGATGGTGATGGCGCGGTATTAGCTCGCGGACTTTCCCTTGGACCTGCGCGTACTGTCGTCGACACTATACAACTAATGAGCAGAACTCAAGTTGACAGAGATATGACATACTTGAATCATGAGGAGGGGAAGGGGAAACTGGCATCACGACCTTTTCGCACGCTATAAGAAAAGCAACAATTAACGATGTTATCTTAAGGTTTCAAGTAGAACTTACGGGTGACAAGGGGGCAATCTGGTTCATAATCCGATGGCGCCAGGTCGAGCCTCACGTCACTCGACGAGCTGTCTCGCTTCTGCTCCTTCGCCGTTTTCTCTCTCTGCCTTTTGGCTAGCGCCTCCCTCATTTCTTCCTTCGCGCTCACGTCGAATTCATCACCATCCGTACTCAGCATAAATGAGTCGCCCCCAAAGAAGGAAATGCGGTCATTTAGAAGGTCGAAAGATGCATCAGGGCATTGGAGTTGCCAATTGAATGAGGACTGGAGGTCGACTGAACATCGAATGGGGTTCGTTTCTTGGTTTGAAGCAGCCTTAGAGCGGAGTCGTGGCTGTGGTCCTACTGAAAGGAAAGCCGGATCCTCCGTGGCGTCCGCGGCAGTCGATTCTGGAAGTGACTGAGTAACAGAAGACGGGGAAGGTCGTACCGCGGCTTCCGATAAATGCGTGTCAGTTAGGAGAGGGTAGGCTGCATTTAAATTCGATCTCTGGTTGC
Organism: Pisolithus thermaeus; assembly: GCA_024663475.1. NCBI lineage: Eukaryota > Fungi > Basidiomycota > Agaricomycetes > Boletales > Pisolithaceae > Pisolithus > Pisolithus thermaeus. The sequence continues at coordinate 1,215,759 of JANFAF010000004.1, forward strand.
TTTCAGAAGGCTCCGAGATGACTATTACAACTCCTTCCTCCCTCAGAGGGATCTCAGTTGCGGTGCACGAAGCTTCTTCGCCACGTTGAGGCATTGCACTCATTAGGGATGACAAAGGTGATTGTCCGATGTTCGCGGAAGGGCGGACATTTGGAACTCGAACAACAGTGCTCGGAGGAGAGTAGTGATCGGACGCGAGACTGCAGTTTTTCCTGTGTGGAACAGGTGTTGCATCGACGGCAATGTCTGCCAAAGGAGGTCGGACTTGGCTTGGGAAACGTAAAGGTCTTGGTGTCTGCGTTTGCTCCGTCTCCGAATGGTGTGCAACGCTAGCAGAAGTGGAACAGTAATCAAGTGAGGTATCCCTATCGGAGGACGGTCCCTCTCTCATATCGGGTGCAGAACCCTCTGATATCGCAAGGGTGGATAGCATCTCGGAGGCGTCCTCAATCGTCACGGTCGCATCCCCGACGTCGATGAGACGCTTTCGAAGTGGAACAGATGAAAAGTGCGAAGGTTGGGTCTTATAGGTTCTGTTAAAGAATGCGGTCATCGTCAGTTCGTCCGAGTCGCCATACTTGCTATTATATGGACCACTGTAGTGGGGTACAGCGTTTTCCTTGTCCGAACCCGCTGCCGAGTCGGGTGTGGCGACGTCTCTGTCAGAGTCTGCCTCCTTGGTTGGCGTCGCGAGGGGATCAAAGAGGCTGAGGACGCTGTAGCGGGGATGGTTCATCACGGTTGCACGGAGGAAAAGCGTGACAAAGCCAAACGAGAAAGTCCTTTGTGACATCGCCGTGACATGCGCGTGACGAGACGTGTATAACCTTCTCACGTGATCCTTGATTTTACTTGTTAGAGTCCTGCCAGTTAATCTCGTCCGAAGTTAGTCTCGCGCCCACCTCGCCGGTGTAGAGCCAACGTCGATGGACTACCTACTTGTAGCAGACAACATATGAGACGGATAATCCCATTACACCTGACTATTTCTACTCCAGAGTCCCATTTTCAGCATGCCGCCGTCACCGTGCCAGCCCGCCCCTCGACCCCCTCACAGCCCATTCTTGGAAACAATAGGCCTTCCGTACTCGCGCCAGTCAACAATGTCGATGCAACAAGATAAATACATCTCGTCCGGCTTTCCACTTTTAAGAAAGCGGCTATCTCGGCTCGATTCACAGTTAAGTATTATTGCCCGGGGTCGTAGAGACATTTGTGCACTGTGATCTGCTTTCATGCCCGGTGGAACACAAGCCGTCATGAGTACGAGATCATGCAACCGTCGACTCGCATCATCGAAATAAAGAGGTGACTAATATGGGTACGATTATGTAGCTTTGGTGTAAGTGGTTGATGTGATGGTAAGTAGGAGCATGGAATACAAATGCATGTGGCGCAAAAGCAAAGGGAACAACAGAAATGAGGGTATAAAATGCAATACAGTACGACGTAAGATGGGCATGCAATGTCAGAAGAAGATTGGAATGAACATGGCAGGGAAGGCAGGGACAAGCTACTTGGGGTACAATCGTGAAAGTACTCTTAAGTGTATGGGTGCACAAGAGATATGTATCAAGGTTGCCTTCGAAAGGATGAGTGACGATTCGAGGAGACCCTCAGTCGTCGATACAAGCAATCGATAACATGCATTGCAACCCGTCTAAGACGCGCGATAAGGGAAGAAAGGTACTGGATGGGTAGATGGAAGCACACACCCCTTATTGGACTCCTGGCTCTAGAGGGACTCTTCACTCTGACCGGACTCCTGGCTCGCTCTGGACTTTTTGCTCTTTCACAATCGTTCCCAGGGGAGACAATGTGATCCTCTGTTTGTATGAAGACACCCGAATCAACAGGAGGAAACGCAAACGGCAGGTTCGTCTGTGTGACCACGACATTGTTACGCCGCTGAGTTGCGAGACTGGGCGACGGGGAGGTAGGTGGCGATATAAGAGCGGCGATGGATATACTATGCCCCGGACCTCGAACACCCTTCTCACTGCTCATGGTTCGTGTCTTCGTCCTGCGATGGCGGTTTGTAGGAGCTGGAGCTGGAGACGCGGGTTCCTTATGAGGCGAGCGAACGGATGTTACAGCACTCGTCAGCACGGATACATCCAGTGCATTTGCTCGAGTAGGACGCGGAGAACAAGCCCTCACGTGAGCATGAGTTTTTGAGGACGACGGGAGACATTGACGGTGACCGCTTCCGCTGGACTGTTTACGCAGAAAAGTCACCGGGAGCATAGAAGATTTCGTCGAACGCGCATCCTTGTGATATCCACCAGAGACTTTCGACGACGCTGCAGCACCAGGGCTAAGGGTTCGAAGCGATGGTTCGTTGGCCGCGAGAGCGCAGCGATCTTTGATCGGGCGACCTCTACGATGACTATCCACTGCATCGCCAATATTGTGGAAATGCAGGTGGTATTTAAGAGCTTCAGCATTGTGGAGTATGTCTGAACACCCCTGTCGTCTGCATTGAATCCGGTCTTGTGGCGAAAGTCCAGCATCCTTTACCATTCCGTGAGCTTGATGCTTCTGGACATAAAAAGAACGCGAATGAGCTACACAGAAAGAGTAAGTATGCGATGAACGCACGGCATAGTCAAGTTCATGTTGAATTGAAGAAGCTATATGGATCTTAGGAGGCGGTCGCCACGCCATATCCAAAGTGGACTCGGAATCTATGATGGGGTTGGCAGTAACCATAGAATTGGAATCGTCCGGGAAAGGAGGCAACTGCTTGTCCCTGTAAACATGAGACTGCTCCTTCCTGATTTGCGAAGCTCGGTAGTGAGCCACGACCTGCTGGGCGGCACTGAGGTTGGACGAACAACTTTCGACCGTGCTGGCCCTGGCCGGAGCATCAGATACCTGGGTACTGTCCGACGTGACGGTGGCATGGAATTCCCACTGAGATTCCGATGCGGTACAGTTATCATCTTCACCGGAATCGTCGCCACAGTCGACAGAGACGACCTCTGGGACGTCGATGTGAAAGACGCCTCCAAATCGTCTAGTATCGACTTGGAGTTCGCGCTTCCGGTCGGCTTCGAGTGGGACGGCTCTGATGGCCATCTTGCGGTCTTCCGTTAGACTACGCATGTAGATCAAGGATATCGGGGCTGCTGGCGGGGAGAGGAAGAGTAATCAAATAACGGACATACGCTGACAGGGATGGATTTATAGGAGACTGGACATGACGTGAGGCGCTTTGACCATGAAGTGTGGAATGGGCGTCCACCGCACCCCGAGGGAGTGGTCCACCGAACTCGTGACGATAAGGCTTTGACAAGGCTTACTTTGGATATGAACTCGTTGATGGGAAAACCAAGACAAAGCATGTTCTGGTCCGACATCTTCGCGTCCATTGGCTGATCTTTCTGAATGCTGTGAGGACAATGCTAGAGCAAATGGTGGACTCGGCAAGTGGAGGGAGGATGCCGCGCGCCCGATGCTAATAGGATTAGGGTTTGCCACCAACCTCGATGGTCTCTCTCCAATGCCACAGACACATAACCAGCTACAGGGCAGCACTCTCGCTGTCTCTGAGATGCAGCACTGCAACCTACCCAAGAAGGCCGCTCGCTGCCTCGGTACACACAGGCAGCGTTCCACGCATTCCAGTTTATCCTGGTCACATACCACTTTCTCCGTTTGAGCGTGCATTTCTTGCTGTTGGCTCCGCAATGATGGCATTCATAGACCCAAGGCGTGGTGGTAAGTTCATGCGTGTCACTTGTCAAACACAAACGCCACTCGAACCCATACAGACATGGTCGCTGCGTGTGGAGAAACTACCGCGGGATTCACATTGATTAATTTACGAGACGCAATGTTGGGATCTTGCGAAGGTCGGAGGATATTGAAAGACAGACCACGCGTGAACACGAATACCCTCGACATGGAGAAACTGAGGAGTTTGCCAGGCAATACGTTCGGTAGAGCCTACATTCGGTGGCTGGATGCTTGCAAGATAAATCCCGATTCAAGGGAACCGGTCAGTCTCCCGCCTTTGCGCCAAAAGCAGTCATAACGCGTCTCTTCAAGTACAGGTTCACTATATAGACGATCCCGAACTCGCCTACGTAATGCAACGATACCGCGAGACTCATGACCTGTATCACGCCCTTTTTGCCCTCAAAGTCTCGGCCATGCCTGAGTTGGTTCTCAAAGCTTTTGAATTCGCAAATCTTGGGTTCCCTATGACCGGCCTTGCTCTTGGCGCTTCCATTAACTTGAAACCCCCACAACGTGAGAGGTTGTGGCGCGAGTTTGTCCCTTGGGCAGTAAAGTGCGGGAGTAATGCCAGATGCTTGATAACTGTGTATTGGGAGGAAAGATGGGAACAGGACCTGGACGAACTAAAGAAGGAGCTGGGGGTATGGGACCCGCCAGTGGGTGTAAGTCTACCTCTGTCTGCAGCTCGCGCCTAGGCCTTCAATAGTACGCACGTTTCATATTGTACCTGGAAGCATCAGACCGTAATCCCCCACGTTCCCAAGGTCGTGTTATTACGTCCACTCATCTGCTCTCAGGGCTGACAAAAGATGGAGCCTGGAACTTGTAGCGTGCCATGGGTGTACACTGAGTGATACTAGCAGTTGGGATTCAGCGTAAAATATAGTTAAGGCAGCTCAATCGCAACATGAGTCATTACTACAGAAACATTCCTCAATAATCTTCAGCGACCCCCGCTCGCCTTCGCAGCACAAGTCTTCGAACAGAACGGGTGTTTACCATGTCTGGGGTTAACACGGCAAAACTGGTAAAAGTGAGTGACAGTCCCACTGACGTGGGGGAAAGGGGCGTACACTACACACTTTGGCTGCCTCAGCGGCGCAGGTTCTCCCGCAATACTGGTGATGTTGGTATTTCGGTCTAGACTGACAAAACTGCGGCAACCATGAGCACCACCATACGTAATCCTGACAGCACCTGGACATACCTCGCAACGACCATTGTGCTTATTCGATGTGATGCGGGGACCAACGGGTGAGCCAGTCTTGAATGCCGTTGAAAACCGGTTTGCACTGGGCTGCCGCGCGTTGGCGTTGGCGACCAGCGCCGTGAGGTCCTGAACTGAGAACCGGTTCGCCTCACGCCTTACGCTTGGGAGGTAATCTGGGTCATCCTCGTGGCCTGTCACAAGTATTATCGCTTTGGATGATCTAATCATTTGCATCGTCCAACTTACGCAGTTCTTCACGGAGGCGCTCGAGTGCCTTTCCGAGTTCGTTGCGACCACTTTTGTCGGCGCCATTTCCCCAGAAATAATCCCTCGGAGAATCCTACAGCCGCCATTAAGCTCACAGAAAAACAGATCGACAAGCTATCCACCTCTACGAGCTCGGCATCTCCGGTCCCAAGGAGCATGGCCTTCAGGTCAGCGTGCTGAGTGAATTTGAGTCGCAGTGCAATTTCCATCTTGACGTAGGTTAACGCCTGCATGAAACAGTACAATGCAGATAAAATCACCTTTTCTACGTTGACTTGACGCCAGTCGGGACGGACCCATTCTTGGTGACGGTGCGCCTCATCGAAAGCAAGCATGGGCCGTTCACCACAAGTTCGGACACGTTCCGCGATGTCAGGGTGATCATCAATGAACTGCAAAGGATGCCGTGGGCATGAATGCAGCACTACGCTAAGCGTGAAGGAATGTACCTTGAATGACTGAAAGAGATGCTCGCTGGTTGGGTACCTCTTGCCTTTGTAGTACACGGGATGGGGGGAAAAGTTGGTAAATTCATAGAATGCAGCACCCTTTGTGTAGAAATAGACAGAAGGGTGGTGCCTAGTTTTAAAAGGAGCAATAGATGCACCAGTTGGTACCAACGGTGCCGTGAGCGGCGGGTAATCCGTGTCCCCATCATCGTCTTGACTGAAGTTGGATGACAGGGGCGAGGCTCCGTTTGAGGTCTCAGTAAATTTTGTTTCTGGGGTGAAATCTTGCCCTGACGTGGGGGCCGTGGGGGCATAGTATTGGCTAACTGGCCTTTGTGCGAGTCCTGTAGCAGCAGCAGACTGCGGTGTAGTTGGTGAACCTCCAATCCTAAAGAATTTCATGATTCGACGAGTATCTACCATTCCAAGGCCAATAACGAGTGCAACAATGAGTAGGCCGAAAATTTTGATTAGGCTTTGAGAGACGGAAGTGGATAGAGGTAAGAGGAGAGTACCTTGGGCGGCCTGACAGAACTGCGTACTTATAGGCTCCATCGGCGTAACCGCCCAACAGAACGTGGGTCCCCAGAGACCAGTACACTTGGATACGCCATGAGTAGGCCACGATCTTCGCCACAGGCTATCAGCGATAACTTGCAATCCAGTTCAGTCTAACTTGCCTCAAGGCGGGAGTAAACAGCCGCTTACCTAAGCCCTATTCCTACTCGCTTGCCTATTTCGGTGGGGTTCATACATCGCCATTGCACAATGCGTCTGCAGCATGTCGAGTGTGATATTCAGTCGCATTGCCGTTCCTCCCCGTGGACGCACCCGATCGAAGAAAAATATTTATGTACTGATTCCTCGGAGGAATCGCCGGATCTTGGTGAGATTACAAACCTAACACGAACTGTTCGGTAAAATGTATGGGTGCCACAAACCCCGACGGAGTGTTTTTTGCGCTGCATGCAGAAGAAGTGCGATGTCCGTGAGGATGGATGCATCCCTTCCCCCATAAATTCGGGATTGGTTGCTGGTGCATTTCATCCTTCTTGACGATCTCAGATTAAGAGCGATGGGCATTCATCCGCAAGACGACTGGGTAGATGTCCCCCCACTGGACGAATTTTCTCTTTCCAATGCTGCAAACTCTGTTCACGGTCGAAAGAATAGGCTCCTTCGCATCGATCGGGAAAATCCCCGATTTTCAGAAAGTAAGTGCTAATTATTCTGCGAAAGTGACGTGCGTAAGTGATGATACGTATGAAGTTGAGCAATTATTCAGAAAGGGATGGCGACACCGTAAGAAGAATAGGCCACAGATCCGATTTATCTTCAAAGTCCTCTGGTCCGAACCTATGCTGGAGCCGTATTTGGCCTACAGGCACGTCCCCTGCGTTCTAGACCACTGTGGTTTATTTACTCTCGCTTGTGCAGATCTTCTATCCAGGAGACAGTGCGGGCAAAAGACATGAGAGGAAACGAGCAATTACTTTTTCACGGTACCGATCGTGCTTGTTTACTGGGCGAGACCAGGAACAATGTAGTCCTATGTAGCCTTCCAAAATGTAGTATGTGCTCAATACTTCGGACTTCATTCGATGTGAAGAGGTGTGGTGAGTCCACTCTTTTTACTTTCAAACATCCTCTTTTACACCTGTATAATTTCGAAGGTTCCAAGAACGCGTTCAAACGGTATGTGTCGCGAATATGAATATGCTCGATTCTCAGGCTCGCGACAACACATAGGTTTGGACATGGTATATACACAACATCGTGTTCGTCTAGTGAGCGTCACATTTCCAGCGCTTGTTGCACGACACTCAAAATGTTCCAGAGGCGGATGATTACGTCTCCAACGTTTCCAACGAAGCTGGTCTTCGTGCGATGTTAGTCAATCGTGTTGTCGTAGGAAAGCCCTACAAACGATATCGTAATGCAGTTGATCTCCTTGGACCCCCCGTGGGATATCATTCCGTGCGAACGTATGTTGCTTGAACTAGTACAGCACTTCTCACACTTTTTGCAGATTGCTGGGGAGATCGGGTGGGACTTGAACTACGACGGTTTGTGTATTTCAAATCTTCGCAAAGAAGCTAATCCCCTGACGGTGGCACTTGGCAGAAACGGTCACCTATCACAATGAGACCATTCGTCCTGCGTACCTGGTGGTATATGGGGACAAGGAAGAGTCTCCCGTTACAGTTAAGGAATTCATATCTTCGATGTTCAAGACCCCGCTCGCGTCATAACTGCGGCTGAGCCGCCGAACGTCAATCCTGCTCGAGGATTTACGCAGCGGTTATCGTTGGTATTCATTATTTAAGCCTCTCTATTCGGAGGAAGATAGCCACTCTTTTCTCAAGTTTTGGCTGAAGCATCGGATTAGACAATACATCATCGGACTACTACATAGCTACTGTAAAATATAAGTACAACACGGTATAAACAAGGAATGTGATACTTTTACGTAAGTCATGTGTTGTATTGGCCAGCCGACCACGCATCTCGGGACTCAATCCATGAACTTGTCTCCAGCTGCCAGTCGCCTTGGACGTTCCGCACAGGAAGTGATACTAGTGGGCACCGCTTTAATTTTTGCGTGATGTATAGACTGCGCGCTGCCACGACTGGATCATGGTCGGAGTGGACCCTCGTGCGGCAAACGGTGCCAGTTGCGTGGTTCAAACGTTTACTAGCAAGTCCTGGTCTGGCACGTGTACCTGCGCTAGGGTGGTGTACGCTCACGACCTCCGCATTGGCTGTTGTCAGAGTTCGTCGTAATCGTTCCCCCACAACACCGGGTGTGTGTGTGCGTTTGTCCGGAATGTGCTTGAAAGATCTAACTCAGTGCCATTGTAGGGATACCCTATTACATGCCTCATGTGTGCCCAGATCGGCATTTCGGAGACCTGTGTTCATTGCCATCGCAATGAAGAACCGCAGGTAACAGTTAGCCTTCGTAACTTGGGTGTCCCGTGTGGAGAACATGCGCTCGTCGCATGCCACGAGTCGCCTGATTCGCTGCCTGCCCATCGCGTGCTAAGGATGTGAGCCTGTCTATAAAGCAGCATTCTTGATGCAGTTCGCCCGTTCGCAACTTTACGCTCCTGGAGAGTCACCTTTCTATAGCCCACATCTGGCACCCATATCATTGCTTATCGTTCAAGGCAGGCCCACTGATACAACATGAGTACCGCCCTCCCACCCATGCATGCCGCGCTTTCTGTCCTCGGGACAATGGCCGGCCAATATCTTGCTAGCCAAGCACAGGCAGCCCAGGCTCAGCCGACAGCCCAACAACCGGCCGTTGGGGTATCTGTTCCCGGGCCGCAGACTGCGCAAACGAATAGTCTCTGCGATGTATGTACAAGGCGAGGTATAGCACGTGCACCGCTGATGCAAGCTCTCCTAGGCCTGCCATGCCAAACCCAAGTACTTTGATGGAACGAAAACGCATTCATTTTGCAGCAAGACTTGTGCAGCTCAGATGCAGAACCGAACTGCAGCCACCAATCCTTCCAAGAAAAGGAAGAGTACCAATCCAGCACCTCAATTGTGCGATGTATGATGATTTGATTGTCTTGTTCTTCAACGGACAACTAATACTATTTGTCGAACAGTACTGTCACAAGCAACCCAAGCACAACGATGGCACCACGACACATTCTTTCTGTAGCAAAACATGTGCACAGAATGCAAAGGCCGCAGGAATAGCTTCAGCGCCAGCCAAGTCTGTAGTCCCGAAACTCGACGCTCTCGTAGCAGTACTTACAACATTGCCCTTCAGGCCAGTGAAGAATGGCTGTTTGATCTGTGGAAACCCTAAGAAGAAAGGGCACTTTTGTGGCCAAGCATGTCACTCCAAGGCAACGAAGAGGGCACCAGTGCTTCTTGAAGTGCCTCAAGGGCACGACACTTTCAAGAGCGGTACGTGACGTTCGCTTTCAAAGCACCCTGGTCACTCAGCGGATATGGCGCAGTGTCCGACCAGTTTAAGGCTTCCTGGCGACACCAGACCCCGTGTCCCACCGTACGCAGAGTTTATAAGGTCATTGGACACCCGTCCTCCATCGCTAAATACGAAGCATACCGGTACGTACATGTCAAGACCTTCGGTTGTTCGTTTTAACAAGCGTGACGTAGAGCCCAAGTCGAGGCTCGAGGGAACTTTGCTGCTGCGGGGCGCTCGCCAGGAAACGAGAACCGCCGTTGGCACGGAACCACGAGGGAGTGTCTCCTTGGTGACAATGGGAATAGCACCCTCTGCTCTTCTCAATCCTGTTCGCTGTGTAGGATCCTTCACACATCGTATAGCTTGAGCCTGTTTGGCAAGAAGACAGGCTGGGGAAGGCAAGCCTATATCTCCTATGCCTAACCTCGAGATTGTGATGTGAATCCGTTGCTTAGATTCGGTGCGGGGATCTACACTTCATCCACCTCATCCAAGTCCAACGACTACTCTAACAACGTGAAACCATCAAGACTGAAGGCCATTCTCCTAAACAAAGTTATAGTCGGAAGGGGTTACAAGATGATGCAAGACAACACTAGCTTAACTGGCCCACCAGCAGGATACGACTCGGTAAGTTGGCTTCGAGCTGTACCCTCACCGCTGACGAACATATCGCATTATCCAAGGTTCTCGCTGAGGTTGCTGTTGGTGGTTCCCTTAACTACGATGAACTTGTGTGTTACACGGAGAATGCCATCAGGCCTTCGTATCTCGTCATGTACGACGCATGATGTGGCCCGCATACGTGGCGCGGGTCGTTCATTTCCCAGAGTGTACATAGACTACTGTACTTCTAATACCGAGACTCGAGCACCGCCCCGGTCACAGTTACCCTAAGGCGTACATATCATATTTATGCACATCGATCACTGTTGCAGTACAAAGAAATCAAACAGTGTATATAGATCCGTTTCAAACTTGCTGATGGGACACGTAAAGCCGGATTACTGTATTGCACCGATCTGCGAATGGAATGTGCGGATAAACTCAGCGCCCAGCTCTGATGCTGATAAGTCACAACACATCCATGACAAAACACAACTGCGGACCAATCAATAGGTTGCCAAGGATATCCACGCAGGTGGCTAACAGAGTGCCTCGAAGAAACATTTCGTTACCAGAAGGGTCCGGTATCTTCTGCATAAACGAGTATAATGTCATGTGAGTGGGGAGATAAGTGCTGTGAGAGCATAGTCGTCTATAAGAATATGACCAGGAAGATGCTACAATAGTGGTAGATGCGGATGGGAACAACGTAAAACACCGGGAGAGAACACATCTATGCAGTCTGAAGCGAACGATGAGACGGTGGACAACTCCTTAGTTTAGAATACTGTATGAACGTACCGACTCCTTCAGCCACGTGATGAGGTCATTGCGGTCCTTTTCTTTCTTGAGACCAGCGAACGCCATCTTCGTGCCAGGAATGTACTACAAGTTACCGCATATCAACGGACGCCGGGATATCAGGAAAAATTTTCCACCCCACCTTTTTAGGGTTCTCGAGGTATTCAAAGAGGGTTTTCTCGTCCCAAACGACGCCTTTGTTGACATTAGCAGCGGTGTACGAGAACCCCTCGGTGGTGCCGCTCTTGCGGCCAAAAAGACTGGAATGTATATGAGCGCGTCTGTCGTCAAACCTCTCTCATAGCTGAATGCAACATACCCATGCAAGTTAGGGCCGACCTTGTGGGCTTCGCCTGCACCGACGGTATGGCACTGGGCGCAACGAGTCTTGAAGAGACCAGCGCCCTTGGCAGCGTCACCTGCATCCGCGTAGTAAGTTCACCATCGTAAAGGGCACGTCAAGAAGGAATCATACCGGGAGCGTAAGGCATTTTTAAAGTCTAGGCGATAGAGAGGGAAAGGAGAAAAATATTAGAATTAGTACTAGACCGAAGGATGATGAATGTTGCCTTCCAACTTTTTAAGGCGCTCTCAGCTCCCGAGGGACTTGCCGGTTTTCTCCGTATTTGTAAGCTCAAATCCAGGAAGTATGATTGGCTGGAGTGGAGGCTTGGTGCAGGTGCTCCGCTCATCGTCGTCATCAAGATGGGTCAGTGGGTGGCTACATCCCGATATACATGCGGAGGACTTTAGCCAACCGAAAAGGCTAACAGCGGAGTGACCAGGAGTCGACAAATGGAGCAGAATATAAATATGGCCATGTACTCTATTGGGGGTCAACAAGCCTCTACGGTACCATAAAAAGTACGGAAGTAGTCATCTTGTTAGTAGGCATGTCACGTCTTTTACTGCGGGTGAATGCGAATGAGAGTTATACGGTGGTATAGACGAACACATCCGGATATCTCGCACACGAGAATGTACACACGTAGTCATACACAAAGCAGACAACCGTTGCTGTAGAAGACTTCGATACCTTGCCCTAATCGTCCCTCAGTCACGGCATACTTGGGTTGATCTGTCGAAGTACATAGATGAAACAAAACGTCTGGCAGTTTCATGGACGGTGGAAAAGGAAAGTTCCAGCTTGCAATTGAACCGGCGCACTTGCGTTACCAACCTCCGCTGGAAGGGAGCCTGATTACCATTGGCTGCCGGATGCTTCGCGCAGATTGCCAGACTAGCCAACCGATGACCAGCATACCAAATGTCAATGTCAATCTATCAAATTCACGATCAAAACCTGCACCAAGGCCAGGCTAAGAGCTCACATTTCGACGACCGCCAGTGCTGGGGGTATCCATCAGGCAGATAATCGGCAAAAGCGGAGAATTCACTCACCGAAGAGTGCCTTCAGTTGACCGCAGTACACCACCCCTTCGCAGGAGAAGCTTGTGAATAAGGGAGAGGACTTGTCAAGAAGCCCCGTCCCTGAGACCCAGAACACCCATGTCACCAGGACCCAGACTGCTTGAGTACCAATCGACGCAATCGGACGACGAGACCATATGGGGTCTAGGAAAAAGAGTGTGTATGTGCCGGCGGTCACAGTTGTCCAACACCCAGCAAATCTATGGTGTATCAGAACTTCATGTTTAAGCAGAGACCAGGTGAACTCACAAGAGAAATCGCACGCCTGACCGTAACATTGGATCGGGTGCGTTGTTGTTGTACTTGTACTGGAGTAACAGCCAAGTGGCATCTGCGATCTGGAATATGCAGGTGTCAGTACATCCCGTTTGGGAGTGGATACACGCCTGACCGCAGCTAGGCTATCGAACAACAGGAAGACGTAAACGACTATAGCGAATGAGAAATGGATGGACTTGTATGATGTTGTGAAGCTTACGTGGTCCGTATTGTTGCATCCGCGTGCCGGACATCTTGTTCAGTGGCCGTGGGTTGCGCTTAGAATGTCTATACAGCAGGTACAGAGGACAGAAGTATATCAACGCTAGCATAGGCGTAACCGCCGCTATGACGCTGGATATTGCGCTTGAATACATCCTGGATTTACTAGCGTCGGGAGCTGAGGAAACTGCAGCAGAACTTTGGAGGGCAAATGAGCCTGTTGCAAGGGCGGCGAGTATGCATAAGGAGGATGCAAATGGCAGCATTTCGACCAGCTGATAAACCAGGGTTCAATCGTACGACCTTCAGAAGTTAGATAGTTGACTGGCATACCGAGATGGATTGACGAGACGAGGGCATAGACATACTTGCGATGACAACGGAAGCAGTCGCGGCGGCACTGACGACTTTGGCTGCGAACGGGGAGTGAGAAGAAAGGGAGTCCGCCTCTGAGGAGAGTCCCTGCATGGTTTGTGAACAACGGACATGCCCAGCACTGGCAGCAAGGTGTGGGTTGTTAGTAATGCGTGCTGGCAACGTGCCTGCAGCATTGGTTTGTGCCAATGTGCTTCATAAGAAGAGACTCCGTCAGCAAGCACACTCATGGCGTATCCCTAACTGCTGGAGGATCTAACGCTGGTAATGAGCGTAACTGAGTGATTCTGAGGTCGTCCATATCGATAGCAAGTACCCCACCAGATACACGAGCTCGAGGAATGCTGTCAGGAGTGACTACTTCATGTGGTCGGATTTCCCCGGCGCCGCGTGGCCACCACAACGGCGACTATAGTAATACCCAGCTACCAACACGGTCGGTCACTAACCTCAACAAACGATAAACCACATCCCCGATACATCAAGCTCCCCCTTATTCTGTAACGTCCAGCACAATCGCATCATTTGTGCGCACCTCTCTGTTTTCGCGTCGCGAGTCTTGCTTCCTCCCCCACACGTTCGGTACTCTATATAGGTAGCCAATAGGGGAGAGGCCCATTCTAATTACATCTCCAAAGAGAAAGTCACCGCCAGCGCGCGAGGGTGCCCGGATGACATCGAGGCGCGTGGGAATGTGTACTCCGTTTACCCACTGTCGATGCTTCATAGCAGCTCGCCGCATGAACGTTGACTCACCGGTTCCAAGGCTTACCGTCGCGCTCCTTCATGTCTCACCGAACATTTGAGTGGTGACGACGTACGAGAGCGAGATGCCATTTTGTAGGTAAGTGCATCAAGCATTGCGCACATGTATCAGTGTTAGGGAGAGCATAGCAGGATATAAAGAATGACGGATGTAAATTTTTCGAACACAGGTGCTTGTCAGTACTATCGGCGATGGTTGACGTGTGGCCGACTTGTGGCCATGGGAACCCGGTGAAGGCGAGTAACCGACTTTCGTTCGTTCGTCAAATTCAAGCAACATCCACTGGGCCAGTTCAAACCGCGTTGTGCTTCAAACACGAGATCAACTCTTATCGTTAATTCATTAGCGCCTTTAAACCATTAGTAATTGTATCTGCATGCATCAGCGTCAGGGCCGTCGGACGCTCCAGAAAGCCCCTTCATGCTCTCCGATGGGACATCCGGTGGAATGTTGCATTCATCCACGTCAGTGTTGCACCAGCCTGGATTAGTTGCTAGGTCTATTCGCTTCGGCCCCGCCTCTGTCCAAACACGACGTTCGTGCTATCCCCCGTATGTACTCGAAGTTAATTCTGCAGGTCTTGGACACGACAATATCCCCGTCATTGTGTCACCTTCGGACTGGTCCGCTATGTTAGCGAAAAGTACGACTCTCACGGGGTCTATCTGACGTTTGAAGGCACTGTAGGGCTGAATTCCCGAGGTCTGCGAAGAGATCACAAGCACACCAACAAGGATGGCGGCCGTCTAGTAAGAATTCCTATCCCCCGAAACAGTTGTATATACTGATGCATGCTATATATTGATTGATGTTTTAATCTAGACCACTTTTACGGAAATCAGTCACAGCGGAAAGGTCTTAAGCTATTATGCTACACATACAGCAAAATACTCGAACATGTACGTACAATGCGCATTTTCATCACCTGAAAATCACCTTCCTTCGACTTGACAGGATCCATGAACCTAGACAAGGCAAGGGGCCAAATGCAGGTCACTATGTAATTTTAAAAAGCATCATATCGGTTTATCGTCGGGGTCAGAAGATCTCAACGCATAGCTCGCTCTTGTTCGGTCCTTCGCGTAGTGGTAGCCGGCTCATCTCGGCATTGCTAAGGAGCCACTCCGGATCGACATGGGACGTGGCAGCCAGCGAACGTATGCTGAGCATGACGCGACACACAGCCACGACAATCGTTGCAGTAGGGAAGCTGTAAGGGGCAAAGATTCGGACACTTAGCACAGCAATATGGAGTTAAGCTCTAGCAGGATAAGAGGCCCACCCGGCTAGAGCAGTAAGGTAAACCTAACACCGGCCAAATTGAGCAAATGCGGGTCAATCAAAGGCACCAATAGTAACAATCACCGGTACCCACTGATATTTGAGTAGGAGCGGTGAACGTGAGCCCTATGATCGTGAACACGAGTGATCCTGTTATGTTCCAAGTTCTAAGTTTTGGTTTCGTAAAAAAATTAACTATTATACCGCACCCATCGCGAACGCATACATCAGCATACCCCTGTAATTCTCAGTCAAGTCAGTCAAGAATACGCATAGAAGAATGTGGATGATTGACTCTTTAAGAAATCTGCGCGATGGTGCTTCGAAATGAAGTGATTTCCTGCCTTGCATGAACCGATAAACTTTCAACGCAAACAAGATAGAATGGTTGGCCAACGAAGGTACGAAAATCCAAATGATATGTCCAGGACTTTGTAGGGGCATTGAAGTAGTGGAAGTAAAGAGCTTTTCAATGGTCCCTACTAAGGGGGAGAGCAATGCAAACGATGCTGCTGTGCTGCCGCAGAGGGTACCGACGACAAAGGTACGGACGAATGCGTTGCGGGAAAAGAGATACCAGACGCGAAGGGTGATGACAGCTTTTAATTGCAATAGTGCAGACCAAGCGACAGGGATGAGTTGAACGTCGATGAACTCGGAAGGTGACTTACCTTGGCAAAGTAACATGATCACTATCGATAGTGAAAAGGTAGCCAAAAATATAGACCTTCAAAGAAAAAGTTATTCTCGATTTCCTAGTCCACAGAATTTTATGGGTGACCAACGCCTAGTAGGGACTCGTTCAGGCTCCACGATGATAGTGATCAGCACCACTCACATTCTCCGTCCTACTAGAGTTCGCTGGAAGTAAAGAAGAAACATCCATGAGCCTTTGCTCGTAGACGAACTAGGTGACACACTAACCTAGCACCAAAATTCTGCAATCGAAGTGCTCAGCGACTCCAGCGCCTGCCAGAAGTATGGTACTCACACCACAAGTGAGAGGGAGAGGTAGCGGATCTCTTTCCTTAGCTTGCCACGCATGCGGGCGACAGAAAGGTTAGGTCTTACCAGAAGATACAGCACTTTCGACAGACTCAGTGCACCACACCAGAAAAAGTCGAACTGTAAGCATCCCGTTAGTTCGATATGCGGTGCGAAAAGTCGGAAGGAATGGAAGACCCACCTCCTTTCCAAGAGTAATAGCATGATCGTACAACAACAGTGCGATCATGGCGAACTGGAGCTCGCGGTAGTGCTGAGAAGCCGACACCCAGAGGGAAGCAAACTCAAACCCGAGGGACGACATGGCCAACTCGATGTAAGGGCGAAGGTGATTTTCGACCTTATTTTCCTTAAAACCACAGCAGAAGCTGGAAGCTTGAGGGTCGGCTTGTGGGAGGAAACAGCGGATGAAAGAGACCTTATCACTCACACCACTGGACACGGGGGATATATACAACAAGAGAGCATATTCCTGTTGGTGGACCGCCATCAACTACGACACGGCCTCCCTCGCGTGATTGATGAGTTCCGCGTGATGGGCTGTGATGCCGAGCTGGTTACCAAGTTATTGATAGAATCAGCTCTTTCAGGCGGCAGATTGGGAAGTGAAGAGCTACGCGTTCGACTTGACCAGCGCACTGAAACCACGACAATCGCTCCGCTGGAGACTCACTTGAAGAGGGATCGTTCTTCCGTCCTTCGGAGTGCGCATTAATGCAAGTGCTGTGCCCCGAAATTGATATGAAAGAACTTTTTGTCTTCAAGTTTCCAAATCCATTTATCGGCGTGACGTCTTGCTGTAGCATCAGCTCTAGTTTTGTAACTTACTAAGAAGACTGAAGCACCAAAGACACTTAGTAGGCTCGTTTGAATTTACTGACTTGCACTGAAACGAAGACACAAAGACAAATGGAGTCTCCGGTCCAAATCCGGATTGATGATTAACTCACCCCGCACCGCCACCAGTATTACGTGTCTACTAAGTGGTCACAAGCAATGAGGTATACAAAAAAAAAGCAACCACACCGACCAGAACGAAGGCCTCCTACTGAAATACCTACATATCCTCCGAAACAATCGTGTATACTGATGCATGCTACATACATGTCGATTTTTTTTAAAAAAATTTACGCCACTTTTGCGGGAATCAATCGCAGCGAAAGGGTCTTAAGCTATTATGTTACAAAATATTTGAACATGTACGTGCAGTGCGCATTTTCATCACCTGAAAGTCTCCACCCTCGACTCGGCGAAATCTTGGAACCCAATGGAAGATCATGCCGAATGCTCACCGGTACGTGCGTTGAAAAAGGCATCATATCGGTTTATCGTTAGGCGGAGAAGATCTCGACGCACAACTCGCTCTTGTTCGGTCCTTCGCGTAATGGTAACCGGCTCATCTCGGTATTGTTAAGGAGCCACTCTGGATCGACATGGGACGTGGCAGCCAGCGAACGTATGCTAAGCATGACACGGCACACAACCACGACGGCCGCTGCAGTGGGGAAGCTGGAGGGAAACAAATCCAGAGGCACTTAGCACAGCAATACGCAACAGCGATCTGACGGGATAGGAGGCCCACCAGCCTAGGCCGATAAGGTAGATCTAACGCCAACCAGATCGAATCAAGTATGAGTCACTCAAAGCACAAATTGCAACAAACACCGCTACCCACTGATAATTGAGAAGGAGCGGTGAACGAGACTCCTACGATCGCGAACACGAGGGATCCTGTTATTTCGCAAGTTTTAAGCCTTAGTTTCATGGAAACGACGATGTTATACCATACCCATCACAAACGTATACATAAGCATACCCCTGTAGTTCTCAGGCCAGTCAGTTGAAGGGTGTGTATAGAAGAATATAAACAACTTACTCTTTGAGATATCTACGCACTGGTGTTTCCATATGAAGTGACTTCCCGCTTTGCATGAACCGGTAGACTTTCAATGCAAACAATATAGAATGGTTGATTAGCGGGGGTACGAAAATCCACATGAATTTCCCAGAGCCTCGTACGGGCGTTGAAATAGCGGAAGTGAGGAGCTTTTGCATGCTCCCTACTAACGGGGGGAGTAATGCAAACGAAGCCGCTGTGCTGCCGCAGAGGGTGCCCACGATGAAGGTACGGACAAATGCGTTGCGAGAATAGAGATACCAGACGCGGAGAGTGACGACAGCTTCAGTTGCAACAGCGTAGATCAAGCGTCAGGGATGAATTGAACGTCGATGGACTCGGAAGATGACTCACCTTGGCAAAGTAACGTGATCACTATTGCAAGCGGAAGGCCGACAAAGAATAGAGACCTTCAAAGGGGAAGTCCTTCTCGGTTTCCTTACTGTACAAAAGTTTTATAGGAGACCCACGTCTAATAGGGACTTGTTTAGGCTCTATGATGATAGTGATTAGCACCACTCACATTCCCTAATACGCCACAGTTCACTGGAAACAACGAAGAAACAACAATAAGGCTTTGCTCATGGATGAACCGGATAACGGGCTAACATAATAATGAAATTCTGTGAGTAAAATGTTCAGCCACTCCGGCGACTCCTGGAAGCGTAGTACTTACGCTGAAAATGTGAGGGTCAGATACCGGATCTGTTTCCTTAGCCTGCCACGCACCCAGATGATAGAAAAGTCGAGTCTTACCAGAAGATACAGCACTTTTGACAGACTCAGTGGACCCCGCCAGAACAAATCGTACTGTGAGCAGTTAACCCGACATGCAACACGAAATGGAACGGGAGACCCACCTCTTTTCCAAGAGTGATGGCATGATCGTACACCATCAGTGTAATCATGGCGAACTGGACCTCGAGATACTGGTGGAAAGCCGACACCCCGATGGAAACGGACTCGGACCCGAGGGACGACATGGCCTACCCGGGGTAATGGTGGACGAGGTAGATTATGACCGCAGCTGAAGTTGGAGGGTCCGTTTTCTGGAAGAAACAGGGAATAGACCGGACCTTGCCGCTCACACCACTAGAGAACGTGGAATATATACAACGAGGGAGACCATATGTCCCTGTGGAGGACCGCCAACACGGCCTCCCTCGCGTGATTAATGGATTCCCTGTGATGGGCTGTCATGTATCAGTGAAACTAACGCCCACTAGGTTATCGACAGAATCAGCTCTTTTAGGTGGCGGACAGGGAAACAAAGAATCACAGGTTCAAGGTACCAAGTACGCCAATACCACGACAATCATTCCGCTAAAGACTCGCTCGAAGGGGGATCCCTTTTCTGTCTTTCAGAGTGCACATATTGATGCAGGTGCTGTGTGCTGAGACCGAGAAAGTACCTGTCTCCGAGTTTTCAAGTCCATTTATCGCAATGGCGTCTTGCTGCAACATCAGCCCGGGTCCTATAAGGCTAGTCGAAGACCGAGTGCTGAAGCCTCAGATACACTAGGCTCATTGATGATCAGCGTTGCACTCCGTGCACTGCCAGTGTGGTCGTGCTGAGCCGTTTGCAGGTAAATTGGTAGGCCCTAAGTTGGGGGTTCTACGAAATACTACATATGGTAAATACTGACGCGCAGTCGGGTAGGCCGGCAGGTAGTATGCCTTTTGGCGTGTTCACATCTTACGTGACAGTGCTGATGGAAGAGGCGGATTACCTATTGAACACCCCGGTACTTTGTCGTACTAGGGAGCACTTTCTCCCCTACGCGGTTGGTATTGTAGTGACGCGAATATAGGGCAGGAGGACGTTAACCTACTTACATTCCCAACAGTGAAAGTCACTTCCAGCGCTTGAGGGCACCGGAATGCCATCGAAAATCTGCGGACCTGTGCACTCTGCCTACTCCCAGGCGATGCTCCATGGCAACGTATGTGAACCTCCAATTTCAACGATTGCCGCTGCACTCCTTCACCCCCCACGGCCTCACCAGTGATGACGACGTACAAAGTCAAGGTGTCATTCTGAGGCAAACGCGTAAAGCGTCGCGCATTTGTGCTAATGTTAGGGAGATTGTAGCAGGATATGGGGAAATGGCCGGTGGAAGTGTCGTGGGTTCTTTGATGCCCTTGGACCAACACTTTCAGCCCAATATCGTGTGCATCGCTTCTCAGCGCCGGGGCTTTGAAGCACCTCTGAAAGTCTCATATTCTCCGATGGAGCGTGCCGTCGAACGCTCTATCCAACCACATCATATTTGATTCCGCAGGTGAGGTTGTCGTCCTCGAATCATTCCCGCTCTATTCTTAACCGTTTTTACATGTTTTGCTTTCCGTCGGAAATTTTTCTTAGTGGTCAAGGTCGAGGAGAGGGAGGAGTATAAGCTACTTCCCATAACAGTACTACCCATCCCCATCGTTGGATCGACTACGAGCAGTGAAAATTACACGTCTCTCCTTCCAACGTTTGAAAGCGTGGTTGAAGAAATAGTGGTAGCGGGTACGAATCTGATATAGACTGACCTCTCGAAGACTGCGATGGCACCCCTGGGCTATGAAGGAAAAAAAACTCACCAACCCCATCATTGCATTACCTACGCGCTGGTCTGCTATGTCAACGGAAGTGCATCTTTAAGCTGTCTATTTGATGTTTGAAGGTATTGTAGATCTAGCTTTTCAAGGCCTGCGAAGAGCTCACAAGCAATGAGGTATATATACAAAATGCAAGCACCCCGGAGAGGGCGAAGGCCTCCTAGTAAGGTTTCCCATGCTCTGAAACAATCGTGTATACTGATGCTTGCTACATACATATTGATTGGTGTCTTGGTCTAGTTCATTTTTAGGGAAACCAATCACAACGACAAGGACTTAAGCATTTCGCTACCCGTACGACGGAATATCTGAACATGTATGTCCAACGCGCATTTTCATCACCTGAGAGTTTCCTTCCCTCGACTTGATGAGATCTTTGAACCCAAAGGAAGAAAAACGCCGAATGTAAGCAGGTACGTCGCGTAAGTTGAAAAGGCATCTTATGGGTCTATCATTGGGGACAGAAGAGGTCAACACATAACTCGCTCTTGTTCGGTCCTTCGCGTAACGGTAAGCGGCTCATCTCAGCATTGTTGAGGAGCCACTCTGGATCGACATGGAACGTGGCAGCTAACGAACGTATGCTAAGCATGGTGCGACACACAGCCACGACAACCGCTGCAGTAGGGAGGCTGGAGAAAAAAAAAATCCAGCAGCACTTAGTATGGCAATTCGCGCAGCAATGATTTGACGGGATAGGAGGCCCACCTGGCTAGGGCGACAAGGTATGTCTAACACCAACCAAACTGAGCAAATGTGGATCACTCAAAAGCACCGATAGTAACAGACACCGGTACCCACCGATATCTGAGAAGGAGCGGTGAACGAGAGGCGTACAATTGTGGACACGAGTGATCCTGTTATTTTGCGAGGTTAAAGCTTTGGTTCCGCAGGAACGATAATGATAAACCGCACCCATGGCAAACGCGTACATTAGCATACCCCTGTTGTACCCGGACCAGTTAAAGGATGTGGATAGAAGAACATAAATAACCGACTCTTTGAGATATCTGCGCATTGGTGTTTCCATATGAAGTGACTTCCCACTTTGCATGAACCGGTAGACTTTCAACACAAACAAGATAGAATGGTTGATCAGCGACGGTACGTAAAGCCACATGATTTGCTTAGGACTTCGTAGGGGTGTTTGAATAGTGGAAGCAAAGAGCTTTTCGATGTCCTTTACTAATGGGGAGAGCAATGCGAACGAAGCTGCTGTGCTGCTGCAGAGCGTGCCCACGATCAAGGTACGGACGAATGCGTTGCGAGAAAAGAGATACCACACGCGAAGGGTGATCACAGCTTCGGTTTTAACGACGTGAACCAAGTGTCAGGGGTGATTTGGTCAATGGACTCGGAAGATGACTCACCTTGGCAAAGTAGCATGACCACTATTGCAAGTGAGAAGGCAGTAAAGAATATAGACCTTCATAGGAAAAGTCATTCTCGATTTCCTAATCTACGGACTTTCATGCGAGACCCACATCTGGTAGGAACCTGTTTAGGCTCTATGATGATAGTGATTAGCACTACTTACATTCTCTATCATGCCAGAAGTCACTGGAAACGGCGAAGACACAACAATAAGTCTTTGTTCATAGCTGAACCAGTTAACAAGCTAACACATTATTAAAACTCTGAAAGTAAAATGTTTAGTCATTCCGGCGCCCTCTGGACGTGTAGTACTTACACTGAAAGTGCAAGGGTCAGGTACCGGATCTGTTTCCTTAGCCCGCCACGCATGCAGGTGATAGAAAAGTTAGGTCTTACCAGAAGATACAGCACTTTCGACAGACTCAGAGGACCCCTCCAGAAAAAGTCATACTGTGGGCATCCTGTTAGCTCGATATGCAACACGAAACGTTAGATGGAACGGGAGACCCACCTCTTTCCCAAGTGTGATGGCATGATCGTACAACATCAGTGTAACCATGGCAAACTGGACCTCGCGAAACTGGCGGAGAGCCGACGCCACGATGGAATCGATCTCGGGCTGGAGGGACGACATGGCCTACCCGGTGTAATGGTGGACGAGGCGAATTTCGACCTTCTATTTTCCTTATGACCACAGCTGAAGCTTGAAGCTGGAGGGTCCGCTTGCGGGAGGAAACAGGGAATGGACCAGACCTTACCGCTCACACCACTGGAGGAGGTGGGATATATACAACGAGATAGAGAGAGTATTCCTGTTGGGGAATCGCCATCAGCTAAAAACACGGCCTCTCTCGCGTGATTGATGGGTTCTCTGTGATGGGGCTGTGATACCTCAGTGAAACTGACGCTGGCCACCTAGATGTCTTTTAGGTGCAGATAAGGAAATGAAGAACCACGGATTCGAGGGCCAAGTGCACCGATACTACGACAATCGCTCCCCTGGAGACCCGCTTGAAGGAGGTGCTATGTGCCGTGAACGAGAAAGTTTGTCTTCGAGTTTTTTAAGTCCATCTATCGCGATGGCGTCTTGCCGCAACATCAGTTCGGGTTCTATACTAGAAGATTGGAGTACCGAAGACACTAAGCTCGTTTGAATTTACTGACATGAAACAAAGACGAAGACGAATAAAGTCAGTTTATTTCCAAATGCTTCGATAACTTGATCAACGCGCCCCGCACTGCCACTAGTGTGGTTTGTGCTGGGATGTCATTGCAGGCAAATTTGTGGGTCCTTGGAGGTTCTGCGAGTAAATATGGTATGTACATACTGACGCGCAGGCTGTTCAGGCGGTGCAAGTAATCCTTTCGGCTGGTCTGTCTCTCGTGTGACAGTGTTAATGTCTCCTTCGAGGAAGAGGCGGACTACCTCGGTACTTTCTCCTCACCTCGGAGTGCTTCCTTCCACACGCCTTTGGTATTCCAAAAAGGTAGCGACGCAAATGGGGGAGGGGAGACATCATCCTACTTACACCCCCAGAGCACTTTCGCTGCTTGTGAGGCACCGGCATGCCATCGAAAGCTCGCGGACCTGTGTACGCTGCTTACGCCTAGGCGATACTCCAGTTCCGCACGAACCACGGACCGACTTCGAAGATTGCCGCTGCGCTCCTTCATGCCTCACCGGCACCAGTGATGACGAAGTACAAAAACAAGGTGTCATTCTGTAGGTAAACGGGTAGAGCGTCGCACACACTGGTGTTAGCAGGATCATAACAAGATATGGAGAAATGGGTGATGGAAATGAGGTCCTTTCGGCAAGAGATCTGCTCAGAGCCCTGAGAACTGAATGGAGGTGAGTGGCCGACTTCCGTTCTTGTGTCAACTGCAAATAATGTCTGTCGAGCCAGTTCAAATCATGTGTGGATGTTAGGAATAAGATCGACTCTCATCGTCGGTTCATCGACGCATTGAGACCAATAATTTCAACCCAGTATCATGTGCGTCGCTCCTCAGTGTAGGACTTGAAGCACGCCTGAAAGTCTCATTCTCCGATGGAACGTGCTGTCGAACGTTCTATCCAACCACGTCATATTTGATTCCGCAATTGAGGTTGTCATCTTTGAGTCATTGCCGTCCTATTCTTAACCGCATTTACATTGAGTTTCTTGCTTTGCTTTCCGTCAGAGATTGTCCTTGGTGGTGAAGGTCGAGGAAAAGGAGGAGTACAAGCTCACATCCCATACTAGTACTTATCCATCCCGATCGTTGCATCAACTACGAGCCAGTGGAAATTATACTGCTTCCAACGTTTGAAAGCGTGGTTGAAGAAATGATGGTAGCGGCTACGGATCCGATGTAATCTGACTTCTTGAAGACTGCGATGGCACCCCTGAATTATGAAGGAAAAAGATCCATCATCCCCATCATCCGCCGTCGTGCCATCCACTTCGCTCTCACGCGACCTCGTATCGTTCACCTCGTAAGTCTTGACGATATTCGCACAGTGCACCACGCACCCACGCACGTCGTATACCACCAACCAATAACCCGCGTAAACCTCATCGGCATACGCACAAAAGTACCACCTCTCGTGCAGCACATCGTCGACCGACCAAAACCACTCCTAGCATATCATGTCAATATCGTACTACTCAAGGCTCTCACTCACGTTCCAACCCCTTACGCCCATGCATTTGTCAGGCGCTATCAGGTATCATCGATGGTACACCCGGACCGAATAATTCTGAATCATCTACCAGAGTTCGACCACGAGAGAAAAGATGTCAAAAAATGTCCCAAATATCGAGCGGGTCGGTGTAGGATTACTCCCCTATCCGATCCGATCCCGGGGCCGAAGGTAACGACGACGAGGAGGCCGTACTCCATCGCGAGCAGGCGCGCACATTCTTCCAATACGACAGAGCCCTGCGCCGTAATCTAGGCTCAACAACCTCCTTGAGCTCCGCCTGGGTTACCATCAGTTTGAGGAAGCGTATGCTCGCGACGCTAGGTCTAGCTCTAGGTTCACTTACGTCGAGACGGGCGACCACGCGTCATTATCCCGGGACCTGCACCTACCAGAGAAAAGGTCCTGGGCGCCGATTTGGACTTGAGGAGCCAGGAGGAGATTGAGAGTGGGCAAATGCTCAATGGAGCGGAGTCGAAGACATTGAAGAGTATGCTTTGATGATCTGAAAAAGTGCACTGACAAGGACGAAGGCGTCCTGGTTAGATTTCCTATCCTCCGACACGATCGTGCGTACCAGTGATGGTACGCTACGTACATACTGATGACAGTAATGTCTTAGTCTAGTCCATATTTACCAAAACCAATCGCAGCGAAAAGGTCTTAGGCTATTACGCTACACATACAACAAAATATCTGAACATGCACGTACAATGTACATTCCTCATCACCTGAAAGCCTCCTTCCTTCGACTTGACGGGATCCTTGAACCCAAAGAAAGAGGCCGAATGCAGGCCAGTAGGATTTTCTTTTTTTCAAAGAGCATCATATCGGTTTATCGTTGGGGGGAGATCATCTCAACACATAACTCGCTCTTGTTCGGTCCTTCGCGTAGTGGTAGCCGGCTCATCTCGGCATTGCTAAGGAGCCACTCTGGATCGACATGGGACGTGGCAGCCAGCGAACGTATGCTGAGCATGACGCGACACACAGCCACGACAATCGTTGCAGTAGGGAAGCTGTAAGGGGCGAAGATTCGGACACTTAGCACGGCTATATTCAGTAACGATCTGACAGGATAGGAGGCCCACCCGGCTAGAGCAGTAAGGTAAACCTAACGCCGGCCACATTGAGCAAGTGTGGGTCAATCAAAAACACCGATAGCAACAAAAACTGGTACCCACCGATATCTGAGAAGGGGCAGTGGACGAGAGGCCTACGATCATGAACACGAGTGATCCTGTTATGTTCCAAGTTTTGAATTTTTGGTTCATAGAAACGACAATGTTATGCCGCACCCATAGCAAACGCGTACATCAGCATACCCCTGTAGTTCCCAGACCACTCAGTCAAAGGGTGTGTATAGAAGAATATAAATAACTGACTCTTTGAGAAATCTGCGGAGTGGTGCTTCCGTATGAAGTGACTTCCGGCCTTGCACGAACCGATAGACTTTCAACGCAAACAAGATAGAATGGTTCCCCAACGAGGGTACGAAAAGCCAGACGACTTTCCCAGTACTTCGTATAGACGATGGAGTAGTGGAAGTGATGAGCTTTTCAATGTTCCCTAATAAGGGGGAGAGCATTGCGCATGACGCTGCTATGGTGCTGCAGAGGGTGCCAATGACGAAGATGCGAACCAACGCGCTGCGAGAAAAGAGATACCAGACGCGAAGGGTGATCACAGCTTTTAGTCGCAACAGCGCAGACCAAGTGCCAGGGATGAGTTGAACGTCAATGGACGCGGAAGATGACTCACCTTGGCAAAGTATCATGATCACCATCGACAGCGTAAAAGTAGCCAAAAATATAGACCTTCAAGGGAAAAGTCATTCTTGATTTCCTAATCCACGGAGTTTGATGGGAGACCAACGCCTAGTAGAGACTTGTTCAGGCTCTATGATGATAGTGATCGGCACCACTCACATTCTCTGTCCCACTACATTCCACTAGAAGTAAAGAAGAAACGTCAATGAGCCTTTTCTCGTAGACGAACTGCATAATAGGCTAACCTGTCACTAGAATTCTGCGATCAAAATGATCAGCGACTCCAGCGCCTGCCAGAAGTATGGTACTTACACTGCAAGCGAGAGGGAGAGGTAGCGGATCTCTTTCCTTAGCCCACCACGCATGCATGTGATAGAAAAGCTTGAGTCTTACCGAAAGATACAGCACTTTCGACAGACTCAGTGGACCACGCCAAAAAAAGTCGAACTACGAGAGTCCCATTAGTTCGGTATACAGTACGCAAAGTTAGACGGAACGGAAGACCCACCTCGCTTCCAAGAGTAATAGCATGATCGTACACCAACAATGTCATCATGGCGAACTGAAACTCGCGGTAGTGCTGGGAAGCCGACGCCCAGAGGGAAGGGTACGAGGACCCGGCGGACGACATGGCCAACTCGGTGTTAGGCAAACAGAAGTGACTTCCGACCTTAATTTCCTTATAACCACAACTGAAGCTTGAAGCTTGAGGTATGAGAGTCTGCTCGTGGAAACAGGAGATGAAGGAACCCTTAGCGTTTACACCATGCCAAGTGGAATATATACAGCGAGGGAGAGAGTATATTCCTGTTGGCGGGCCACCATCAGCTAAAACACGGCCTCCCCCGCGTGACTGATGGGTTCTCCGTAAAAGGCTGTGATATCTCAGTGAAATTGACGCACATCAAGTTTTTGGTAGTAGATAGGGAAATGAAGAACCACACGTTCTGAGGTGCCAAGCACACCGATACCATGACAATCTCTCCGCTGGAGACCGAAGATCTTTGTTCCGTCACTTCGGGATGCACGCACTGATGCCTGCCTCGCTGTGTACCGAGAACGAAAAAGTTTTTGTCTTCGAGTCCCTGCATCGCGATGGCGTCTTGCTGCAACATCAGCTCGGGTTCTATGCCAGAAGACAGAAGCCCAGAGGACACTAGCCTAGTTTAAACGGTGTCGTTTCAGTCCAAAACCAGATTGATAGCAATCAACGCCCTGGCACTGCTAGTGGTTCGTGCTGAGACGTTCGCAGGCAAATTGGTGGGCCCGTGAGGATTCCGGCAGGGATAAATATGGTTCATACTGATGTGCAGGTAGTTTGGGCGGTGCGGGTATGCCTTTCTGCGGGTCTGTTTCTTGTATTATGACAGTGCTAATATCTGTTTCGAGGAAGAAACGGACCGCCTCGGTACGTTCTCGTCGTGAGTGGCTCCTCCGCCCCACGTTTGGTATTCCGCGCAGGTAGCGACGCAAATGGGAGAGGGGTTCATCATCCTACTTACATCTCCAGAGTGGAAGTCCATTCCACTGCTTGGAGGCACCGGAATACTCGCGGACCCGTGCACTCTGCTTACGCCCAGGCGATACTCCATGGCAACGCGTATGAACCACCGATTTCAAAGATTGCTGCCGCACTCCTTCACGCCTCACTGGTACCAGTGATGACGTACAAGAACAAGGTGTCATTCTGTAGGTAATAAACGGGTGGAGCGTCCATACACTTATGCTAGTGTTTAGCGAGACCATAGCAAAATACGGGGAAATGGCCGGTGGCAATGACGTCCTTCGACAAGAGGCCGGCTCAGAGCCATGAGAACTCAATGGAGGTGAGTGGCCAACTTCTGTTCTCGCGTCAAGTGCAGATAATGTCTGTTGAGCCGGTTCAAGTCATGTGTGCGCTATTAGGAGTAAGATCGACTCTTATCGTCGGTTCATTGATGCCCTCGAACCAATACTTCGGCGTTCGTCGCTCCCCAGTTCCGGGATTTCAAAGCACCCCCGAAATCCTTTCATATTACCCCGATGGAACGTGCTGTGGAACGTTTTATTCAACCGCGTCAGACTTGATTCCGCAATTGGGCATGTCATCCTCGAGTTATTCCTGTCTTATTCTTGATCGTTTTTACACTGAGTCTCCTGTTTTTCTTTCCTTTAGGAATTGTCCTTAGTGGTCAGGTCGAGGAGAGGGGGAAGTACAAGCTCCTCACTTGCATAACAGTACTATCCATCCCCGTCGTTGCATGGGCTACGAGCCAGTGGAAATTATACTTCTCTGCTTCCTGCGTTTGAAAGCGTGGTTGAAGAACTGGCAGTAGCGTCACGAATCCGATGTAAGTCTGACCTCTCGGAGCCTGCCGAGTCACCCCTGAGCTACGAAGAGCAAAAGACACAAACGCGCCGACGAGAGGGCTAAATTCTGGTTAGGTTGCCCATCCACCAAAAACTATCGTAAATACCTAGAGATGCTACAGTGATCAATCTCATAATTTAATCAACTTTTGGGAAGCCTATCACAGCGGAAAAGGTAGGAGGTTATTGTGCTACACACATATATAACAAAACATCCGGATACATACGTCCACTGTACATTTGAAGCATTTTGATTAACCAAATTGTCATCAGTCCCATGAACTGACCGCATTTTTGAGCCCAAAGGGAAAAAGAGGTGGTAAATGGTCAGGGTAACTCGGCGGTTTGTTGTTCGTCACCGTTGCACTCCACACATAACACGCTTTGGGTCGGTCCCCCTCGTAACGGTAGCCGGCTCATCTCCGCATTGTTAAGGACCCATGCTGGATCGACATGGAACGTGACTTGCAACGAACGTATGCTGAGCATGACGCGGCACACAGCCACAACGCTTGCTGTAGTAGGGAAGCTGAAAGAGGAAAAAAAAACGGTGGCCATTCAGCACGGCAACATGCGGTAAACGTTCTGATAAGATAAGAGACTGACCTGGCTAGAGCCAAAATGAAAACCTAGCACCAACCAAATCGAGCGAGTGTGGGTCATTGAAAAGCGCTGATGACAAGCGAACGTTGACACACACCGATATCTGAGTAGGAGCAGTGAACGAGACGCATATGATCGAGAACACGATCGATCCTGTTATGTCCCGAGTTTTAGGTGGAATTTCGTAGAAACGGTAATATCATATCGCACCGGTTACGAACACGTACATCAGCATACCCCTGTAGTACCCAGATGAGTCAGTCGGAAGGGCACGCATGGAAGGATGCAAGTAACTGACTCTTTAAGAAATCTGCGCGATGGTCCTTCCACATGAAGGAATTTCCCGCCTTGCACGAACCGATAGACTTTCAATGCAAACAAGATAGAATGGAGGATCAAGGCGGGCACGTAAAGCCATACTAGTCGTCCAGCACTTGGCATCCGCGTTGGGCTAGAGGCAGTGAAGAACGATTCAATAGTCCCCAATAACGTGAAGACCAGGGTGAGGGAAGTAGCTATGCTGGAGCAGAGGGCGCCCACAGCGATGGTGCGGACGAATGCATTTCGTGAAAAGAGATACCATACGCGAAGGGTGATGACGGCTTTGAAGTTGCAAGGCGGAGACTAAGTTTCAGGAGAAATCTTTGTGGACTCGGAAGATGACTTGCCTTGACAAAGTAGCATGACCACCGTTGACAGTGTAAAGACGACAACAAATATAGACCTTTGAAAGGAAAAATCATTCCCGACTCCCTAATCCATGTAATTTCACGGAGAACTAACGCCTAGTAGGGACTCGTTCAAGGTCCATGACAATAGCGTCTAACCCCACTCACTTGTTCTATATTCCTGCTGTTCACTGGCAAGCAATAAGGAAACGGAAATGAGCCTTCGCTAACGGATGAGAGAGACAGTAGGCTAACATATTATCAGAGTTCTGCAGTCGAGGTGCTCAGCAAATTCCATCGCCTACCGGAAGTGTAGTACTTACACTGAAATTGCGAGGGATAGATACCGAATCTGTTCACCTTAGCTTACCACACACGCAGGAGAAAGGAAAGCAGAATCTCACCAAAAGGTATAGCACTTTGGACAGATTTAGTGGACCACGCCAGAAAATATCGTACTGACAGCATCCTGTGAGCTCGATATGCAGGACCCACAAGTTTGATAGAACGAAAGGCACACTCACCTCTTTTCCAAGAGTGATAGCATGATCATATACCATCAATGTGATCAGGGCAAACTGGAATTCGCGATAGTGTAGGAAAGCCGATGCCCAAATGAAAGCATACAAAGGTTTGGATGACGACATGGCTGACCCGGTGTAAGGGCGAACGAGGCAATCCTCGACGTTATCTTCCTTATGACCACAGTTGAAGCTTGAAGGTCCACTCGCGAGGATGGACAGGAAACGAACGAGACCTTCTCGTCGTTCATATCACCCCAGCGAAGTCGGAATATATAGAGCGACTACGACCCCGCTGATGGGTCGCCATCAACTAGAAACACGGCCACCCTTGCGTGAATGATTGGGCAGGCCGTGATACTTCGATGAGCTCACGCCCACTAGAGAGTAGAATGAACTCACCTTACTTAACGTGTCAGAATACTACGGATTCAAGGCGTCAAAAGCACGGCCGTATCAGACAATAGTAATTCCCGTGAGCTGCTGTGCTGGGAGCTTCACCTGAATGGGACTCGTTGTCCATCTGCAGGGGGCACTGGTTATCGACACATTAATACAGGTGCTGTGTGAGAACAATGTATTTACAGGGTTGAACGTTGACCGGTGATGACCCTTCAGATCCAACTATCACGGTGATGTCTTGCCACGATGTCAGTTTGGGTTCTATACAGCTAGGGAAGTCCGTTGATATGACTCGGACAAGAACGCGAAAAGATAGCGTAGTGGGGCTAACGCGAATTGGGTCGCTGGAACGGTACTGGATGGATAGTCGACACGTGGGCCACGCACTGCCAGTGGCTTCTCGTGCTGATGAGATCCTACAGCATTGGCGCACTGATCATCAAATCCGCGGTCGTAGTACTGTTCAGATTAAGTTTCACAGGCGGAGGCCAGTAATCTATCTGATGTAGCCAGTTTGAGTTCTCGATATCATCCTGGTCGTTTGTACTTGAGTGGCCGCTGTGCAGAAACATGTGTAGGGGGTGATCATGAAGCTCGGTGGAGTCATCAGAAGGTTGATCATGCACATGATAGTTCCACAATGACGCTCACGAGCTGATTTCACATGGCCACAGACAAGATAAGTACCGCGAGTGGAGCAGCGTCCGTTACCTTGTCAATGATCGTTTCACACCAAATCCGTAGACTCATAGACTGCATTCCTCATGATCATTTGGGTGGAGCATGGCATAACGAGGACATAGTGGCATGCAAGTGCGGGATAAAAAAGGTACTCGCGACAATTTAGGGAGCAAAGAGCGTGTTGAGGAAAGTCTCGCCAGCGGCACGGGGTTTGGTCTTCTTGGTCTTCTTTTTGTCTTTTTGTGCGTGGAGACGCTCTTGCCTGACTGTGGAGACATCAGAACCGCCATCAGATAAAGAGGCATGAAACGTACGCAGCTCGTGTCTGCGGATAGTCTTCGCGTAGGGGTTCAGACGGAAGAGGACGGCCCTGTTGACCAACGGGTTCTTCTTTTGCGTCCAAGGACGCTTCTGGGTCTTTGGACCGGCGGGGCGGACGACGGATTGAATCTCGGAGCTGTTAATGATGCCAGTGACATCGGGGTTGGAAATCTTTGCGGTGGGAAGGCTGGAAAGGACAACGACCGTCAGCGAGAACTAGCATGAGATCTGGATGGCATACAGGTAGTCTTTCTTGTACACCGAGACCTTGTCGAAGGTACCGAAGACTTCGTCGAGAAGGGCGAAAGCGCCTTCGGTCCAGATGATGAAGCGACCGATGTGGCCACCCGGAGCGAGTTGGAGGAGGTTGAGTCTCCTGACGTTAACGAGTTCGACTCCAGGCAAGTTGCGGAACGCTTTTACGATGCCATTGTCTTCATTGTAAACGACGAGAGGGCCACGGCGTTGGCGGTAACGACGATTGCGCATCTTACCCTTACCAGCACGGAGCCTGCGGGAGTTTGAGACCTTGACGACGTCCGCATAGGCGTTGATAGTCTTCAGTAAAGCAACGGCTTCCTTTGTCTTTTTGAAAGACTCTGCGGCGGAGGAGATAACGAGGGGGACTTCTTGAATTTCCTCGATACGGTGACCACGAGCGAGAACCAGGGAGGGGAGGGCCGAAGCAGCGAGGGCAGATACAGTGGCGAAGCGGCGTTGGTTCTGGTTGACTTTGACGTGCCACTTGCGCCAGGTTTTGGTGGGAGCGAACATGCGACCACCACGACACATGTTACCGAACGCACCCTATGAAGAGACGCGATTTAGTCTGTCTATAATATGGCAACTACTTGCGAAGACGTGCCTGACCGGATCGGTGGGTACCACCACCACCGACACGAGGAATACGAGCGACGGCACGGCCTGTGCCCCATGACTCTGCGGAAGTTTGATGTCCAGCTTTTTCGCTGACGGCGTAGGCCTGGCGTTTGTTCTTTGCCAGGCTCTCTGTGTAGCAATGTCATAGATCCGGGATGGCGTAGGGCGAAGCGGACGTACTGTGTACCTGCGCGACGACATCGAGCCTAATCGGCGCGGTGAGGACGGCGGGAAGAGGAAGGGAAGAGGAAGCCTCTGTATAAGTATTGAGCAGACAAGAACAGCGGTGAGATGGGCAGAGAGGGCGTACCTCCTGAGGTGGCGTGAACGGTGACGGTGGGTCTTGAGGCCATTGCTGATTGCTGGACGGAACGACGCTCTGCAGTTGCGTCGATGGTGATGATGAGCGGACAGTAAGGTTCACAAGCCACCAAACAAATACGGGTAAACAACTGTATCGTATTACTAAGCCAGAGACTCGAATCTAGCCCGGGTCCGATAGACTGAAACCGGGGCACTTGTCTCGATAATAAATTTTTTCCCTCTCGATGTGACTTCACCGGCGGTTGCAATTAGTGGGGGCGGCCAAGGCCCGTTTGAACACCAGCCAAGCGGTGTATCGTAGCTTGAGCGAGCCCTTTCATTTTGGCCTGCGAGCGAGCGCCAAATGGCGTCGCCACTTCCAAATGGAGGTTCATAATATGGTTTTCCTCGGGAAAGTAGGCTTTGTGGGTTTGAAGGCAACGCGACCCCTCCCCCTGAATGTATGGTTGGAGTTCCATCGCAAGACGGCGTAATTGAATTTCGAAAAGATAAGCCGGGGAGATCTGAGATCGTACATGAGACTTCCTTATCTGCGATGTCTGCACGTCCCTCAAAATACGACGACGACGTCCTTAGAGCGAGCAGAGACGAGCAACGACGACCACGACGACCACGAGATGCCTGCGCCCACACCCACGACGTACGGCGTCACTCCACCCGAGCCGACTTCCCTCTCCCTCCGTCTCCCGCTCCTCCCCCACGGCCCGCCCTTCCGCCAAAGCGCGGCCCCCATACCACTACTGCCACCCTCCGAGTTCTCTCGCATACACCTCCAGCATGCCACCGCCCACCCCCCAGACTCTGTCCTCTTCCCCTTCCTGCACGGTCTCGAGGGCAACAACGACGCTCAGTGCTCGTTCTTCGCTTCAACCCCCTCCACCGCCGCCTCCGCGACTGCTGGCCTCGTCCAAGACCCTTCAGGTCGCGCCATATGCCCCCCCAGATACAGGGGTCTCGTGTGGGTGCTGTGCGATGAGGACGTCGACGGGGACCTCCCACAGCTTGCCACCGCACCCACTCGCTGGGAGGACGACCTTGAGTGCGATAGCGACTCGTCTGAATATTCCACAGACCAGCCAGACGTGGACAGAGACGTCGAGTTCGACGACCTCGCCAATGACTCTCGTCCATCCCACACTATCCCTTGTCCGATGGACATGGACCCACCTGCTCAGGACAACCGCGCTCTGGGGTCCCACATGCACCCTCTCGCGCTCCGTATATCGACCTCCAGTCACACTGGCCACCTGTCATGCGACCGTCGTCATTCAAACGCCTCGTCCTCAGACTCGGCCTCCACCTCCGCGTCCTCTTCGTCGTCGCTGGCAAACTCAGACTCTGGTTCTACCGCCGCGACATCACTCCCGTCGCCCCCTTGCCATTCCAGCTCACATGCAGCATACCAAGAACAAGCCCGGTCGATTTTGGGGATACACGATAGTGGCGTCGCGTTTGCTCAATCGACCCCTCAGCTTCTTACGGTCCCCCCCAAACACCCTCCCATCCTAACCTCGACTTTCCTCCCCTCGCAACTCATCCAGCCCTCCGACCCGTGGCACGCTGACGACTCGGTCGACTGGGAGTTCAAGCCCGTCATCGTTCCTGATGGCATTAGCCTCCGCAACTTTGGGATACAAGTGGTAAGTTTGTCGGTCCAATGCGCCGGTCTCCACCTTCCCCCTTTGTGTACGCAGTCAAGCTCCGTGTCGAGGCACCGCCGCAGTCTCAGTTCGGAAAGGAATGTTCTGTCGACTCCCTCTTTCCTTTTTCGTCTCGTCGTGTAACGTGACCCACGCTGATACGCGGCCCTTTGCACAGCCTCTTTACCCAACGATCTCAGATATCGTCATCTACTCGCCACGAGGCGCGTCCCCAGCTGCCTTGCGGCTCGCTGCCCGCTTCAGACGGGCAGTCGAGAAGAAGCTGGCAGAGAGACTGCAGAGGTGGGCCCATGCACAGGGAGAGAGCCCACGCACAGAACACGACGACCACCCCCACATAACGCCAGAAGGATTCCTCAAGTATGGCGTATATGTGCTCGACGCAGATGCAGCCACCATCGAACGAGAACTCCCTTGGATGATCATGCAGAGGGATGGGGAGTGCGACGGTTCATGTGCGGGCGAAATGATCCTTGCCTCTGCAGGCTGCTGCGCCGTTTCGGGCTGTCCAGGAAGATGTACGGCAGGGTCCGCGGCCTGTCAATGTGACCCCGCTCGCCGCAGTTCCGGGGCTCTCACTCAGTCTACAGACGGGCGACTCGCTGGAGAGCTGGAAATCGAAGCCGAGCTCGATGCGAGAGAGCTGCATTCACCCCCCCTCCCTATAGTCACCCGATCGCGGTCGCACACACACCCCTATCATTCACGCGAGGGTCAGCGACTTCATCGCGACCGTCAATCCTATCACTCGCCCCCAGCTCCCGATGCCCACCCGACATCCTCAAATGACTCCACGCGCACGCAATTGCCAACGGTCAATGGTGGTACCTCCCATTATCACTGTCTCCACACACAATCATCACCCAGTCCACGTACGGGTTCTCGCGAGCGCCTTCACCTCCATCGGTGTAAGGGCGCAAACACCATCGACTTTGCGCGACGTGAAAAAGAAGAGATGAGGGACTTGACAAGGGCTTCTGAGATCATCACACTATGGGGTGACCGCAACGATTCTGTGAGTACCTCTCTTCCCTCGCCGTTCGCTTCCATGTCACGTCACTACTAGGACCGCGCACACGCTTCTGGAAGCACTACGAATACCCACTGGGACCCCCATGCCGGTCAGGTGTTTCTCGGCAATTCAAGCGACGTTCCTTTGTGGGCGCCTTTTAAGAAAAGGCTGAAAAATATCAGTAAGCTCTGGCATCAAGCTCGTGTCCTTATCTCACCGCATCACGACCCTTCCAACAGAAGAACAGGTGGAAAAGCCGTCACCTTTTGACAGTGATTCAAACTCCCCCGCGCTGGGGAGAGGGTTTGACATCTGTATCGAGTGTCACGAGTATGCGCCACTCCCAGGTATAGCACACCTCCATGCGGCAGAACAACATATTCGGGCGTTGGAGATGGAGTGGGTGGAGCGCTGCCAGCAGGACAAGGATGGTGATTGGATGGACGCTGACGAACCCTTCATTCCTCATAGGCCGCCTCCACACCCATCTGCAATGGTCCACCTGCCGTTCCCGAGCTCACAGCAGGCTGTGCCTTCTATCTTGAATGCTCTTTTCCCCGTGATTCAGTTCCTAGAGAGAGTTATCACCCCCGGTTGGCTGGGTGGGAATGCTGGATGTGAACCGGGGAACGGAGCTTCAGCCCGGATGCCACGGACACCCGCCAAAGGACCCCGCCTTCCGTCTCCGTGGTCACCTCCGTCCCAACGTGGTGTTCCTGAGGACAAGGATCACGTGAGCACGAACGGGAATGGACATGGTCGCGGGATGCAGGCTCCAGCGCCGTCGTACCGTGCGAGACCCCTGAAGGTCCTCTTGTACTCTAGCGACGGGTACACGGAGTCATCTGTCCCTGCACTTTGTTTGCTTATGGCAGTGAGGGGACTGAGTCTCCCAGAGGCATACTTAGAGCTCCAGGTATGTTTCTTATATTTCGTTCGGTCAATTCCGGTCCAACACCGAGTCATAGGTTGCGAAGCGCCGCTCGTTTTTCGTCTACCAGACGGAGATCGGTTTACTCAAAAAGGTCGAGTCGCGACTCGGCGTTGCGAATGGACATGGCCGACCGAGGTGCAACACGTATGGATCGCAAGATATTCCCAGGCTACGGGTCGGCCATCCGAGACATTCGACGACTGAAACCTCGCCCGGTTCTGGTTCGTATCCACGACCTCTGATTCTGACCTCCTCTCCGAGTCATCATCCAGGAATTCGGAATGTTACCTCGCCCGCGGTGCAAAGCACGACGACGGTGCCGGATGTTCAAGTGGCAACGCAGACGCTGAGGCGACCGAGGGCAAGCACATTGCCGACGTTCATTCCGAATCATCAGTGCTGGTTTGACGATGCGAGATTTGATGGGAGCTTTCCAAGTCGGGTGCTCCCGTTTTTGTATCTCGGGAATCTGTGAGTCCGTCTTTTCTTTTCTGGTCCCGTTGGGTAAACCGATTCATCGTAATAAACAGGAATCACGCTTCGAACGCCTATATGCTGCATGCGCTAGGCATCACGCATGTCGTGTCGGTCGGTGAATGTGCGCTCGTGCCACCACCTCAAACGGCCACCGATGGTGACGCTGCTCCAGCTTGCCCCCCGCAGCATGATCCTGATGCACAATCCGGTTCCGGGAAGGGTCTCGGTGGTCAAGGCTCCCTGTGGATAGAGGAGAGGGAAGGCAGGATCAAGGTTCTCGATATCAAAGGCGTCTGCGACGACGGAATCGATACACTGGAGCACCAGCTTCATCCCATCTGTGCCTGGATTGAGAAAGCACGTCAATCAGGTGGACAAGTCCTTGTCCACTGCAGGGTTGGAGTATCACGCAGCGCGACGGTGACGATCGCATACATGATGCAACATCTTAAGCTTAGTCTCGTGGAATCATATCTGGTCGTGCGGAGCCGACGACTGTCAGTGTTGATCCAGCCCAATATGAGACTGCTGTACAACCTGCTGGGATGGGAGGTGAGATTGGCGAGAGAGCGAGCTGGTGGGGATGAGAGGAGATTAAGAGAGGAGCTTAGGAAAGCGCTAAGCTGGCCATACCTTGCAAGAGAGGTGCACGCGCTCAACGAGAAGTACCTCAGCTGAGTACTCCCGAAGTTTCTCGTCCGTGCTGGATGACTACTATACTGTGGTGTTTCCCCGTCGCACCTCTGCTGCATCTGCTTCATATCGTTCTCTCTTTTTTTTTTTTGGCTGGTCTGACTGTCCGAACCAAAAATGTATCATTGGAGTCTTTTTAAATTGTCACTTGTGTTTCTACATGAACTGTATGTACGTTTCCGTTGCCATTGTCCTACTAAGTACTACTAATACGGTCAGCCCACGCGTACCGTGCACGATGCGACACAGTACGAGTCGGGTCGTTGTTTCTTGATTTCTTTTTTGGGCTCTCGTCCTGGTAACTATCCGAAGTATCACGTTACATTGGAAATCATACGATATCGTCGAAATGTCATATCAATGTAGTGAGGAGAAGTCCGGGACGACAAACTTTTCTCCTGAGACTTCATTGAACTTGTTTCTTCTCCCATTCCTCGAACTATATAGGCCTCCGTAGGCCCCCAGATAGTAACCTCTATCGTGTCGGGGCTTACCGGTACCATCGAATCGTCGAAACGGTCGCCGTTATCATATCGCTAACGTCATCCCATGGGAAACGCAATCTCGCTCTTCCGTCTCGCTTTGGCCGACTTCATACAGACCTTGCGGGGATACCAGGTCCTGAGGGACCGCGTGCAGCTCTCGCCGGGTCTGCCGGTCGACGGCCCCACCCGGTCGTTCTGGATGTATCCGCCTTCGCCGATCGCTAAACACTGTTCGGAGATACCAGACTACGCTGATTTCGTCGTGATTGGCTCGGGCATTACTGGAACGTCTGTTGCGAGGAGGCTATTGGAGGGATGCCGGGCGGCTGGCTGGAATGGTGCGCGGGTTTTGATGTTGGAGGCTAGGGATGCATGTTCGGGTGCAACGGGGAGGTACGTGACAACATAATTATCAGTGCGAATATGTGGGAAGTGACTGTCCCGTCGTCCCTCTATTGACCACAGAAACGGCGGACACATTTCGCCTCCTCTATACCATGACTGGGCGGCACTGCAAAAACAGTACGGAGACGTCACAGCACAACAGTTAATAAAATTCCGGCTCGCACATCTCCAGGAACTCCGACGGGTCGCGGAGGAGGAAGGTATCCTAGACAAGTCCCAATGGCGAGCGGTCGACTTGGTGGATGTGTACTACGATCGCCGTTCTTTCGACAGAGCCAAGGTCAAGCTGTCAAAATATCAGCAGGGCCTACCGTTCGAAGCGTCGCATCATCGAGTGTATGAGGCTGCAGAAGTGTTAGAGGTACAGTAAACGCAGCCTGACTTGTTTCGACCCCTATATCGTGTCGACTCATTAATGAAATCTCTCCTTTTAAAAATTAGACATTCCACCTCGCAGATGATGTCATGGGGTGTATTGTTAGCGGTGCAGGTGCCATTCATCCATATAAATTTGTAACCGGCATCCTTTCAAATCTCCTCGTGCGACATCCAGACAAGTGAGTTTCGGATCTCTCAGGTTTCTTTTGTTTCCTTCTTTTTTCGACGCGTATATCTGACGACCTTCAGCTTTTTCCTCTGTACGAACACGCCTTGTGTCTCCGTATCAGCCCCCTCTTCTTCCACCCGATATTATACCGTGACGACGCCCCGAGGAACAATACATACTCCACACGTCATCCATGCCACCAACGGCTGGTGCGCACACCTCCTTGAGTCGATGCGCGCCAAGATCGTGCCTGTCCGAGGTAACATGAGCGCACAGAGGCCGGGACGATCGTTTCCACCTACCACCACTCCCCATTCATACGTTTTCTACCCCCCATCCGAAGGATTCGACTACCTCACCCAACTCCCGAACGGGGGGCGCGAATTGATGCTTGGGGCCGCGTTCATGCAGCCAGCGGGCTACGATGAGGTTGGGAATGCAGACGACAGAGTGTACAACAAATCTATTGTGGCTCGTTTAGGAGGTATGCTGCCGAGATATTTTGGGGAGAAGAACTGGGGTGCCGAAGCTCAACCAACCGATGACGACGACGACGACGAAGACTCGCGAGGAGTTGAATGGAATCAGGGCCGGATTAAGGCCATGTGGAGCGGCATCCTTGGTGCCTCAGTCGACTTGATGCCGTGGGTCGGACGCCTGCCAAAGTCGGTGTCGGGTCGTCCGGAACCTCCTGTATCATCGTCTCCCCGGATGACGGTGACGCATGCACAGGAGAACGAGATGTTCTTTGGGGCTGCCCCTGGCGAATGGATAGCAGCAGGCTACACGGGCGAGGGAATGGTCCATGCCTGGTTAAGTGGCAAAGCGCTTGCGGGGATGATTTTGGGGACAGAGAAGGAAGATGGCCTTTCGGAGTGGTTCCCTGAAGCCCTTCGGGTGACTCACGCCCGATGGCGGGCAGCAAAATTGGAAACTGCCGCGGCCCGTGTTAGCGCTGAGTTTTAGGAATGGATAAAAAGACGACGCAATGTACGTTGCATGACCAGCTGGTCCTTTGTACGTTGCCATTGTCATAGACTTATGCATGATCGGGGTGACGTGCATATTTTCTGAGGCAATTCCAGGTTCTCATTGAAATGACTCTCAAGCACATCACTCCTCATATCAAGAAGTGGGGAACACGTCACTTCTAGTACCATTAGCTTTATGGATGTGTGGATTTCCAGCTAGTTCTTTCCAGGATCCATAGTTCTTCCACCTTCTCCATATGCAGAAATTCTATCCACTCGCCGAGAGAAATGTCCCAAGGCTTTCCCCGCTTTAGCGCAGTCACCACCTTCTCATTTAGCCTCCATCTCTTGAAACTAGGTATCTGGTCAACTACAGACCACTCCCTATCCCCAAGATCTGGATATTCGGATATAAGGTGGGTGAAGTTAGAGGAGGTTAGCATGGGTGGTGTCAAGCCTTCCGTCTTATTGTATATCCAATCGTGACCGACAGCAGGACCAAAACCGGTCAGGATGTATGGAGGCGCGTGCTCATGAAGGAAGAGAGATGCTCCGGTTTGGGCAGCGAGGTTGGATATATGTACGTGAACTACAGCAACATGAAAACCCCTCACTTCAAGGCAATTCAAGTGGTACTCACCATTTTCTTGCCCCGCGTAACGTTTGTTGAAAGTAGCCAGTGCAAGTCCACCGGGGTAGTTCATTATTGAAGCACTTGCGAAGAAAGTTGTCATGACAAAGTCGAGAGAAAGAATACTGAAGACTGAGAGGAACGCCATGTAACGGAATACCAATCCTTTCTTCTGGGATACCCTGTGCAGCATAGACGTAAGCGAGTCTCCTCGAGATGAGCATAATCAGGAGCGGCACGCTCCCCAGAACATACATCCACCGTGCACCTCTCGCCGCTGCGATGTTCACGAGGGGGATCACATAGACTACGAACCGCCACTCCTTGTGCTTCAAGGCGCTCAATCCAAGGACGAACAGGAAGGGCGCCAGAAGAAGCGACCGAATACGATGATCCAAAATAGACCCAAGGACTGCTAACGGAAGCGCTCCCAGCAGAAGCTTAGGCAAGTGAGCTGAGAAGTAGGAGAGCGGGGCGGATGTCTGGGTTACATATATGAGGACAAAGGATCGGCTTTCGGGAGCACTTGAAACTAACTCACACCCCATTCCGCGCTCTTTCCCAGATAGACGTTGAAATAGAATCCGTATAGCTCGGGCCAAAGCGGCCATTGGTTCCAGAAGTAAGAATCAACTACAACTGTCAATGCTTTCAAAGATCGCTGAGATCA
Organism: Pisolithus thermaeus; assembly: GCA_024663475.1. NCBI lineage: Eukaryota > Fungi > Basidiomycota > Agaricomycetes > Boletales > Pisolithaceae > Pisolithus > Pisolithus thermaeus. The sequence continues at coordinate 1,257,693 of JANFAF010000004.1, forward strand.
CTCCACTGCAAAGGAGTCTGTAGTCACTCACCAATTGAGGCGATACCAGTCGACAAGCCTACTTTAATGAGCCTCGCAAACGTAGTATGACCTTGGATCAGGAATTGGAGGGAAAGGGGACCAAGAAGCAATGCGACTTCGGAGCGAAAAATGACCGCGGTGAAGACCAGAAGACCGACGGTAATGTCGACACTCGCCCGCGACGGATGGATCGATTGAGGAGCACGGTTGTAAAGAGTGAAGAACGCCAAGTTTACTGTTATGTAGATGTCACAGTGATCGTTCCCTCCATCAATGCATGTCAACCATACCAGGGATCAGTGCGAACATGTTTGGGAGCGTGCGACTCATCCAGAACAAAAAGTGAAACTGGGAGAGGGTCAGGAGGGCAAATAGCCAGCTTGTAAGTCTGCCGAATCGTTTCGAAACTGCATGCCGGATGAGAATGAGGCAAAAACTGTTAAGGGAAGCGAGGACTAAGCGAACTACAAAAACGCGGATAAGTGAGAGAGGACAAGTAAATAGAGCCAGAGGTACTCACGAGTAATCTGTAGATCCATCTTGGATTTGACGAGACCAAGGGATGTACCGAGGGAAGCTACGGGTTTTGTGAGACAGCCGAGGAGGATAGAGCCCACGAATGTGCGTGGTACGGCCCCAGGGAAGATCTTATGGTCGTACTGCATATTTCGGACTCATAATCAAGAAGAACCAGTGATACGACAAGTTACTCACCTTCAACAAAGACTCTGATCCAACTCCATACATCAAAACATCATGGGTAGCATGGAGGTTGAACGATTCCTCTACTTTAGAGTATGGAGCGAGAAAGACGTATGCCCAACTTGTCACTAGAAGGAGGAGGTCCAGAAAAAGCCCTCGTATGAGTCCTGCAGGACTCGGGGCTCTTGCCATTAAACCTGCGAAGGGTATCAGGCTCTGTCAACCACTGAACTGAAACGTGCGTACCACACGCGACAGTCCGACTGACACAACACCGCGATCAAATGGCACCTTCGCGTTGATCGCGTCGAGTGGCCCAAACACACTACTACAGCTTCTATCACGTCAACAACGCTGCGTGAATAGCTAGCTCGTCTGCTGACATACTCTGTACATTACTCACAACCCCTACTACGACACACATATAACACGAGCCTATAATGTAAAATTGCTGCTGATTCTTACTCGACCTTTTTCGCTTTGTCAGTGCCTTGCCCATAAACCAGCTCATCTATTGCTGCTTTCGTGCCTTGCAACTTCAACCATACGCCACGTATCGGGGTTTGGAGGGGGTCAAACATCCCGACACGTTGTTGATATGCTGCATACGCAACAGGATACTTTGACAGCGAAATTGACTCCGTGAACTTTGTCGAGGAAAAAAAGAGCAAACAAAGTAAAAGACAAGGAGCCAATCTAACCACGACTCCCATGGAAGGCGGTGGTGCGCTGGGAGATAGGAGTGGGAAGAGGTTGATGATGATCTGAACGACGTCACTAGTCGTATAACAAATAGAGCGAAGTCCCACTCACCCAAAATAGCTGCTCGCAAAGGAAGTTGGGGTGCCTCGACCATGCCCAAAGGCCCTTGGTGGCGAAACCTCGTTCCGCGTCATGTTTTGTCCATGGGATGCGTGCACAGAACCATTCGTTCCTTTCCAGGACGCCGGAACGCTTAAATGTCTGGAATGAGTATTGCTGATTGTCGGCGACGAATTCCACAAAGAGCGTAGCAAAGCCAAGAAAGGCAAGGACGTAATCAGGTGTACTCAAGTGAGTGTGGGGTTGAACCACAGCCATCATTGTAGGAATGCCCAAAAGGAAGAGGAGGACGTTCTGCGCAATAGCTGCGGGACTTTCAAATATCTCTATGAAGGAGGAACTTTGAGGCTTACCGATGAACGTGAGGTTGAAAATTTGGAAGAGCCAAGGAGGGACCTTCTGGCGGAGTATATCCCAGCGATAATCCTCCTCCTTTCTGTTCTGCAGTCAGGTCATCCATCTAGGAAACGCATCAACCAGAGTACTTACAAGCTGAAAAGGCCACGGCGCCATGTGTTGTAGGACAACCTGAGATAACGGAGGTCACACCCGCAGGCTCAGATATTTCTATATATGCATACCTGCACATCCATGTAAGCTGTGGTCCAAGAGTCAATGTGGCATCCGAACAGTTTTTGGTAGGACGAGCGTACCACCAATGCCAACATGAGAAGAGCGCGGGGACTGAAACTGCCAGAGACGGCCTTGTTGACTTCATTTGGTACGTAGGGATAAAAGTAGGCAGGTGCTGACGATGGCCAGAGCGGTAGCAGGGCATAGTAAGCAGTATAGATGGCTGGGAGGAACGTCCACACCCTATCCACTTGGGAGACGTTTCCTGTCAAGAGCGACAGAATGTAGGTTGACGTGGTCACACCAAGACAATATTTTATAGGCCATTCAAGGAGGGGTTCCTTTTCGATAAGCTTGTGTAGAGCGTTCATGATGCAGTCTGAGTATGGGTGCAGCAACAGACGTCACCACAGGGGCCCACTGTCGGCACGTGACTTGATTTACTTGGTGAGAACAGAACACAGCCACTGAAGATCCCAGCTCTTTCCACTGCAGCCATGAAGTCGACGAGTGTCCTCTTCTCGACGTTCCCGCCGTTCCCTACCTTGTCACTCTTGGTCCCCTCACAAACACGCATCAGTGATCTCTATGGACTTCTCTGCAATCGCTACCCGGACCTTCCTACGGAAGACCACTTGAGCATCTCTTCCCATTCAGGCTCTGTCACTCCAGATACCCTCGTTTCTGAGCTTCATGGCGCGTCTCCGAGCCTCGTCACCCTTCGCCTTGTTCCTCGCCTTCTTGGAGGCAAGGGTGGTTTTGGGTCGCAGCTGCGTGCTGCCGGTGGTCGCATGAGCAGCCAGAAGACCAGCAATAACGATTCTTGCCGTGATTTGAGTGGCCGCAGGCTTAGCACCCTCAAAACCGCCAAGAGGTGCGTATTCGATTTATTCCTAGGCAGCCTATCCGTGATTGATCATTTGACCTTCTTAGACTTGTTGATTACATGGGACACGAGGACGTCCGCAAGAAAGCAGCAGCGGATGCTAAGAAAGCCAAACTGGAGAGCCTCGAGAGGAAGATTGCTGCAGCTTCAGTAGACCCTGAAAAGCTGGCAGGGAAGAAACATCGTTTTGATGACACGGAATATCTGGAAGAGAGCAGGGAACTCGTGGACAGTGTCAGATCTGCGGTGTCAGCCGGTAAGTGTCTTTCCTTCTGGTTGTCACCTATTTGTTATATATCCGACTCGTACAGGTCTTATCAAGAAGAAAAAGAAAACCAAAACTGATCACCCTTCAAGTTCATCGGAGGCTTCCAAGGCAGCAGACAACGGTGTTCCGGCGGCAGCGCAAACAACTCCGTCACTTGCGGTGGCAGCATCTGCTTGAGTACGCCCCCACAACTAGTACTGTATTTATATAAATCTGGTTCATGGTGTAGTACGTACAACTGGCACATCAGATCTTGAGAGATTTAGGATAGCTTTTAATGTGAAACTAAACGGAAAGACTGCACATAAAATTTAGTTTCACATTTGGGAGGTGACCATATTTCAAATCTAGACGAACCTCAAAATGTGTGTAGAAACTTCAAGTATAAGCACGTGTACAGTTGCAACCAAAATGTTAAGTTTTGGTAGTTATCTCAATTTGGGAGGAAACTTCAAGTTTCGGGTTCACATATCAGTATCCGCAATATTTCACATATGGTCGGTGTTAATACGGTGGCCTAAACTTAGCATATTGGCACACAATAAAATGCGCTCCCATTTTTGAAGTTGAAACTGTCATCTAAATGAGTAACGAAACTTCAAATACTGTGTGCATCTTAAACTCGTCGCCCATTCATCGCACGACTGTTGCCCGCTCTTCACCCGCTTTTCTGTTTTGTGTGATAACAACTCAGCACCGTTCAAAACTGATATATTTTCGGTTCTCGCCGAAACGTAGCTAGATGTAAGCAAAGGCACATTCAGTCCTGCCCACCAGTGTCAGTAGCTGAGCCGCAACAATTAGTGTTGAATTGACACTCACCCGGCAGAGTGAAAGTATTACGACTTCGTCATCTGAAATTGCCCACCGTGCAAAGTGGCTGAAAACCCAAGGTAGCTTAACGGGCTCCAGCTGGTTTGCCAACGAAGCTGAATATAGCTTGGCTGGGAAGTGAGTGTAACCAGCATATATGTCATGTCCTCCTGGGGGAAGCGGAAGTTGTCGTCGCACTGCAAAAGTTATAACCTCATTGGATCCATAGATATATTCGATGGTGCCGGGGACCGGCGATCGTGCACGATTACCATCGGGATAGAAGAAGATGAGGGAGTTACCGAGATGAGAAGATGATCTGCTGTAGACGACCCCCGCATGTTTGATGCGTGCATATTGAACCGCAACTTGCTCCCGAATGAGCTTGGATAGATCACGAGGAACGGGGGACGGCTTCGAGTCAAGTACATGAGTCTCCTCACATGGGAGACAGTCGCCCGGAGCTCGCTTGTTCACATAAGCTTGGTCGAGGAGCAACTTGCATTCATAGACGGCGGGTGGGCACTCGGGCCGCGAGAGCCAACCCCGAAGTTTGGCAGCTTTCAAAAATGACTCGAGCATCGTTGTTTCCAGTACTCCTGTTTGGAGTATCAGCATGATATTCATTATATTTCGTAGTATTCCTCACCTGACTTGTGATTCGTTGGAATCCGCTGGAGAATGCCAATCAAGCGTTCGAACGGGAAGGTCCACCAGGAGTGTACTGGACCGAACAGGTGAAGGTAGTCATAGATATGAAAAGCAGCATGGTGATTGGGACGAATGTTGCAGGTTGGGTAGAGAGCCTTTAGTTTTCCAACGTAGCTAGCGATGTGAGTGCGATAAGCTTTGGCTCGGCTCACACTCATCATTCGGGCACAAGCCAGATACACTGCACAGACGAGATCCATGGTGTGATCGAGGCTTTCCTTGAGCCTCAGCTCATGGTCAGTTCGAGGATCATCGGTATTCCAGAGGCTAATCAACGCAAGGGGGATATAAATGGTAATTAGAGTGTGCCACTCATCCGCTTTGACGGTGCCTGCAGTTGTGTCCCCGAAGTTCGCAGGTACGGACGCCAGCCAAGAAGGTGTCTTCGCGTCACGAATGACATGTCGAATACGGGAAAGGACGTCTTGATCTTGGTGGTGGTAATCCTTCTGTTGAGGTCCACACAGAGGCATCCCAAGCCGCTGCGGAGATTCAGACCTGAGTGTCTTTGAGAGGTAGTAATACAAGCGACTCACCCACTGGACAAGTGCCTTCGCGTAGTCGACTTTTAGCTTCTTCCCCTCCTTTCGAGGACTGCAACCTAGACTATCACAAACGAACCGCAGGGAACGAACATTCTTGTGCAGTAACGACTCGCGCAGGTTATCCATGAAGGACGCAATGACGCCTTGATTGTTGGGTGATGGCACTTGCTCAACAAGGAGCGTGTGAATGGCCGATACCTGTGTGATCTCCTTTCGAGTCATAGAAAGTTCTTCAGCAGTTGCTAGCTCAATTTGCTTGAAGTCATAGTGATATGCAGGTGTCCGGGAGTGTGCGGCGTTAACGTTCTCATTCGTCAGCTTGAGTAAGCTACGCACGTGGTGCTGGACCAGACCTTCAAGTATGCAATGCATCGAGTCGATTACAAGTTGACGACAGGGATCCCAGTACGGCAGTCGCCATAGCTCTGAGTACCGCACGCCATATTGCTTGAATATTCTTTCCCGTTCAGAAGAGGAGGTTGCATCCTGCCATTTTTCTGCATACTGGCGAAGTTCGTCCTTGCTACGCAGCACCCAGGCCTCGAAGTCAGTCTGGTCATAATTCATCTTGTGATAGCAGCTACAAACAGAACAAAAAAAATGGCTGCTGACTCCAGCGAGTGCAGCAAGGTGACGAGCAGCAGGCATATCGCAAACAGCAAGAGCAATGGCACTGCGCGCAATACGACCATGGGGGTAGTTTGCCGTCCAAGAATAACGAATGCCTTGATTCCACGAAACGACCATATCGTTCACCAGTGGGCGGATGTAGTGGTTCAGATTTTCCAAGGATGGCTGTTTAGGGCCAGGGATGATACCAGCAAGGAACATGTTCTCGGGCTTGTAGCGAATTTCCAGAGGAAGATTGAGACATGCCATTGATATTATTCCCGACGACGTACTCGCACCTCGTATCTTCATCCCTTCTGGGTTGAAGAAATCGACATGAAGGGAAAACGCGTATCGTCCTTCATCTCCACGGTCAACAAAGAGCTTTGAGTCCAGGCCACGGAACTTGTGCAGAAAGTCAGCCTCAAAGGCATTCTTGACGAGAGGAGGACGTGACGACAACAAGGCGAGAAGATTATCACATGCTGAGTCCATCATAGACTCGATATCGCGGCGGGAAAGGAGACTTGCCAGGTAGTCTGTAAAATCATGGTAGACGAACGTTCTCCTTGGGTGGGGTTCTCCGTCAGCATCAAAGTCGACTAATGGTTCTCCACACCGGGTCTCCGGCTTAGGAAAATGTTTGCAGTGAGTAGGGTAGATAGCTTTGTTGGAGCCGGATGAATGCATAGGCGGGTAAGTGCAGTGACAGCTGCAAACAGCATACACTACCGTTTTTGCCGTAAGGTTGAACTTCGAAAGGGCGCCTCCAATGGTCGACGGAATTTGCTTAATTACATTTTCATGTACCTGACTCAACGTCCCGTCAGGTTTTTGAAATGCAAGGAATAGCAGGAGGGAGAGACCGCCCATGATAAAGTTGGCCATGGATGTTCCAGCTCCAAAAATGACGCTGCAAACTACGCCCAGTAGTAATGCAACTTGGGCAGTGATGTCCATGCGCTCGATCGGAGGCTGGTAATGATTCTCTGTACAACGGGTCAGCAACGATCCTGGAGATGTGAACTCATTGCACCTGTATCAATGTCGACAGGCCCCTGGAAGGAGCCATCCTTCACTGTAAAAACCTGACGCTCGACTCCATCCAGCATTGTGGACAACCGTTGCTTCCGTGCTATCACGATATCGGCTCTCCGAGTGATCTTTTTGATTGACTGCCGCAAAACAACAAGCTCGTGTCGAATATCCCAGTGGTTACTCTCAGAGGGATCAAGGAGAAGGCGACTACAGCGTTGGATGCGTGATTCGATGTTATCAAGAACCCGAAGTGCTTGGGCAGTCCGACGGTCCGACGATTTCTTAGGGTCGGGCGAATTGTGACCATCAACAGCTGATACAGGACATGCAGAAGGTGACGGAAGTGACAGAGACTGGTTACAATGGGAGGGGGTGGAAGTAGCAAGCGCCAGGCGGTTAAGGCTGCTAGTGATATCAGTCACGGGGAGTAAACTGGGTGGTCTTGCAACCACATCACTGCTAGGCCCAGTTTCCTGGAATTCGGCCCGCGAGTTCCAAAGTTTGCTGGGAACCGATGTGGGATTAGGCCCCTCGTCAGTTAGGGTCAGAGCGAAGAGGTGCCCAGTAATCGAATCGAGGCTGTTGTGTTCGGGTAGGATGGGATCAGAGTCAGTGGAATTGCACTCATCCTTGATACGCTTGAGATGCGTGGCGAGGAGGCGTGATTGGATGAGGATACCCTTCGGTTTTCCATCCTTATCGACTCCACCCTTCTCAGCACATTCGCCACAGAAACACCTTTTGAAAGATGGGTGGGAGGGAGGCATTGGCCTCTGCAATAACCCCGGGTGAGATAAAAAACATATCCGACAACTACAACGATTCCCAAATCCATGGTTAGCAGTTAGGTTTGAAGATATAAGTAAACATTTACCGTCATTCTAGACAAAGTAGCAGGGGGTTACGGAACAAAGCCGTGATTAATATCCGAACCAGAGAGAACAATGCAGACTTACAAGGAATCCCATGTCACCGTCAATGTTACCATGGGACCTATGTGAGTGTTAGCGGTGATAAATGTGAGTGCCCACTGTTTGGTTGTTTAACGTCTCAATGGCGACGCTGCAGACTGCAGGCTCTGGATTACTTCATATTTGGATATTCGGCGGTTGCCAGCATGACACGTTTACAGGTAAATAATCTCCAACAGGTCATTCCTTTCTGCATAATGAGTCATCCCCCCAATTTCCTGCGGCGGCACAGGCTGATAGTTCCTTCCGTCAACTGCCTCCTCAATCTCTCGCGGACCTCCCTGAACCGCCCCCACCATCTGCTGTACCAAATTCTGCAAGATTTTTTGGTCTATCTCGTAGTCGTGTGTGCCTTGTCGAGTTACCTTCTCATCTTCTGCTGTACTTCCCACCTCATCTTGAGGAAGTAAGGGCGACGTACTCCTGGGAAATGTGTTCCACCATTCGGAGACTACTCTATAGTTCATGCCCGGCGCCCCCAACTCTCCCTAGCAAATAGTTAGCGTTAGTGTATTTGATGATGATGACAATACATACTATGGTATGAAGACGACTTCCCACCAAAATACACAGAAGGCCAATGACAATGTGAGCGAAGTACGTGAAGAAGGACCCAGCGGGTCGCCGACACTCTGTATCCGCAGGTTGCACTTTTTGTGAATCATACTGATGGGCCCAGACACTGACCACCGCCCTTTTCCGGCCCACAGCAGGAGAAGCACAGGCGATGGTGCATCGCCCGCCAATATCGCGCACCTGTTAACACATCAGTTTCCAACTTTCACACTGGAGTGTCACCCACTGACTCCGATAGTTTGTACTAGAGCTCCACGTGTATGTTGCAACGTAGCTAGAGGCCTGCCTGTTCGCCTGTCAAATACGAAGACAGATCCGTTACTACCACCACCAATCATGACCTTCGAGCCCTCTCCGAAGGCGACTTGCTTTGGGACTGGTATGCATAGAGGATCAGTTACAAACATTCGGATTGGATCTGCTCCATTGAGGTGATACAGCGTGAATCCGTCAGTCGCGTTATCGATGACAAACACGCCCTTTTTCAGGTAGACGGCTGCAGACCCACTACGGACACCAGTCAATTAACTGAGCAATATGATGCAGTATGATGCAGGACGCTCACATGACAGATCGGCAGCGGTTCTCCGACATAATTGTACCATCTTTAATACTTAATTTAATCCTATTGGTTACTGAGTAACCTAGCAGCAGCTGGCGTACTAGATAACTTACACTTTACCGTCATACAGCCCGAAAACGTAAAGACTGTGGTCAGCGAAACAAAGCGCCTTCGGCACAGTGTTGTCAAGACGTCCTGCAAACACTGACTGGAGTTGCGAGCCGCTGCTGAGCGAGAGGACTTGAACGGCGTGATCGCGTGTCCCGACTGCAATGTGCGATGATTCTGAGGATGATGGATCCCATGCAAAACAAGTGACTTCGAGCCCTGCACCAAGCCTTCGTGCACATATCTCTTGATAATATTTCTGTTTCTGTAGCATGAGTTACTAGTGATTCGAAGAGGGAAAAAAAAAAAAGACGTACTTCAACAGGACTCGACCGGACAAACACGACGTACCCTAGAGCGGTCCCATAACACAAGGTTTCTCCAAGAGCGTATTTTGTTTTGATCCAGATTGCACTGCTAATGATTCCACGAGACTCAAGGTGAGTCGTGATGCTTATCTCCTTCCGAGTTTCGATGTTCCAGAGTTGGATGCCATGAGTGCCTTATAAAGTCAGTGAGGAACGATGCGTATACGGCACATACATACCGCCAGCGGCGAGAATGGCACCATCAATGGAGATGGCAAGAGCATGTACCGAGCCCGTCGTAATACTGAATGACAGTATCCTCCTGTAACGCTGCGTAGGCGAAAGTAGAGACAAGAGAGTGGAAAGCATATGAGTTATTAGTTAGTTGGGGATGATGATCGCGCGCTCACATCGCCTATAAGTACTCCGAGGATAAGCAACGACTAGTTTGAGCGTTTTGTCCCAAATAACTCGTTACCTTTTGTACTTATTGTCTTTGTGTCTTCGGTGTCTTCGTTAACCTCCAAGATCGTTATTGTGTTCTGTTGTTAAGGCGTGAGACAATAGAGTTGACGTTTGACCTGGACGACGCCTTTATATTAACCACTTGACTGCAGCTAACACGAGAGCATCAATATGCCTACCACCATTAAGACCATCCGCCCATTCTACGACAGCGACAGTGACTGCGTCACTGCTGCCCCGCCTCCTTTCTCTCCCTTGATAACCGACCAGCTGGAACTGTTCGGTAGTGGACACCGTCTTGGCACTCTACTTGCCGACGAAGTGCTGTCTCCTGTAGCAAGTCTAGATTCTGGCACATCGGTCAAGCCTCGGTCTCGTCGTTCTACTCCCGCCCCAGAGTTCCGGATTACAGTCCACCCACCTAAAGCATCTAGATCAGCGCCGAAGTCGTCACGCCGGAAGAGTCCCTCACCGTATCAAAAGAAAGTCGGTTTCCAACGTGGATCTTCCTCTACCCCCGAGTGCGAGCCAACGACATCTCCGGAGTCCTCTGAAGACGGCTCCGAGGATAGCTCTACTGAGAGCATTGCCTCAGAGGACAAGATTCCGAAACCCCCAGGAGAACCCGGACGCCCTGGGCGCGGCGGTTACACCCTCGAGACTGCGTTGGATTGGAATGGCAAGACATATGCGAAGTTTAAGGTGAGTGAGATCGTCATTGTCACGTCTGAATAAGGACCGGCTCATGCATTTGCATCTGCAGAAATGTATGCATCGTCTGATTGAGGAGCATCTTGATACAACAAAATGTGCTTCAGCTCAAAACCCTACACTTTTGAAGGTCGTATGTGAGAAGGTACGTATATATGCACGTGCATCACAAATGTCATTGAAAAACCTAATCCTCCAGGCCACTGATGCTTTCCCCGATCTTGAAAACTACAGTGACTGTTGGCCAGCAATGGACATGATTATGATGCGCCTAAAGTATACTTCCAGCCACGCCAGACGACAGGAGATTGAGATGGCTGCAGGGAAAGGTACGGGGAAAGGCAAGAAGACGCGTTCTGCAGTAAGTCGCACATATCGGTGATACATCAGTTCTACTGATCTCCTTGACTAGAATGTGTGATTATCAGTAATCGTACTGCGGCCCGACACTTGTAACTACCGAGTTTCATGCCCGTCATCAGAAAATGTAATTGTTGATGCATCGCGCGTTTTAAATATACCCGGCGAGACCCGACTCCTCTCGACTCAACGTTCCCCCACGATAAAAACGCCAGAGATGTATTGCCCACCTCGACAATCGGCTGTTGCATGTGGCTACCAAGAGATCGTATCGACTCAACGCCCCCACGGTAAAAACACTGATGTATATATTGCCGACCTCAACAATCGACGGTCGGCGGTCACATGCGGCTACCAAGAGATCGCAAGTTGTAGTGTACACAGGTATGCATTGGTTTTACAAACGTGACTGAACGTGGTAGTCTGCCTTTCCTGGGAAGGCGACTGATACGTTGAGTGAAGCTAGGAGTAAGTCATCGTCGTTAGTTGCAAATATCCGTGGCAGAAAAAGTCAACTAACCGTGAAACTATATAGTCGGCGATGGCAATATCGCGCACGCGCATATTCACCACAGATAATACCCGAGTTCCAATCTTCATGATCACCACATCACCCTGGAATTTGTCCAGCATCGCATTGGCTCTGAGCCTGCAGTGCCATTTGAAAAAGATGCAATAGTGATAGGTACACCTTCCTTCATGTACAGTTATCTGACAGTTGTGAACATATGGCTGAAGAGCTGCATCTTGAAGCACGCTCTCCGCAACTGGGTAGCGCGTTGCGTTTCGAGAGATATTGGCACAGCGGGTAAGCATTGCTACTTGTTGGGGTCTGCAGTAGGATGCTGAATATAGCCTGCATCGTAACCGAAGTTCAGGGCTCTGCAAATGCGTTAGTGGATCACATGCTGCCCGCACGATATGCCTACTCACTGACGAAGATGGAAGGATGTAAATGCGGGTGTTCACCATTGTGAAGCAGATGGGCAATGGAGTAAGGTATCCAATGAGTGACAGAGGTCAGGTGTCCAGCACCAGACGATGGGTGAACGACGATGGTAATTGAGGTGGGCGATGTTGTCGGGCGACGCTATCCTCTTCACCGTTAAATGGAGACTGACATTACAGCGGGCCGGAGTGTGCCCGAGGCTAACCGCATTTGTGAGGACAATGGGGACAATAACGGTGAAAACTTTTGAACAATTAGCTGTACGTTGAAACAATTGCTGACTTCGTGAGCCCAGCACCCAGTCGATCATCGTCGCCCCCCTTCAGCATTAAAAGTCACGCGGCCGAATTCATAGGGTATGTGTTAAACAATTGCTGATGTCATGTCGTGACCGCAGTACCGAGTCTATCATTGCCGCCCCTTCAGCATTAAGTCACGCAGCATTCATATTCATTGTATTACTGATGCGGTAGGTTACTAACCTGGCAACCCGATTGTGTCGCCGCTTCCTGCTCGTTGTCAACCAAATACGATATATGGAGTCTATCTGCTGCTCCCGCTCACAGTGAACAAACATGGACTCCCCGACCAGCACCAGCATGCCTAAACGACAACATGAAGATGTACAGACTATCCCGGGAGACCTGGGTCTTTTTGGGGACGATGACTATCGCAACTTGTCTCTCAACGACCACAGTGACGTGCCTACCAGCGTCCCGCCATCCTGGTCACTGTCAGAGAGTGAATTCCGGACCTCTGAAACCGATGGAAGTCGGAGCGCGTTTTTCTCTGCAGAGTCTGTCTCACAACCCAATGTTGTATGTATCCGACCATTCGAAAACCTGATGTTCCATTTCTGATGTCGCTTGCTTTGTGTTTAGCACCGTTCATTCGCAGAAAAACGTTCCTGTAAAGAAGTGGATTACTCGCACACTTTGCGGTGAGCCCTCTACGAGAAGGACGAAATAGTCAACCGGCTCAGATCCCGGCTTCGTCAGCTTAGGACAGTAAGTGAAACGTACCATGAACTCTGGACCTCGGCTGATCGCAGTCGTTAGACTCATCAGCAAGAGACAGATAAACTTCAAAAGCAACTCCAGGTAATCCAGCAATCGGCTCAACTAGAATTAGAGGAACAGAAATTGAAGGTCGCCGCGCTGGAGAAGATAATGCATGAGCGCGAGACAGTAAGTCGCTAGGCTACACTAAATTATGTCTAATGCTAACTGCCCTACCCCGAAGATGTATCAACAGGAATGCAACAAACTTCATGAACAAATCTGTGTCAACCGCGAAACAGCAGCTTCCCTGGAGAAGAAAATGAATGAGCGAGAGACAGTAGGTCACAGGGCTACCGACATCTGTCATGCTAATGATCCCACCCCAAAGATGTATCAACAAGAGTGTGCAAAGCTTCATGAGCAAATCCGCATCAACCACGAAACGGCAGCTTCGCAGCACAAGAATGACATGGAGAGCTTCCGTAAACAATTTGAGGTACATATTTCCTCCACTGTTTATCACAAACTCTGATGCATTGCTGATCAGGTGGAGATGAATGATTGGGTGGAGAAGCTAACTGCTTCTTCTCACCTCAACCTCACTCATGCAATGGAACGACGTGATCGGGAACTGGATGAGAAGGTACACAAGATAAAAGAAAGTATGGAGGTGTGTTGATTTGTGCTGCACGTCAAGTGCGCTTTCCTGATAACATCGGTAGGCTGCAAAGGAGAGTGAGCTGGCAAACCTAGAACAAAGATATGCACGCTGCGAGCGTCAGGTAACAATTTGCCACATCACCGTTGTGCCGGCTTACATTTCATAGGCAGTTACCAGAAGCCCTACGCGCCTAGTATCCCCGCCGCGTTCAAATGTTGGTGGTGATGAGCAGCCTGCAAGCCGACAGTCTAAGGCAGCACCAAGGCATTCAACCGTCACACCGAACCTTGATCTCATCAAGCGACTGAAGAGAAGCCGCGGGTTTTCACGTAGGTCACACCTTGTTGGTGTGTGGGTAGAGGTAAGCTTAGTTGTGTCACCATGACCCTCCCCAAACCCTAACATTCGATCAGGAAGATGAGGACATCCCACGCGCTTCGACTACTGAACGGGAGACTCCAGTGCCTCCATCCTACGACAATGGTCAGCTGCCCTCAAGTCAAGCATCCACAGTGATCGACGCTGTCACCAAGGGCGTGGAAGCCACTCTTAAAAATATCCTTGCAAGCGGTCAAGTGTTACCAAATCTGAAGCGTACCCCACGAAGCAGGCGAAGAGAAGATCATGACGTCCGGATGCAGAGGGATCTCGAGCCAAGTTGGCAGCGTGATTTTTGTTTAGTAAGGAGATGCCCTCTATTTAAACTATACCTGACATTCTTCAAAAGAACGAAGTGCGCAAGCTATTCAAAGATAAATTCAACTTCACAAACGATACTGAATTCATTGGTTATGAGTCTGCCGACCCTCGTGATGTACATGCACATGAATACGAAGATGGCCCAGGTCCTGACGCCAATGCACCTGCCTTCGATCTGATGCACGGTCCATCGTCGCTTTGGAACGGAGCCATCATTGATAGTGTTCTTCAAGAACTACAAACAAGGTGTAGGGACGAGAACTGGCCAATTCACCGGTCAGATACTTATCTCAGGGCCCTCATCGTCGATCGCTACAGGCGACTCAGAACCGTGTGGAGGAAGGCTCAACCAAAACTGACAGAGAAAGGTACACTGGAGACACCAGCAGAGACAGAGACTCAGCTGGTAGCTGAACGGGAAACTGTGTTGAAGGCAAATCGTCAGACAACACGTCGCTGCAATGTGTGTCCTTCAGTCAGTATCAATGTGCTGGAAGCTGATGTGACCTTTGAGCAGAAGTACTACCGGCGGACTGCGGTCGTTAAAAACTTGGTCAAATTGAAGACGGAGGAAAAGGAAGATGATGTCGACGCATGGAAATGGCTAAAAGACCTTATCACCAGCCTTGGCGAGCATGGTATGAGCTCAGAGGAAAGTGGTGTCGAGAACGAGGTGGAGGTTGTCTTACGTGTCAAGAACCTCCCATGGCGCCGTTCCATTGAACAAGAGCTTGATCTCATAGACCTCCAGCGGCTCCTCGACGGGGATATTTTTGCTCCACAAGGTGCACGACCTCTACGAAGGATACGTGCACCCAGAAATCCAGCAAGTGCAAGGCCAGCTGTTAAAGGTTTGCCTATTGCTCTGTATGATAGATCGTGGATTGCAGAGCTCAGTCAACGGCAGTTGGAGGCTCTCCACATCGCAGACATCCCTTTTCCATGGATGAAAATAGCCGTCTCTTGACAATAATCATATGCCGTGTACATTAGGTTTTACAAAAATTACGTTGAGTTGAGACTATGTGCAATGATCAGATGATGGCCCCTCATAGGTTCTCTGACTTCTGGTGCAAAAGGGTATGTACGTTACTCGCTGACCCCTGCTGCAATTGTCCCCCCTCTTTTCAGTGGGCTCCCATCATTTGCAAAAAAACGTTGGTCGCGTTGGCTATAACGAGGCAATAGGGACGAGGATACAGCAAATGGCCGAGTATCTTTGGGGGCGACGAGCCAAGTCCAAGCGGGCGAAGAGCGGGCGACAGTCGTGCGATGAATGGGCGACGAGTTTAAGATGCACACAGTATTTGAAGTTTCGTTACTCATTTAGATGACAGTTTCAACTTCAAAAATGGGAGCGCATTTTATTGTGTGCCAATATGCTAAGTTTAGGCCACCGTATTAACACCGACCATATGTGAAATATTGTGGATACTGATATGTGAACCCGAAACTTGAAGTTTCCTCCCAAATTGAGATAACTACCAAACTTAACATTTTGGTTGCAACTGTACACGTGCTTATACTCGAAGTTTCTACACACATTTTGAGGTTTGTCTAGATTTGAAATATGGTCACCTCCCAAATGTGAAACTAAATTTTATGTGCAGTCTTTCCGTTTAGTTTCACATTAAAAGCTATCCTAAATCTCTCAAAATCTGATGTGTGGCACATCGATAGTCGTACCAAATGGGAATGCGTGTTACCGATGTACAAGCCCAGGTTCGATCGGAAATAACTTCGCGTAAAGGAATGTTCGGTGAGAGCCTTTACGACTGTGTCTGGATAGATTTGAGAATGTAACCTTCCAAGCCTCCGCAGATCCAAAGTTCTTGCACGCTCGCTCCCACGGGGCGCACCTTGTACTTCTTCTCCCCCTGGGGACCGCCCACGAAAACACTTCCATCACGCATATTTATCCGTATCATGTGGCCCGGGTTAACAGTCAGCTCGCCATCCTTTCCTCCCGCACCGCGCTGCCCGTCCTTTGCGTACATCTCGGTCAAATCACCCACAAGCTCGGGGCTCTCGAGGCAAATAAGCCCGTTATTGATCGCGTTGCGCTTGAAAATATCTCCGAACGAGCCTGCAACAACGGCGGGAATACCAGCCGCCTTGAGCGCCGTTGCAGCTTGTTCGCGTGAGGAACCTGTCCCAAAGTTGTAACCAGATACGAGGATCACGCCTTCTTTTATGTTGGGTGAATCTGAGGATGGTGGCCGTTCTTTGAGGAGCGACGAGACGGTACCAGCAAAGGATGTGTCGTAGTTCTCCATAACGACTTCCGCTTGGCGCTCAAGTGTGATGTCGTCTTGGTAGGTATACTTCCCGGGGTATAACGCATCTGTACTAACGTTATCTTGGGGAACGAAGAGAAGGCGCCCTGAAAATGATTCAGGAAACCCGGGAAGCAGTTCCTCAGTGCCGGATGTAGCAGGCGCCACTGCTCCAGACCCAGCGTGAGCAGTATGGAACGACGGTGCACCAGTAGGCGGTAAGCGGTTAGCATCGAGGGAGTCAGGACCGCAAATATACCCTTTAATAGCGCTCGCAGCGACCACAGCAGGGCTAGCTAGGTATGCTTGCGCCTTCGGATGACCCATACGGCCCTTGTAATTCCGGTTTGTAGCGCTGATGCCCGTCTCATCCTCCTCGAGTAACCCTACGCCGAGACCGATGCAGGGACCGCACCCAGCGGGCAGAACCTTTGCACCAGCTGCTATGAGTGCATCCCAGTCACCAAGACGCTCAGACTCCTGCTGCACCACAGAGCTTGCAGCTGCGATATAGAACTGAACGTCGGGGGCAACCTTATTGCCCTTCATCACAGTCGCCGCCGCCGAGATGTCAGATACGCGAGAATTGGTGCAGCTGACGAGGTAGGCCTTCTGAATGGGTATGCGCGCTTCTTCGAGTTTTGGAAGGGGCGTTGACAGCTTGACGCTGTTCGGGCCAGAGACATGAGGGACGAGCGTGGAAAGATCAAGGACGAGATGTGAAGCATATTCGGCCCCAGAATCGGATGTTAACGGCATGGCCCGCAGCGCATCCAGTCGTCGTCTGTTGATGCGGGGATGTTCAGGGAGTGGCGGGATAGATTTCGACGCAAACATGGAGAATTCGAGTTTCTTGAGGGTTCGTTCATACCAATCCAACAAAGTCTGATCAACGGGAAATACGCCAGCAAGGGCGCCCCACTCCGTGGTCATATTGGCAATCGTGAGGCGGTCGTCGATGCCAAGACCAGCTACACCTTCACCTGTGAACTCGATGGCGGCATTCAGCACCTCATCCTTGTTAAACGAACCGCATAGGGCGACGATGACATCCTTGCCAGTCACCCCGGGTGACAACTTCCCCTTGAATTCCACCTTGATCACACGTGGTACTTGCCACCACGTTTTTCCAGTTGCCCAGAGGGCAGCCGCATCCGTACGAACGATAGGTGTGCCCACACAGCCAACCCCACCGTACATGTTACTATGACTGTCGCTGGCAACAGTCAACGTGTACGGGAACGCGTAGCCTTCTTCGATGAGGACTTGATGACCTATACCTCGACCAGCAGGATAAAAATCGACATCGTGCTCCCTTGCAAACTGCTCAATCCTGAGATATTTTGCAAGATTTTTTTCGGACTTGTTTTGAACGTCATGGTCGAGTGTAAAAACAAGTTGCCTAGGGTTTGCGATCTTGGTTGCGCCTACGGATTTGAACCTATGGTCCGTTAGCGGCACAAAACCACATGTCCGAAATGAAGGAGGTGGTAGCATTACTTGGATATCACGGGTCCGGTATTGTCGTGAGTCATGACGTGCTCCGGGCGAATCATAACATAGTCCCCCGCACGGACGACTCTGCCAGCTGGAAGATCGACAGCATACTTTTGTACGACCTTTTCGATAACCGTTTGAGGGACTGTAGACCTTGAATTTGCCGCTGTTGCGAGGAAACGGAGGACAGCAAACTGTTGACGCCTCGCCCGGAAGGTTGGCAGGCGGTTCATGGATGTCCGTATAACGAAGATCAAGCATTCGAAAAAGCAGCCACAAAAGGAAAGCCCGAGTCCACGTGGCATTATTTCTCACGATCTCTGACCTTCTGTTCAGTTGGGGGACGCGTAACCTTCTGGCCAGCCTCAGCTATTCAACACTCACACAATGGCTGATCCAAGTGGTCCACCTCCACAACCCGGCCCAAATGACACGGCGACAGCGATATTGCGGCAAAAGAAATCGTGAGTGTCGTGTTCATGATCATATGGATCTCGTTGACATATGCGGCACTCGATTATTATGTAGACCCCACCGTCTCATCGTAGATGAAGCAACGTCGGATGACAACTCAGGTGAGCCCGAGTGGTGCTTGTGATAGTGGAATTTTTTGAACTCGGATGGCAGTTGCGACCCTTAACCCGACTACGATGGAAACGCTCTCTTTGTTCCGTGGTGACACCATTATAGTGAGGTACTCGTCTCCGTGAACTCACGTGTCCATCCTGGACTAAACGATTGTTAGGGGGAAGAAGCGACGTGACACTGTCCTTATTTGCTTGAGCTCGGACGATGTCGAGGAAGGTCGTATTCAAATGAATAAAGTTGCACGAAACAACCTACGAGTTAAGCTGGGGGATTTGGTGGGCGTACATCAATGTCTCGACATCAAGTACGGAAAACGGGTGCATATCCTTCCATTCGACGACTCCGTAGAGGGTATCAGCGGCAATATTTTTGATGTCTATCTTAAACCCTATTTTTTGGAAGGTAAATGAACCGGTCTTGCATTTTGGCGTTCATAGTCCTCACGTGAATTAGCATACCGGCCTGTACGCAGGGGTGATACTTTCCTTGTTCGCGGTGGCATGCGGACCGTTGAATTCAAGGTAATCGAGACCGACCCTGCAGAATACTGTATAGTAGCACAGGATACCGTCATCCACACAGGTAATTGGGGTATTTGGTAGATATCTGATGGTACTGACACGTTTATTGTAGAGGGAGACCCTGTCAAACGTGAAGATGAAGAAGCAAACCTCGCCGACGTGGGGTACGACGACATCGGTGGTTGTCGTAAACAAATGGCTCAAATCCGTGAACTGGTGGAATTACCCTTGCGGCATCCTCAGCTCTTCAAATCTATTGGTATCAAGCCCCCGCGAGGTATCCTCATGTACGGGCCTCCGGGAACCGGTAAAACCCTCATGGCTCGCGCAGTTGCCAATGAGACGGGTGCATTTTTCTTCTTGATCAACGGTCCAGAGATCATGAGCAAGATGGCCGGCGAGAGTGAGAGCAATCTGCGGAAGGCTTTCGAAGAGGCTGAGAAAAATTCACCTGCCATCATTTTCATCGATGAAATTGATTCCATTGCTCCAAAGCGTGAAAAGGTGAGTCGATATTTGTGATGATATGTGACTGATACAGATGGCTCATTCGTAAATAGACCAATGGCGAAGTCGAACGCCGTGTAGTCTCGCAGCTCCTCACACTTATGGATGGTCTGAAAGCTCGATCAAATGTCGTTGTGATGGCTGCCACCAATCGTCCTAACTCCATCGACCCTGCACTCCGGCGATTTGGTCGTTTTGATCGTGAAGTTGACATTGGCATCCCCGATCCCACTGGTCGTCTAGAAATTTTGCGTATTCATACAAAGAACATGAAGCTGGCCGATGATGTCGATTTAGAGCAGGTAAGCATCCAACGTTATATGTGTACCCAGTATTAATGCAATGTGTAGATCGCTGCCGATACCCATGGCTACGTTGGCTCCGATATTGCCTCTCTTTGTTCGGAAGCGGCTATGCAGCAAATCCGGGAGAAAATGGACCTCATCGACCTTGACGAGGATACCATAGATGCCGAAGTTCTCGATTCGCTGGGTGTTACCATGGATAACTTCCGTTTCGCACTTGGTACCTCGAATCCTTCTGCTCTCAGGGAAACGGTTGTCGAGGTTCCTACTGTCACGTGGGACGATATCGGTGGTCTCGACAAGGTCAAGCAAGAACTCCAGGAGACAGTGCAATATCCTGTTGATCATCCCGAGAAGTTCCTCAAGTATGGTATGGCTCCTTCAAAGGGTGTCTTATTCTACGGTCCCCCCGGAACGGGTAAGACGCTCCTGGCCAAAGCCATCGCGAACGAGTGCAATGCAAATTTCATCAGTATCAAGGGTCCCGAGCTGCTTACTATGTGGTTTGGTGAATCCGAAGCAAACGTCCGTGATGTCTTCGACAAAGCCCGTGCGGCCGCACCATGTGTCATGTTTTTCGACGAACTTGATTCTATCGCGAAAGCTCGTGGCGGTTCGTCAGGCGATGGTGGTGGTGCTGGCGACCGTGTGCTCAATCAGTTGCTCACGGAGATGGATGGAATGAGCACGAAGAAGAATGTGTTTATCATTGGTGCTACTAACCGACCTGATCAAATTGACCCCGCACTACTCCGTCCTGGTCGTCTCGATCAACTCATTTACATTCCACTTCCTGACGAAACGTCACGGTTAGCTATTTTGAAAGCCAACCTCAAGAAATCCCCCGTTGCTGCAGATGTTGACCTGGCATTCTTGGCCAAGTCAGCACATGGTTTCTCTGGCGCTGACCTCACGGAAATCTGCCAACGTGCTGCTAAGCTGGCTATCCGGGAGAGTATAGAAGCTGATATCCGACGACAGCGCAAAAAGCGGGACACGGAAGGGGATGACACTAAAATGGAGGAAGACGAAGAGGAGGACCCGGTGCCTGAAATAACCAAAGAGCACTTTGAAGAAGCAATGAAATATGCTCGTCGCTCGGTGTCTGACCAAGATATCAGGCGCTACGAAATGTTCGCTCAGGTTAGTTGTAAATTCCTAGATCACCTCGAAGTGACTCATGACTTAACTTACTCAGAACCTGCAACAATCGCGAGGCTTTGGAAACAACTTCCGTTTCCCGGATGGGCCATCTTCAGGGCCAGCTGGCAATGCTGGGTTCCAGGATGATGCGCAAGAAGATGATTTATACGCGTAGTCTACTTTAACTGCTCTGTGAGCTGGACCAACCTATATAACGGTAGATTGCATGTCGCGCAGGCGTAGTTCATTTACATTGTTCGTCTTTTGATGCGAAGTCAAACTGACTCGGTACTGAGTGAGCGGAAGTAATCGGACCTTTTTTTTCTCGGCCGACGTTGCCTCAAAAGTCGTCAACTTTGCTACTCCGCACTTCTCCAAACCATCGAGATGGCCTCCTTCTGCACCCGCCCAGCCAACGCCGCCCTCCGTGCTGCTGCCCGCCGCCTCCACGGAGCAGGGGCCAAGTTCCCACCAGTACAGGCCGCTTCCTACTCGCTTTTGGCGCGCTCTGCGCCCGCCAACTGCTCAAGGCAGCCCGCTGTGCAGGTAAGAAAAAAAAATAGCGAAAAAAAAAGCCTTGTTGTGCCCGCAAAGTACTGACGCGTCTGAAAGGTTGTTCCTACCCGTGGCGTGAAGACCCTCGACTTTGCTGGCACCAAAGAGGTTGTTTACGAGCGGAGTGACTGGCCCTTGGCCAAGCTCCAGGACTACTTCAAAAATGACACCCTTGCTTTGATTGGGTACGGCTCGCAGGGCCATGGTCAGGGCTTGAACGCTCGCGACAATGGTCTCAACGTCATCGTTGGCGTCCGCAAAAACGGTGAGAGCTGGAGGCAGGCCGTAGAGGATGGCTGGGTTCGTGTTTTTTTATTTTATTTTTTTATTTGGTTGCTCTAAACGTTCACCAATTCATCACTGCCATTAGGTGCCAGGCGAGACCCTCTTCCCGATTGAGGAAGCTATCAACCGGGGAACCATCATCATGAACTTGCTCTCTGATGCTGCTCAATCATCGACGTGGCCAACGATTGCACCTCTTATAACCAAGGGCAAGACTCTCTACTTCTCCCACGGCTTTTCCATTGTTTACAAGGACCTCACCCACGTCGAGGCTCCCAAGGACGTCGATGTTATTCTGGTAGCACCCAAGGGTTCGGGTCGCACTGTCCGCACCCTCTTTAAGGAGGGCCGTGGTATCAACTCCAGCGTTGCGGTGTTCCAAGACGTGACAGGCAAGGCACTGGAGAAGGCTGTCGCCCTGGGTGTTGCCGTCGGCTCGGGATACATGTACGAGACTACCTTTGAGAAAGAGGTGTACTCGGATCTGTATGGTGAACGTGGCGTGGTGGGTGTTGTCATGCTACCTTTTTTGACAAAACCTGTCTAATTGTACATCATACTATCTCAGCTTATGGGTGCCATCCGTAAGTGTAGCAACCGTGTCGCGTGTTTTCATGCTGACATCTTGAATAGAGGGCCTGTTTTGCGCACAGTACAAAGTACTCCGTGCCAATGGTCACACTCCCTCGGAGGCTTTCAATGAGACCGTCGAGGAGGCTACTCAATCATTATACCCCTTGATCGGCCAGAAGGGGTGAGTCTGCTCATGGGTGTCTAGATTAGCTTGTATCTGACTGTTACTTCTGAAAGCATGGACTACATGTACAATGCCTGCTCTACCACTGCTCGTCGTGGCGCTCTTGACTGGGCACCTGTCTTCGAGAAGGCAAACCTTCCCATCTTTGAGAAGTTATACCAAAGTGTGCGGGACGGTACGGAGACTCGCAAGGCACTCGAATTCAACGGCCGTTCGACATACCGGCAAGATCTTGCTAAGGAGTTGAAGGAGATTGACGACCAAGAGATCTGGAGAGCTGGTAAGGGTGTTTCGTGATCCAACGATGGTCGAGTGATTTATCTTTCCTACCTTAGGCAAGACGGTTCGTTCTCTTCGTCCGGACTACAAGGGCGAGTAAAAAGATGGCGAAGGTAGTTAGTTGGTCATTTTATCTGGCTGGAATCAAAAGCACCGCGGTGCATGTGATTGCTTAGGCATGTACGGTAT
The DNA here is from genome assembly GCA_024663475.1 of Pisolithus thermaeus. Lineage (NCBI taxonomy): Eukaryota > Fungi > Basidiomycota > Agaricomycetes > Boletales > Pisolithaceae > Pisolithus > Pisolithus thermaeus. The sequence goes on from JANFAF010000004.1 coordinate 1,280,954, forward strand.
CACAGAATAGACGGTTTTTGGGTTGTGTTCTGGCAGTACAGCAGCTGCAGTAAGATTAGGGGTATTTGCCACTGTTGGAATCCGTGAACCACCTACTTCTGGATTTACTGCCTGACATAGGCTCGCGTATCATTTGCTTGGTCCAGCCTGTGGAACGATTCCTGTGACATCAATGGACAAGGATAACCGCGACGACTTCACGTTCGCAAAGCTTTCCGACCTCAAGCTACCAGTAACCTTTCGTGTGTACGCATCTGGTATTGCTACCCCTGGTGGCGAGGCCTTGATCATGACTTACCCAGTTCACAACTCGAGGGCACTCGGCAACGGAAGTCTGTGCTGGAAGTGTTGGAAGAACCAGAACTGAGATACTACGGTGCACAGTCGTCGTATGTGAACATCTTTTGTTTTTCATGCTTCGCCGCTCACTCGCGAGGCAGGACCCTTTCAGACTTATACGTCACTTGCCAACTGGTAGCTGAGAACAAACCATTAACTATTCCATTCAGAACGTCCTTTAAGGCTTTCAAGCAAAACTATACGTATGTTCATTATCGTCGCTGCCACCCTTTGTGGGATTTTCGGGGGAGTTGCTCATTTCATGCTACGTCTAGTTGGAACGAATGGATAACGTTTCCCATACGGTACTGCGACCTACCACTGAGCTCGCAGATCACTTTCACTGTGTGGGATATTGGAAGCCCGCGTACGGCAATCCCGGTTGGTGGTTCAACATTCAGGATGTTTGGGAAGAAGGGGTGAGTACATCTCTTTGATGGTCCAGATAGCGAGAGTACGTACGCGTAAGCAGGACCTTGCGAAGGGGAAAGCACCGATTATTGCTGTGGCCAGATCAAGAGGCAGATGGTTCCATGGAATCGAAGACACCTAGCAAACTGGGCACGAGAGACGAAATGGGTCGATTAGAAAAGGTTAGCAGAATCGATGTGATCTTATTCTCTTTTCAATATATCGATTACTTCTCCCATGCAGCTGGTTAAGAAGTATGAGCGCGGAGATCTGCCCAAGTCGGATTGGCTCGATAAAATGGCTTTCCGCAAGATGGAGGAGATACATTCCGTAAGCCTCTCTCCAATCGTTCCGGGAACCGAGGCTCACTCACTCGGTGAATAGGCTGAGACCGCGAAGTCCAACAACATGTTCTTGTACATAGACCTTCCGCGTTTCGATTTTCCTGTCATTTTCAGCGAACCTGTGGGTTACGTCGACAGACTAGATTTCTGGCTAATGACCTTGATTCTAAACAGGAAACGCAGAGCATGCCTTCGATATCTACACCGCAGACCACTATTACGCAAATACCGATGGCACCCATCCTGCCACCTTCCTTTGGTACCGACCCTCATCTTTGGGCTGTCTCTGATCCCGACATGTTGCGCGACAATCCTGTAGAGGACAAGCATCGGCGGCTGGTCCGAAGTCACCGTAGTAGCCCATACGACAGAGAGTTGAAGCCGAATGCCAAGATAAGAGATGAACTGGGGGTGAGCATTTGTGGTGAATCGCCTCTGCGGATACTAATACAGTGGGGCACAGGAAATGTTGAACTACCCTCCTTCCCAACCCCTCACCTCTGAGGAGAAGGATATGATATGGAAGTTCCGTTTCTATCTTGCTCGTGACAGGCGAGGGCTTACTAAGTTCCTCAAATCTGTAACTTGGAGAGACCCGACGGAAGTGAAGCAAGCTGTGGAGGAACTTCTACCTATGTGGACCGAGATCGATACAGACGATGCTCTTGAGCTGTTGGGACCAAATACAGTTGATTCACGTGTCAGAGCATTTGCGGTTAAGCAACTCAGTAGGGCAGACGATGAGGTATTTTATCGTAGATGTCGCGGCGCGGATCCATCTACTGACAAAACCCGTGCAGGAGCTTATGCTGTACTTATTGCAACTCGTGCAAGCCCTCAAGTTTGAAAATGCAGCGAGCGAACAACGTTCCTCGCGGTCTACGACTAGCGCAATTTCGTATGACGATAGTGGATTAACAGACTTCCTCGTCACCCGCGGCGTACAAAACTCCGTCCTCGGAAACCGCTTGTACTGGTATCTTATGGTAGAAGTCGCCCTCGAAGACAAGGTCGTCGCGAAGATGTATGGCCGCGTGGTCTACAAATTCCTAAACAAGATCCTGGAGGTCGGAAAGTCTTGCCCGTTCTTATTTTTACATCCTAACGTATTCACAGTCGGAAGGTGGTAGTGAACGTCGTGAGCTGATGCGACGTCAAGGACTCTTAGTAGAAACACTTGGAAAGCGCGCGAGGGAGATTAGAACGTCCAAGGACTCCCGACAGAAAAAAATCGAGAAGCTCCGTTCGTTCATAAATGACCCGAAGAACGGTCTTGTCGACATTTCTGCTCTCCCCTTGCCCCTCAATGCGCGGGTTCAGATCACCGGAATCAACGCGGAGAAGTCGTCCGTATTCAAATCTAACCAGTACCCTTTCTTACTTTACTTCAAGTGCACCGACGAAACGGAATATCCCATCATCTTCAAGGATGGTGACGATATGCGGCAGGACCAGCTGGTGTTGCAGTTGTTCACGTTGATGGACCGACTTCTGCGAAAGGAAAATCTGGATTTGAAGCTGAGTCCGTACGACGTGCTAGCGACTGGACCGCAGCAAGGCATGATGCAATTCATCCCGAGTAAGACTATCGCAAGCGTAGTGAGCGAGCACGGGACGGTTCTTAATTATTTGCGTGCAAATCATCCGGATGAGGGGAGCGTTGGCACGTATGGTGTAGAACCAGGTGTCATTGACACCTTTGTCCGAAGCTGTGGTAAGCTCAAAGTGAACGAGCCCGCAGGCGCAGCATGTTGACCAAGCTGTAGCGGGTTACTGCGTCGTCACCTATCTACTCGGCGTCGGAGATAGACACCTGGATAATCTATTACTCACACCGGACGGTGAGTGGACTCAGTAGTTCAAGCTGTTCCGTCCCTGAGGTGGCTTCTGTAGGCCATTTCTTCCACGGTGCGCGGTACCACAGCATTCTGGCAATATATTCATTGATGTTGCCGTCCAGTGGACTTTGGTTACATACTCGGGCGAGATCCGAAACCGTTTCCTCCACCTGTTAAGGTTTGTAAGGAGATGGTGGACGGAATGGGTGGCGCACAGTCAACGCACTACGTGCGATTCAAGAATTTTTGTTTTACGGCATTCACCATCCTGCGCAAGAGTGCCAACCTGATCCTGAATTTGGTAGCCTTGATGGTCGACGCCAACATTCCAGACATCAAACATCGTGATGTACACGAGCAAATCCAAGAAAAATTCCGGCTAGATCTTACGGAAGAGGAAGCTATCAAACATTTCGAAGCACTACTGAACGAAACGTCGTATTTCACCGTCGTCCTCGATCGGATACATGACCTAGCACAGTATTGGAGGAGTTAATTCCTCCGACCATGTGGCAGGGGTGGCTGGCCATACAGAATGCTAGAGATGGCGTAGTACCTGTCAGTCAGTAGATCGGTGATGCACGTTGCAGTAATCTGGCAAACTATCCAACTAAGGCATTCATTCAAGGTTCAAGTGTGTCACAGGCGACCCTCGCCAACCTCACGTTACCTAGACACTGAGGCCTAACGTAAGGAGACTCGACTTCATGCACATGAATGAATAAGACCATACCGATCCACTTGTAGTACGGATGATACTGTCACCGAAGTATCGGGACACCTCATCATTCTCTGTGGCTCCCGACATCTGCAGCTCGAGTGCGCATTGACGGTGGGTGCACTAGCACACCGGCCTGTGCTGCCACTCAACTCGTCTTGCTGTAAACTGCAGGCTCTTGCGCTGTCGGTATGTCTGGACAGCCCGAGGATGTTACGGCTCCACCTCTGGCACGCCACCGGTGTGGCGGCTTGTGCTTTTCCAATGGAAGGGCGTGGAAGACTTTGGAGGCCGGTTTGAAGGCCGCCCTCCAGACGCCCGACCTCTGGTCTCCCCTTTTGATCAAATCGATCGAATGGTTGTATTAGGTAAGCTCACCCTCCATACGGCATGACTGCGTACTACTTGACTTCTTCTCAGCCCCAGCCTGGGGGTCGCCCACAGGAAGTCAAGTCCGTTCGCTTTGTCCTCAAAACAGAGATTCACAGGCCAGGCGGCAATCTTTCTCATTAAGGCACTGGGTGGCTGCATGTACGTAGGTTGACATCCGAAACCATCGTCGCAGCCAAGCGTCAAGCGGATTCACCAGTATGTTGGGTTCCCAAAGCTATTCGGAGCCATCCAGTGGGGAATTCTGTTGCAGTGGATGGTTGAGTGGCGGGGCTCGACGCGTGCTGCCGTCATGGCACATTCATCCGCCAGACGGAGGTGGTTGGAGCCACACTGGCGACCTCGAACGGGGCGCAGCCCAGGGGAGGCATAAATATCGGTATGCACCATGGATGGAGGGCAGCTCCTGGCCTCTCTCCTTCGCAGGATTTCGTCTATCGTTTTACACTCATTCAAACCATGGCAGCTCCCTCGTATCCTTACAATTATGATTTCAACGACGAGGTAATTCTCATTTATCTGTAGGATGTGCTCAAATGACACCCTGCTCAGGACCAGGAAAGACTGGTGCACTATGCCACGCTCCCTCCTGATCAAAAGCCCCATCAGTGCGGTTGGTTGGTTACCGGTGGTGTTTGTGGTGCGGTCCTCCCTGGAGAATCGTTCCCCCTGCACCTGAGAGAAGTTCACGGTATCTTCGGCAACGACAAAATCAAGTTCAATTGTGGATGGGTTGGGTGCGGAATGGAGATGAATAAGGAGAGTGTTGGGCGGCATGTCACGGAAGCGCACCTGTTGTACAGGTATCCTTGCCCCTACTGTGGGGAAGTATTTTCGCGCAGGAACACCTTGAACGGTCACATACGGAGGAAGCATACGTCGGGGTAAGAAATATTCCTCGTAGCAGTGAGTCATACTTTTGTGACTACTTTGTGGGTGTAGTTACTCATCTATCTGACCAGCATGGCCGGTACACCGATGATATGGTTTTCTCCTTTTTCCACGTTTGGTAGAGATTTCAGCATTTTACCGTCGTAGCATTAGCGTAATGATTTCATACGAATTCGTAATACACACTTTTGATACCTACCTCACTGCAATGTGCTCGTTCGAGGATTCATGTTGTACTTAGTGCCAATAGAGTTAGTGGTGTTGATCTCTAAAACCTTGCCACAGGGGCAGTAATACCATTCGGAGGGACACCGGTAGTTGCAAAGAGTTCCATAACTTCTTCCTCCTGTAACTACCGCATATAATCTTATCTACAATAAACGCAGTCTATACTCCAAAGGACCGAGGTATTAAATCTTTTAAATTGTGTTATTTCTGGCGTCAGTAGTGTCCAGCCACAGTATGTACCATGCCACAACAGTCAAGGCCGCCTCTCAGATGGCTGGCACATTGGAATGGAATGAAATAAAATACGACCGATGCGATTCATCAGTAAAGTAACAATGGTAAATAAAAAGACAAACAATGCAAAAACAAAATAAAACAAGCACACCAAGAAAACAACTACTACAGTCAGTCAGAGAGACGGTCCAAAAGGAAAACAGTAAACTGCGAAGGTGAAGAAGCTACGGGAAAAGATCGAAATCTCAGAAGACGTTTGAATTGCCCAAAATATGAGTTGCAAGACGTATGTCACGTGATTCTCGTGATGTGTCGCAAGGCTGCTGCGTTTCCTGTCACCGTGTGCCGGCACTTCCTCTGCTACTACTCCTCTTGCCTAACTCCCCTCAGTGAAATGTTTGGCAAGAAAATAGGCCGGTTTTTTCCTATTCGTATTAGGATCCCATGGAGGGGAGACAAATCCACCGAAGAGGCGTATGATCATTCCATTGCTGCGGGCTCGCATAATGTCTCTCCGCGAGTACTCAACTCGAACTCGTTCCCGGCTTCCCCCGCTTTGGATCCGCAACCCCTAACCGTTGTTTCTCCCCCCAGGACCTCTCATGCCACCTCTTCTCGCAATATTTCTGACGCTATTCAGATGACATTACCTGTGGTACAAGCCGTTGCGGAAGCAATTCCAGTTGCTGGTGCTCCACTGAAGGCTGCAATCAGCGGGTTGCTGGCTGTTCTTCAAGTTAAAGATGTGACCTTGTTCTGTTTTCAGATATTGCTCTTGATTTTAAACCTTGTGACTGCAGAGATATGTCCAGAACAGGGAGGACTTAAATGACCTTACCTACCGACTATACAATCTTAGTTGTCATATAGCCAATGTCCCAACTGCTCAGTCCCCTTTTGAAGAAGCCAACCGACATGTGCTCATCAAGTGAGTCATTTATACACAATACATGGGATATTTGATAAGGAACCACTGCCTCATGATCAGGGTACTAGAGGACACTGCTGTCAAATTGAGCAAGATGCAGAGCTGTATCCCTGGGTCTGCTTCTCTCACAATGGACATAGCAAGATGTTCCAACAAAATTAATGATTATCTTATAGAATTTATGGTGACATTATATCTTGATTGAGTGACTCCTGACTTATTCCTCTTCTTGTGCAGGCCTTGTCCCAAATGCAGCTTCACACTAACTTCTACCACAATGCTGCATGTCTGCAAACCCAGCTGAAAGAAATTCGATCTATTATGATTGCACGAGATGTGGCACACCCATCACCAACCATGGCTACTGGTTGTGTGATAGTGGTTGATGCAACAGGGCGTGAACATAACATGCTGCTTGATCAGTGTAGCTCTCTTGATGTTTGTTTCTACAACTCAGATATGGATGTATGAACTTACCATATTTTTTTCAGCGGCTGCTTGCCTTCCTGCCTGGCATGCTCCACCAATGTCAGCCAGATGAAGCACAGATCCAACAGTGGTGTATTGACAGGGGACAATATGATTTTGTGATTGACAATGGCATTAACATAACTCGACTGACAAGAGATAGTGATTTCTGGTTAGCCATTGAGCCAGGGACCAAAATTATCATGAGGGTAATTACCACAGAAGTTGTCAGGAGATTCACTCCAAGATACCGGTGCCGTTGTGGAACTTGGAATTATTTCGAGGTTGAGGAGGCTGTGGTTCTGCATGCACTAGAATATGGTGTCATCATCACATGGTAACTGGTTTCCATTTGTGAACAGGCAGGGCTTACAATGGATGGGAAGCTGTCACTGCCAGCAACAAATTCAGATAACAGGCTCCAAAAGGGAGAGAGCAATGATCAAGCAGGGGCAGAGGTCACAAGTCAATGATAATGATGGCTCAGTGGTGGAAGCAAAGGGCCTCATTCATAACTTTCTGACAAAGCAAGTGGTATGTGGAACATGTATATGTTCTTTAATTGTGACAGCTGATATTGGAGGCTTGGGCAACTACAGTTGGTATGTTGTGACTGTGAATTTGTACACCACCTGCTGACCCTTGTGTTACTACTTCTTGCCTTCAGGAGGTGGGTGGGCTCGTTTTATGGTGTTCGCCAGTTCCTAACCTTTTCTCTGCTACTGCATGTCTACAGGATGTGTGTATTCTAACATTATCAACTCTTGATCAGTTACTGACCCTTGCTTTACTACTTCTCTTCCACAGCTAGTGTGTATTCTCACCTTTTGAACTGCTGGTCATTTGCTGACCCTTGCCCTACTATTGCCTGTCTGCAGGAGGCATGTATTCTGGAATCTCTCCAGGCCAGTTGCTGACTCCTGCCTGACTATATTATGCTTGCTTGTATACTTCTGATGACAATGCTGATGATCAGGTAATCCCGGGCCTCGTTTATCTACAAGACATACCTCAAATGACACCCTGTTCAGGACCCGCGAAGATCGCGGCACTACACCAAGCCCCCTTCTGATGAAAGTAGGGCGGGTTCCTCGTATGCTTACAATTATGATCCTGTCGGCAAGGTGATTCTCATTTATCTGTACGGCGTGTTCAAATGACATCCTGCTTGGGATCAGGTAAGGCTACTGCGTTACCCCACTCTCCCTGCTGATCGAAGACCCCACCAGTGCAAGTGGGTGGTTGCCGGCGATAGTGTTTGTGGTGCGATCCTGCCTGTGGAATCGTTCCCCGTGCACATGAGAGAAGCTCACGGTGTCTTCGGCAACGACAAAATCAAGTTCAAGTGTGAATGGGTGGGATGCGGGTTGCAGATGAATAAGGAGAGTGTTGGGCAGCATGTCGCGGAATCACACCTGTTATGCATGTATACTTGCATCCACTGCGGGCAAGTATTCACGCGCAAGGACAGCTTGAAAAGCCACCTGCGAAGATGTGTTGGCGAGGTGAGTCACGCGTTTCGAATATTCTGCAGATGCATCCATTGATCTTTCTATCCAGTTTGACGGGTTCGCCGATAATTAGTACGGTTTTCTCCTCTTTCCGTGTCCGGCACGGATTCCGCCATTATATTGTCGCAGCGTTACCGCGTGGATTTCATACGAATGCGTAATGCACACGAGTCGTGATACTTACCTTATTGCGAGTGTGCTCGTTCGAGGATTCTTGTTCTTATACCATTAAAGTTAGCTGTGTTGATCTCTGAAGGCTTGCGGGAATAGCGATACCATTCACTGGGACACTGCTGTCCATACCTCGTTTTCGCAATGGTACCTAGCGCTGCATTTTGGTTCTGGTCGCATGTCGCAGAGCATATTTCAGTAGTACCTCGTATTGTGTTGCGTGTTTCACCACAGCGCTCAATCAAAATACCATGTCCCCTGAGAGTAATAGTTCTTGCCTCGATGAAAGATAAGGGCAAAAGAATCGGACATAATAATAAGCTACAAAGTTCAAATGTACAAATACCCCCGTGCGGAACAAGGCAGAATATCAGGATGAAGGCACTATCCCTTTGCTTTGCGCGTTAAGCGTCAACCAGATCCGATTTTCAACCTCCTCGGTGATTTCGCGGGGCGTGTTCAAACTTGTCATGAAGTATGCGGCATTTCCCAGCGTTCTGAAGTGGACGCCAAATGAATCACTTGCAGAGATCGACGACCTCGACCCGTCATCCGCGACGCCTTTGATAGACCGAAGTAATTCACGAGCACAGTGTGAGGCATAACCTATGACAAGATCAGACGGTAGCGCTTGCGTCACTTCAAAACCTACCTGTATTATCCCCACTAAACTTGACAGTAAACACAGTACCTAAAGTCATGACTTCCTCAACTATATCAAGGTGAGATACAGCTTGTGCAAAGGAAGGTTGCCAGAAGCTCCACATCATTGATCTGGACTTGCCGTCAGCAGACCACTTGATTTGCGCAGCCTTCCATGGTTCCTTCTGCAGCAGACCATCGATAAGCTTCAAAGTCTCGTTCGCAACTTGACAGCCAATGGGATGCGCCGTATAACTGTGTCCGTGTAAAAGCGCATCCGCTTTGGATTCGCCGTTGAAGGCTTGGAACACGCGGTCAGAGGCAAGTGTCACTGCCAGTGGTAACGTTCCCCCAGTGAGCATTTTTGCATAGACCGAAATGTCGGGATTCGCTCCTAGCAAAGGGATGGCACTTTCCAATCCAAGGCGATATAACCCAGTGAAGACCTCATCGTAGATGACCGGGAGAGGAGTCGGAAATAGTGACACGTCACGGACGAGGTCGACGAGGACTCGTTGGAAAAGCGGGTCAACAAAAATCATGCCACCGGCCCCCATCACGATTGGTTCCAGCATCAAGGCGGCCAGCTTTTGTTCGTTATTGAGATTGAAGGCTTGGAGCGTCTGCCTAACAAACAATCGATATGCCTCAGCAAGTGAAGAGGAGAGACGGCCTTCAACATCATACAATGCGTCCAGGCTATTGAAGTGGTGAGTGGAGGGCACTGAGGTAGGCATCAGATTTGAGACTGAGACTGCGAGCTTTCCTCTCTTGATGGAAACCGTAGGCGGGTCGAACCAAAAGCCTTTGGGCCGATGCCACTCACAACTATAAATGCTCTCTTTGGTGGCGTCCATGGCCCCAATCGTATCCCCGTGGTAAGAGCCCTTCAAGCCAATTACTCCGAGGTTTTGTCTCTCAGCTGGTGTCAGTGCTGGAACGGTTTCGACGGAAAACGCCCGCAGAGCCATTTTCAATGCAACCTCTGTTCCGGTGGAGCCGTTGTCGGAGAAAAATGCACGTGAAGCCCACCCTTTACCAGGGCCTTCGTTAACAAGGCGTTCCGCCAACTTCAAAGCTGGCAAGTGAGTGGCCTCTGGAAATATTACGTGGCCGTATCGCCCAGCAGCACTAGCAGCTGCTAATGCAAGGGATGGTGTGGAATGGCCGAGGGTTTGAGTCCACCACGATGCTGAACTATCGAACTGCTGAGAGAGAAGCGATTTTTGGGTGGAAACGGTCTTTGACGGTGATCCAGAAGCATGTTCGTAAATGCTAAAGAAGTCCCCCCAAGCACTGTCGATGACAGTGACATCCGCTTCGGAGTTTACTATTCCGTGCTGCACGAAAGGCCACCAAACGGTATCCAGCGTCCGACGAGGCATGCTGTCAAGTTCTTCAATACGACGGGTATGACAGTCATCCAAGTGACGGACAGCTTCAAATATATCGCCATCTAACCCGGCGGGTACTAATTTCGCGTAATAGGCTTCAGTATTTTCTGCGTTTTGGGCATGGTTGTCAAGACGGGGAGGGGGTGGATCCACCGAAAGTACGTGTAAGCCACGGGTAGCGAAATATGACGATAGATATTCGTAGTTCCGGTAATAACGATCTCGAAAGAGAATAACAGCATCGACGGTGTATCCGCGAAGAAGTAGCGATTCATAGGATGAGATGGTTGATGATATACCGCCAAGTTTCGAATCCCCAACTAGTATGGTTGGGAAAAGCAATGGTCGATAGCTATCCAGTTGAGTGGTCCCGGTCAAGGTAGGACTGTGAACACCTTGGAGTGGTGTAAGTTTAATAGGTCGCCGATCGAGCGGGTTCGTTCACCTCCGGCTGTTTCGATATACATGTGACCCGATTGACACTTGCGGGCGCACGATCGAATGTATTGTGCTACGCTGTTCAGGAAAGTTCGGTCGGATGGGACGGTGACCTAAGACATCTGGATAGTAAAATTTACTATCAAAACCGCCAACGTGCTCACCGCATTTTCTGAGGCTCCAGACGCCATTTTTACTGCCAGGTGAGGGCTCACTGGGTCGTCGTAGCGAAAGAGACACTGCGTCTCGACGAGGGAGTGCTTCGGACCAGCAAAGCGTTTGATATGCCTATTGCTCGATCAACCACATATCACAGAAACACGGTGTACAACACACTTGTCATCAGCATCGTGAAGTGGACCTGTACTGATCGGCTTGAGGTAGAAGACAGTATTGTTTTTCAGGGCAGATGCGCGCACGAGAGCTGTCGTGACGATAGTTTTTCCTACATCGGTGTTGGCACCGAAGACTTGGTGAATGCGAAGGTGCCGATAGAGATGGCTCATAAGAAAGTTAGGATAGCCTGAATATGTTCCTTCGGTTCGCCTTTAGTATGGGGACCAGAGGAAGATCGGACTGTCATGATTTTGAAAGTCGGGCTTAAGAGCGATCACTCTTACGAACGGCAGGGCCGATTGACATCCAGCACTTTGCGTTATTACGCCCCAAAATTACATAATAGCCATCGGTCAGTTATCGCAACAAAGAAATCTACATGTCCAGATGAGTCTCGAAGTTTGCGTGCACTACGTACCAAGTACGGTAAAGTACATAAATCGTCGTAGTGTGCAAATATCAACAATACACGTCTCGAGCATATTGTTGAGCCCAAGGTCCTAGCTCGTTATCAGCTGCAGTAATAGTGACGCCACAGGCAGTAAAGTGTCTAGCGACGCTTTCTCTGGTGATTCCCTCCGCAATGCCGACGTACGGCACAAATTCGACGTAGGGAGAGACACTAAAATCCGCTCTCCTCAAAATGTTCTCATAAGCTCCTGGTTCACAGAAGAGCTCCGTGACGACTACCATGAACTTCTGACGCGCCTCGCGAGACTCTGGATCGTTGGGACGTACTTGCGGCCGAAGTCGGGCGACTCTTCGACTTGCCTTCATGTCTTGGATGTTTGGTCGCCCCTCCGCATCCCGCCTGACGCCTTTGGGACAAGAGCTCGGATTTGCCGTGTAATAGGCAACCCATACTTCAACTGGATCCTCAAGACGAGGGTTATTCATGGGAGCGGGGACTTTGGGAACGGAAGTAGGATGCTCCCAGTCAGGGGTTCTCCAGGTCGACAGCAAGAGTCGTTGGACCTCAGTCTTCTGCTCTCTCGGCGTTCTATGGGCTTCCGAGCACAGAGCTTTGACTTTCGTCAGAGCCTGGTAGTTTCCTGGTTGATGAGCAGCTCTAATAAGTGACTGGATTTGCTTGATACTTTTTGGCGGCTTAGTTGACCTGTCGGATGTCGTAGCAAACTGCCAATTCTGTGTCACACCGTGTTCATCGGAAAGGGGGTGAAGAACATGGTTATCATCAACGGAGAGCTGCCCAGCAGAAGGGACTGCTGCGAAAGAGCGGGCAGCCACGCAATCCGGGAGGTGTGCCTGTGGCAAGGCAGGGACGTGTTGGGGAACAAGTGACGATGACAGGTCCATCCTAGGTGGTTGCTCGACAGGATTACCGTCGTGCTGTGCATCCGATGGACGGGATCGCTCTACTGGAACGAAGATGCTGATCATGGGATCGATGGGCGGAGATGCATTGGTGGAAATAGCTGCAGGTACAGCGACCTCAGCGGGTGGAGCGTCTGCGATGGCCTCATGGAGCTTCCGGAGTTCCTCCTGCAATCGGTCACGTTCCGCACAAGCGGACTCCAACTGCGCCCGCAAGGTGAGGAGTTCCCCTCGAGCCTGGTCGCGCTCAGCGCGGTAGCGTTCGACCTCATCTATGAAATCTCTCTCTTCCTCCTTTTGACAGCGGACACCCTCTGACAGATCTATCGCGATCGTAGATGGTCTCTCAACAGGACTACCGTCGTGCTGCGCATCCGATGGATGAGATGGCTCCACCGGAACGATGCTGGCGATCATGGGATCGATGGGCGAGATGGTTAAGTAGAGACGGATGATTTGGTGGAGACAGTTGCGGCTATAATGAAGGAAGACCAGACCACCATGATCTTGAAAGTCGGGCTCACTGCCCCTTTCAGGTAGGTTGGCCATTCAGGAAAAACGAAACAAGAACTCACCTCACCGGACCTTCGGTCGATGATATCTCAACGCACCATCGCAAGTCAATAAAAAAGATATTTTCTGACTCTGAGAATCGCAGAGAATGCGTTCTGTAGGGACTGAAGCCGAAAAAATGTTCTGCATTCAAAATTCTGAGGTCTTCATGAGTGTGCTCCTCAGGGAAGTTAGTTTACCTCGCTTGACAGGTTTTCTTCTGCACCATATTTGCCCCCACGTGGGAATCGTCACCTAAAGACCTTCCTTTTCTGGATCGGACCTCCCCGGCGGTGGCTGTGCGGACAGTAATGCACTGACTCTTCTAGGTGCCAGTCCATGCTGCGGTGAAGCGGAATGTTCCATGGCACTGGGATTCGTTGTACACTCCTCTCCTGCAAAGAAGAAAAGAATCCCCCTTCATCTTGACACCGCGTCATTACACCCCAATAGCCATGTGTAACAACAATGAAATCTACATTGGAAACATGTCCAGATGTCTCGAAATTTGCGTGCACTACGTACCAGGTACATTAAAGTAGATCATTATAGTACGGGAGGAGCAACACCGCAACAAATCAACAATACACGTCGCGAATGTATTGCTGAGCCCAAGGTCCCAGTTCGTTATCAGCTACAGTAATAGTGACGCCGCAAACGGCAAAATGTCTGGCGACGCTTTCCCTAGTAATTCCTTCTGCAATGCCGACGTACGGCGCAAAATCGACGTGGGGAGAGACGCTAAAAGCCGCTCTCCTCAGAATATTCTCGTATGCTCCTGGTTCACAGAAGAGCTCCGTGACGACCGCCATGAACTTCTGACGCGCTTCGCGAGACTCCGGGTCGTTAGGATGCACTTGCGGCCGAAGTCGAGCGACTCTTCGACTTGCCTTCATGTCTTGGATGTTGGGTCGCCCCTCCGCATCTCGCCTGACGCCTTTGGGACAAGAGCTCGGATTTGCTGTGTAGTAGGCCACCCATACTTCGACAGGATCCTCAAGACGAGGGTTATTCATGGGAGCGGGGACTTTGGGAACGGAAGTAGGATGCTCCCAGTCAGGGGTACGCCAGGTCGACAGCAAGAATCGCTGAACCTCAGTCTTCTGCTCTCTCGGCGTTCTATGAGCTTCCGAGCACAAAGCTTTGACTTTCGTCAGAGCTTGGTAGTTTCCTGGCTGATGAGCAGCTCTAATGAGTGACTGGATCTGTTTGATACTTTTCGGCGGCTTAGTCGACCTGTTGGATGTCGTAGCAAACTGCCAATTCTGTGTCACACCCTGCTCATCGGAAAAGTGGTGAAGAACAGGGTCATCGTCAACGGGAGGCTGACCAGCAGAAAGGACTGCTGCGAAAGAGCGGGCGGCCACGCAATCCGGGAGGTGTGCCTGTGGCGAGGCGGGAGTCGCCATGGGTGGGGAGACGTGTTGGGGAACGAGTGACGATGACAGATCCATCCTAGGTGATTGCTCGGCAGGATTACCGTCGTGCTGCGCATCCGATGGACGAGGTCGCTCTACCGGAACGAACATGTTGATCATAGAATCGACGGGCGGAGATGATTTGGTGGAGACAGATGCGGGTGCGGCGACCTCGGCGGGTAGAGCATCTATGATGGCCTCATGGGGCTGCCGGAGTTTCTCCTGCAGTCGGTCACGTTCCGCACAAGTGGACTCTAGCTGTGCCCGCAAGGTGAAGAGTTCCTCGCGAGCCTGATTGCGCTCAGCGCGGTAACGCTCGACCTCATCTACGAGATCTCTTTCTTCCTCCTTTTGACGGCGGACACCCTCCGAGATGCCCTTGTTGTACACTTCCTCGCGGGCACGCTTCCGATCTTGGAAGGCGATTTGGAAGGCTGGCTGATGCGACGAGTAGCTCGCGTCAGCGACGTGTTTCATGTAAGATGAACAAGTGTCACATCCAGATGGATGCACGATTCCGTAGTCCTCGAGGTACTCCCATGGCGAGAGAAGAGTGGGAATGCCACGAGTATCTCGGAGTGAAACAGAGCGGAAGGGCTCGTCGTTGCTAGACAACGCGTACATTACTGGGCCGTATAGAGCTGGATTCGTGCGTGTAAAGGAGGGCGCACCAGGCGACAATGAAGCGGAGGACAGTGAGCAAGGGTATCTGTGTTGCAGGACGCTGCTGACAGTCTCATCAGAGCCGGAGCCGGCGCCTGATATTCTCTCTAACACGTGCTTGCCTTGAGGAAGCCACCTGGCCTTTGTTTGGCCTTGTTAGGATCGGAAGCCGATGCAAAACAGACCCCAACACTATCGCTCCCGGGTATGCAGGGCTCCGATACAATACACAGTCAAGCTACGGGTAGAATAGTACAGAAAAATGGGTCAATACACAAGAGGGACTGGGTTGGACATGATATCGGTCCTCTGACGGACGAGACCTGTTGACCTAATACACCTCATGCTTGGGACGTAACATCAAAACATGCCCTGACACCTAGGCGGCTAGGCCCCACGGCCAGGGTCCCGAGTCAGACCAGTTGGGGGGAACGTTTATCCACTACTCAGAAGTTTAGCTTCGTTGATCGAGACCGCCAGTCCAATCTCACACGAAAAAAATACATGTTGACCAGATACCGGCTAAGCATCGGTAATAGGAAATGAACCAACGCCTTGCACTAACTCATGTGAGGGTCAAATAAGTAAGAAGCTGGACCTGCATGGCCAAGTGGATGTCTTTCGTATGACGTCTTCTTGTGGTATGCGATTTCCGCAACATGAATCTGTCACACGCAATCGGTCTACCCTTTTCTTGATAAGTATGACGGGCTTACCAGGATGTCGGCAGTCAGACCCTTGATAGGAGATGCGCAAGATCTGAAACGGTGCATACGATAGACCACACTGGTGTCCGCCTCGACGACGATGTCACTTATGCTCTACACACGGGATACACCGACTGCCTTGTCACCAAAAAAAAGCTGTTGACGTACGTGGTAGTCTTGCGAGTAGGGCCAATCTTCAGTCCCCTTGGCCACCAGCGGCTCGTTGCCTGCCAACTGCGGATCCAAGATGGCTTCGAGTGGGTGGCTGAAGATACGGTCAACTTCTCCAACGCATGGGCTCAAATCAGCGAGCAAGCCGACATCTGTTAGCAGCGCGACCACAGGTGTGACGATTAGCCTGGAAGCCGAAAGGAAGGGCCGGAGAACGCAGAGCTTGTGAACGTTGGCGCAGTTGAGCGGAAGGCCAACTTCTTCGTGAGCTTCTCTGAACTGCCAACACCAGGGTTACACCCCGGGTATACGTAAATAAAGCATGTGGGACGGGGTCTAAGGACAGTTCGTGCTTACGGCGGTGTCGATAAGACTTGAGTCGCTCTCGTCTACTTTCCCTCCGGGGAGTGCTGTCTGCCCTGGGTGTGTTCGGAGGAGCTTTGAACGGGTCGTAAGGACAACCCTCAGCTCCCCTGCTTTCTCGTAGAGTAGGACGAGTACAGCAGCAAGCTTTTCCTTTGGTTGGCCAGATCTGTTCCCATCGTGATATTGACCAGTCCGAGAGCTGCTAGAACGAAATCATTAACACGCACAAGTCAGGTCTTTGGAGCTCGCATTCGACGCTACGAAGACGTCCAATGCAAAACTTTGTCTGCTCTGAGAGCGTTTCAGCGCTTGCGCCCAACTCGGACACCTCTGTGGCCGTTCCCGACAAACCCACCATGCGTTCAAAATACGAAAAGCTGTCCTGACCTTGTCTATAGTAATTACATATTACAATCGGCGTAAGGCAAAAATTTCGGAGACGAACCCTCCGATATTACATGAAATGAAATACGGATAAAGATAGACGAAATGAAAACCTGCTCACGACCTGCCCCCCAACCGAGGAATCAACGACTGCTGGCTAGTAGACTTGGGTGCCGTGTGAGAAATCTGTTTTCTTCGTACCTCTGTGTCACTTTCTTCTGCGCCTTGCACATACCCTACACCCATGAATACAGGAGGCCCGCCACCACCGCCATGCGCCAGGAATCCTTTCCGTTTGTTTTTAGTGCCAGTAGCAACGAACACATTGTCCTCGAGTGACTCGGCCCCTCTCGCATCGGCAGCCTGGGGTTGAGCTGTCCTCAATTCCTCATCAAGAGTTGGGGGCCGACGGTCACCCTTGGACCTGCCAGTGGTGAGTTGATTCCGGTGTACAGACGATCTTTTCCTGGGTGATGCGGGCTTCTCTCGAGATGGTGGGATCAGCGAAATACAAGGAACAGAGGCTATGTTTCGGCTGTTGGTATCACTATCCGAATCGGAAGCGGGAGGGACGTGTTTTGGTTTAGGAGTTGAAACCCGGCGTACGCGTGCGGGCGCTGCTGGTTTGCGGGGCGTCGAATTGGGAATCGGGGACATTGGCGGCCTTTTTTCGAATATGTCAGCTTTACGCAACCGGGAAGAACGAGGACTAGGGCTGATCGCCCGTGAATTGGCGTCACGGTTGACATCCTCAAGTTCCAAGTCAACATCGATGATGTCTGGCTCGCGTAAGCCGGATGTTTGTTCAATGACGGCCGGTTGGAGTCCAGGAGGCGTTGAAGGTGTTTGATCTTCCAAGCTCCCATCTCCATCGCGCTCGTTGTCTGAGCACAGCGATGGAGTAGTGAGGTCTATTTCATTCGCGGAAATTGATGGCCAGGTCTGCTTTCCAAAATCTGGTTGACGTAATTTGGATGAGGATGCAGGGAGTTGAGTCCAGCCTCCCGAAGGTACAGTGACGTCAGACGACTGTGCTAATCGACGCTTCATCGCCCCTATGAAAGTCACCATCGATCCAAAATGTCAGAAAGTACATAATGAATAGTGGATGGTAACATACGAGACACGTTGAGTTCATCACATTCCATAGCGTCGGCTTTACGCTTCTGTCCTGCTTTGAGAAGGATCTCTTTTGCTAATAAGTTTGGGGCTGCATCTCGAAGACTAGCAAGTGACCGTCGGCGCGTAAGCTCCTGAGTTGCTGGCCGTATTGGACCCGACGCCCAACTGAGCGCACTCGTGCTCTTGCTGAGAGTGGAAGACTCCGGTACTTGACGAGTCGAAGTGGTTGCGATGCCAGTTATGCTGGCAGGCGTAGTGCCCACCTTCCTCAGACGGACGGTCTTTATTTCGTTGAGGAACGCCGCCATTTGTTCGGAGGGCACATTCACGGTAGGCTTCCCCTGTCTCTTTCGTCCAGACACACTGTGGTTAATTGGTGCCTCGACCGGATGAGAGGTGTGTCGGAGCGCAGCACGTGCGCTTGCAAACAAAGCGTCAGGGTTTGATGATCTGGTATCTATGCGGATGGGAAGAGGAGCCGGGAGAGGTGGCGGTGGAGGAGGTGGCGGGGGCCCTGGGGCGGATGATCGACCTTGGCTCCTAGAGAGCTACAAGAGAATATGGGAACCGCAGCACCACGAAATACCGTGAACTTACCTCTTCTCGAAGGCGTTTCACTTCCTCCTCAAGCATTTTGATGCGTTGCTTGTCTCGTTCGCGCTCATCAAGGGCGCTACTACTACTGGCTTCACAAGACTGGTTCTCTCGTTGACGCTGTTCTTCCCTCGCAGTAGCCAGCTCACGTTCCTTGGCTTCTACTTGCGATTTGTCTGAGGTTCCCCCTACTATAAACATCAAATCATCGTCCTGCATGCGCTCTTTGCCTTTAGAAGATAGCAGAGGTCCTGGTGAGCCCGAACGATGTTGCGGTAGTGTTTCATCGCTAGGATGCGGTCCTGCGCGGAAGTTGACGGGAGAAGGTTGCGGGCTAGGTATTCGGAGCGAGAAGTCTGCCTCGTCGCCAGAAGTGACATTAAAGCGTTGCACGGCATCTTGGACAGAGGTAACGGGGCGGGCGCGCCATGGGGAGACATAGGCATCCGACGAACCCTCTGTCGGCTGGGTTTCTCCGCCACCTGGTAGGTCAACCACACTGCTCATGCCGCCATGTTGGGATGCAAGATCTTCTGGCTCGAGAGATGAAGTGCGAGGAAAGAGTGAGCCTGGCATGGTAATAGATGGCTTTTTCCTCAACGTAGGCAAAGGCGCAGATGCGGTCGTCTGATCAGAGTGTGGTTTCGGTTGCTCGTTTTGTGGAGGTGGAGGCTGGGACTGAGGGTGGTCACTCGCGGATAGTTCTGCAAGCGCTCATAATTGAGCATTCACTGGAGAACAGCAACATACGCACTTCACCCACCTTCGTCGGCATCGTCGACGTATGCTGGCAGTACATGCTTGTAATGGTGTTTTCTCGCAGCATCGGCAGATTTGGAGCGGGAGGTGGGCTGAGCAGTGTTGGTTTTGCTGGATCTCCTGCGTTGCCGATGGCGGTTCGAGTTCGGGCGTGCCTCGCCTTCGTTTAATTGTATCTCGCGGGCGCGCCGTTCGTGTTGTCTCTTCCTACTCGAAGGCTTTTCTGACTTGGTGGTGGAACTAGATGCGATGTTCACCTACGAGCATAATCAGATTGTGTTCGACGAGTGCCGATGTGCAGTCCGAGTCGCCAACTCACCTGACCCCCCGTGGCACTCACGACGAACGACTCGATTTCTCGGGATACGAAACTGAACACGCTAGAGAAGAGACCTCCTGAGCCTGCATTATCTTTGCATTTGGGCCTGCGGCGGACAGCATCGCGTGCTGGGCCTGCCATGTGTGCGTGGGCGGGTTAGTTGAACAACAAGTCAACACGGAGATGCGCGTGGATCAACAAACCCACACAACCACACCGACCGACGCGACTATAACAGTTTGCTACTACTCCCGATAAAGACTGTCGAAATAAATTAGACGCGGTGCACAGTTTCAAACATACAGAAAAAAAAAGAGTTAGTATAGTGTTCAGCCAGATCATACCGAGCTATGTAAACATAAGCAACGAGAGAAAAAGGGTATGGGGAATTATCGGTCGTTGCAAGGTCGATCCACTTGTAACTAAAACGTGCGAGGGTGGCAGTCCAAGTGAAATCCCAATGTACAGAGCAGTACGGTAAGACAGCAGCAGGAAAGTGAACATGCACAGTCATCAATAACCCGTGTACGACGTGTAGGAGGGGGGAGGGGCACCCGAATTACCACCTGGAGTGATGGACGCTCGCACGGCTGCGTACGGGTCAGCGTACTGCATTGTCCGGCTTATTCGTGGCGCGTTTGCATCCGAAGTCGGAGGAGTGGCAAACGAACTTGATACCCCACCAAAGCCAGTTGGTGCAGGATCCGAGAATGCACCATAAGCATCCAAGGAGTGGCGGGAAGTTGCAGCGGGGGGTGTCGCATAGCCGCTATATCCGCTGTCTCGGTACGCACCACTCGAATAACCACTGCTCACGGGAGCAGCGGTGGTTGCGGAAACACCGGAAAATCGGTTGGAGTCGGCGAAAGGGGAGTTAGCGGCGTTGGAATTATCATAAGTCGACAGGCGAGGCACCGCCGTGACAACGGGCGGAATAGCCGTGGTGGTTTGAGAAGCGGCTGCGGCGGGTGGTGGCGCAACTGATCCCACGGGTCGATAGGCAGTAAGCTCTGGTTCGTCTTCTTCTGGTCCTTCAGCTTCCTCTACATCAGGTCGTCTAAACGGAGGGTCCTTTGGGCGTTGTGTAAGATTGCCAGATCTCCAGTCGATAATCAAGAGGATGAGGGATGCGAGCCAGAAGCCTGAGACTAATCAGCCAAGGTAGGTCACAGAAGGACTGGCGAGCACGCTACCGAAAGCTAGCCAAAAGAAAATGCATCCAGCCTTTTTCGTGCTGCACCAACTAGGTAAAGCAGCAACATAGTCGCTACCGAGACTCGCGTGTGGATCATTACTGGCGTTTTTGCAACCGGCTTCCGTCCACGCAGAGATAGTGGTCACGAATCTGAATGCGAAAACACGTTAGTAATCAAGGCACGTAGGTAGATGAACGGCACTCACGCAATGAGTAAACTGAAGGTACATCCAACGCCAGTGAGGATGACTCCTACACGGAGCTCCTTAAGGGCCGTCGCCAATTTAACGAACTTGTCGTATTTTTCATATATGACGGGAACGAATAGCATGAAAGCCGAGAGGAATATTCCGGCGACGGATACGAAGAGTGCGAAACCAGAAAGTCCAGCTGGGAGATGAGCCATGGTTGGAATTGGAGGAAACGTCGACAAGAGAACGGTTCGGACGTACATGGACCGACACCCCACTTTGCCTGGAAACTAGCCACACTGGCGAAGCAAGCCATGGAGAGGAAGTTGAAGAATATTTGGGAGGTGTGGAAGATGATGGCAGGTTTGGATATTATCATCTATGAGAGGTGTCGATAGTCAGTACCACTGCGGATGTACACGGGTAAGACAGAAAAAATGACCGCAAGCCATACGACCCATAGCAGAGGGACGAACAGGAGGAGGACCAGTGTGCCAGACTGGTCCATTCAGACATGGAGAGGACAACAAGGTGATTACGTAAAAGATGCAAGGCTCCCTTGGGGAGTTTTGCCAGGCTGTCCAGCAGACGGCAGTCGGGTCGTCGACGCCACGGGAGTTAATGTGAAGGGAGACCTCACGTCGTCTTCATACCGAACTGCTCCGTTCCCAATCCCACCGGATAACGACGAGGATAGTGTCGTCGGCTTTCTTCGTTGCGGCAAGACGCGGTTCAGCCCATTCTGCAAAGCTTCCGTGAAAGACATGGTCGTGAGGGTGTTCGTGTTGATAGCGATAGCGTCGGTGGTGTATGTATATAGGAAAAGTGTAGAATCCGCAGCGGGGCAACGTGTGGGGCAGCCCGTCTGCTTCCTCTCATATGTAAGTTTCTCCACTGCGCCGGATGCCCTTTCACAGCCAGAGGGCAGTGGTTATCATGTGACATTGATTACGTCATATATGTACAAGTCCATTACGGCTGCAGTAGTAGTAACTCAAAAGATCGCCCTCACCAAGCCTCCACCGACGGCAGCACCTAGTCAGAAGGTATCAGCCGGAATCACTTACGAGACACAGCCAGATGTGACCCACCGGCACCGAATCCAAGACCACCAGCCGCCGATTGTGCTATCTGGACCTCCATTGGTTAGCAGGTGTAGCCACGCAAATGAGCTCACATTCACCCTGTCTCCATACTTGCCAAACTTGTTCTTGTTCTCCGTCTGTCCCGTAGACTGCTGTAGACCTAGCGAATTCACCCCGTTCCCCGCAGGAGGTGGCGTGTCGGTTCCATGGAGGGCGGCACCGAATGGACGATAGGCCTTGGTCGTAGCACCAGTCGGTGCGGCCCTGGAGTCATGCGCGACTTTCTCAACGTAGTTGGCTGGAAAGAGGGCTTCACGCCCGCGTGCTCTCCCTAACCACCAATCTTCGTTTGCCTCGGAAACAATTTCGATTGTCTCCCCAGCCGCAAAGGAAAGATCGTTTGGTTCCTTGGAAGGCCGCATCAGTAACTGAGATGAACGGCAAAATGCTAGACGTGTACATACAGCGCCATCTTCATTGTATGCCCACAGTGCCCTGGCGTACACGGGTACGGATCCGGTCTTGGGCAGCTCAGCCTTCTCCGGGAGAGGTGGGACAGCTCGTACGGCTGTGCTCGTCGGTTGAACAACCTGAACAATGGTTTCCGCCTTAACGACAGTATTGTTAGATACCGGAAGCCGCATGATGATCTCTTTCATGGTAGCAGCATCTTGGGCGGACAGGTAGTTTTGTGATTCGAGAAATGCGACGTTGAGCTGCATCTGACTGGCTACATGAGCAAGAAGGGCAGCAGCTTGCTGCTCAGACGGAACTGCCATGGTGTTCGTGGTGACAAGGGGTGTTGTTGGCTGAGTGGCCTGCAAGTTAACCGCTTTATCACACGCTCCGCAGGGGTAAGCATCGCCTCGACGCTGTACACGGGATTTTTTATCTACACGATGGTATCGGCAACCATTATCACGTCTGTTCCATTATCCGTGTCTCCAGAACAACACCGTGAAATCGTTGGAGCGACTCCTGGTTCGTTCAACGACATCCCACCCGTCCTTCGACATAGAGAAGACGATGTCTCCATCACGTTTGAGCCCACTCTCGAAGAATTCACCGCAGAGGATGGCAGGGGCGGAACTTTGTATGTCATAGAGAGGTAATATCCACAAGCTCTCCTCTTCCGGTCCATGGAATGACGTGCTGCAACAGTGCGCTCGTCTTCATGTCTACGACAGGACGTGGTTTCCAAGTCCCTTATCCTGCGATCACCTTGCATGCGGTATCGCGCCCACAAGGATCCAGCCCATCCATATATTGCCAACTCGACGAAGGCACGAACGACACTGGCGACGATGTCGAAAATGTAGATATGCGAGAGCTCACTATCACTCCCAAAGATCCCGCTTCGCGTACGTACCCCACCCACTGGGCAGGTCAAAGGTTAACATATCATCCTCCTCCCGCAGTAGATCCCATCTTCGAAGCATTATCGTTCTGTGCGTCATTACACCCAGACCCGGACATACCGGAGGATGAGGACGACGACGCGTTTATAACTGATGGTCGTTTCGAGACCTTCACAGGAGGAGATGAGGAGGAACTGAGTGAAGTAGGGCGGGTGCGCAGCGATTTCGTCAACGATCATCGTTATGCACCGTACTAGACGCTCCCGCAGGCAGCCCTCGAGCATTTGGAATCGATCATCTACAACCCTTTCGAGCGGCAAAATGGTGTCAACGGTAATTCCAACGGTTCAGCAAACGATTCTGGTAGGGAAGAAAACGAGGATCGCTAGGGATGCGGCATCAGGCATCAACTTAGGTTACACCCCTGCAGCTCATAGCTTAAGTATTGTACACCTTATCCTCGTTGGCCCAATTGTCTGGACCAGATTACACTTGATTTTGGGATGCGGCCCAGCCGCTTACGGATGCGTCCACCGGGATAAATTTCTTACACTCCCTAACTTCATACACTAGCCTTCGGCTTAGCTTCTATAACATATTTAAGCGCCAGCCTTCCAGTATGCAATATCTCCGTCCACCACTGGAAAGGGAGTCAGATGGACCGTGAATACGAGTTTAAGACAGGATCGCACTCTCGTAGGGTTTGCCTTGCTGTCTCAGTTTTCCAGCAGCCTTGACGGCAGCTTCGCTGCCGTATTCCTTGAGATCCGCAAAAGTCATGATCTCACCACAGACAAATTTATTCTCAAAATCGGAGCTGAAACAAAGTCAAGACGAGACAACGTTTGAGAAATGGAAGAACGGACTGAATGACTCCAGCCGCTTGAGGTGCCTTGGTTCCCCTCCGGATAGTCCAGGCGCGAACTTCGTCGGGACCACAGGTGAAGTACCGAATCAACTACTGTCAAGTATCAATAACTTCCTACTCCGCAAGATAAGAAGGCGACGGACATCCAGACTAGCATAACCCGCCTGAGTGATCTTGCCAAGCGCGCTATGGGCGCCTTCCTTCTGTGCTTCGGCCTTTTCTTCATCGCTAAGTGAAGACAGGCGCTCTTCAAGGGCAACGGAGAAAGGTATCAAAGCATCACCGGGATTGTTGGTATCAATCCAAGCCTTTATCTTTGGTAGCCTGGAATTTGTAATGAATAGGGCACACGTGCATGAGGAAGAATGCAAATGCAGACCATTTGTTCTTTTTCCGCGCGTAGTCCCTTTCGCTCAAGTTGACGAGGTATGTCACTGGCTTGGCAGTTAAGAGAGAAAGCCCATTCACAACTTCGATCTAACAGATTAGAGAAAAACCCGACTGGTTAGATACTTTCAATGGATAGAAACAAAAAAAGGTTCAGACAAAAAGATCATATCACTGAAAAATAGGGCGTTACTCCTGTCTCAATGAGCTGGGTTAATCGAGCAGTAGCTCTTGTTCATCAAAAGGAGAGAAACAAAATGAGTGGAATAAATCTGGAAAAAAAAGACTAGCCTCTTTGTTCGTCCATTCACCTTTGCGGACATCTTTGTTGTCAACAGTCAACGTCTTTAAGACTTTCTCCACGGTTGCCTTACAATTCGTTCGGTGAGACGATGCATCGGGTGTCAAAAAACGGACGTCGCGTACAATTTCCTCTTTCTTGGCTTTATCAGCCAAACTTGTGTTGCCTAAAGAACGACCCGATCGCTTGAGGCCATCCAGTTGCTTCTCAACCCATTCTATGTCTTTCAGGCGCAGCTCAGTCTGGATGATTTCCATGTCACGGATAGGATCCACGTCACCCTCCACATGGATGACTTCCGCATCATCAAAGGCTCGTACGACTTGGAAGATGCCATCGACAGCACGGACGTGTGACAAGAAAGAATTTCCGAGGCCGGCGCCTGTGGAGGCACCCTGTAGCGAGCTTAGTTACGAGCGAGAGGGTTGTATGATAGGGTCACGCACGGCTGTCAATCCGGCAATATCGATGCAGGTAAGGAAGGCGGGAACCCGAGAAACGGGTTTGTAGAGGTCGCACAACCAGTCGAAGCGAGGGTCTGGGACCGGGATACGTGCCTCCTCTGGGTTTATGGTTGCATATGGGAAGTTGGCAGCTTTCCCGAGGTCTGGAAGGAAATTTTGGACAAGTCTTGAAAAAAAGGAAAAGAATAGACGTACCGGTATTGGAGAGGGCATTAAAGAAAGAAGACTTTCCGACGTTTGGCAATCCTACGGGTAGGAATTGGAAGGCAACCCTACATGATAGAGGAGGACGCACCTACGATGCCGATTTTGAGGTTATTGCTTGGGCGACCTAGAAGGACTTTTTTTTCTTGAGCGGGGGCCTTCTTTGGAGGCATCTTCCTCTTTGCTTGAAGGTGTGCCGAGACCGAGAACGGTCGTGTCAGTGCAAAGGTCGACAACGGATGCGGAATACGGAGCAGCCATCGATCAACCATATCACGACCAAAAAAAAAAAGATAATTTATATAGGCTTAGCATAATTACGTAATATTTGAGGTAAGGGTCCCCTTGCCCCGACTAGTCTCCCAGGCGCAGCACACGACAATTGACATCACGATGAGGGTCTTGCAGTTCGTCAACTTTCTCCTATGGGTGGCCTGGTCAAGCGCACAGATCGTGACGGTCCCAAATGCGTAAATCGAACATATGGCCTTTGTCTGGGGATGTTTTGCTAAACATTAACAGTGCAGGTGCTACGGTCGTGGAGGTTCTGACGACGAATTCACGCGGTGTAGCAGCGACGTCGATTCTGTACGGGCTCTCGTAACACTCTGGCAACGTTGAGGTTTTGACAAGTTGAATTGGAACAGTTCCACCCTTGCAGCGTCGGTGACGAACTCGCTAGCAACTCAGTTGACCCAAACAACGGTGGCACTATCAACATCCGCCACACAGGCCGCAGGTGGAGGAGGAGTAGTGGAGCAACCAGCTTCAGTGGCGGTTTCGCCAGGCGGTCCTACACCTTATACGTATACCACCACCAATGCTCTTGGTGAGACCGTGGCTATGGAGGGGATCTTCACACCTACGGGGCCTGCCACTGTGCTACCCACCCCAACAACGACGGGCACGATCCTCAACTACTCGTCGTGGTTAGCACTGGTCGGTACCAACACGGTAGCAGCAAATGCTGCTAGCCGTATATCTCAATCGATAGCCACTGGCTGGTATTGCTTCGCGGTGATGGCCATAGTCGGGCTAGCCAGTGGAGCATGGATTGTCATATCCTGATACTGTCGTTGAACGTGGACATCTGTGGACTGCTGGTACATCCCAACCACATACCCGTGTGCGATCCGTCGTTTGTATAGAACATTTTTTTTCCATACTGCTGTTGTACCCTTGGTCAGGTTGCAAGCACGTACATATGTTTAATATCCGAGTGGAGCATGGTTACAGCATTAATGCTAATAATTTTCGTTCTCGTTGACATGCCTGCCGCCGGAGAGCAGTCAAGCCATTGTTGCTCTTGAGCTCGATGTCCACCATGGATGGGCCACCCACAGAAGAATCTACTCATCTCAGTTGGGCAAACGTTGCCCTTGGACTCTCATTCATCCTCTTCGACGCCGTGGTGTCGACTTCGTTCAACCTTGGGGTTGGGAGTTCCCTTATTTCCGCTGCCTTACGGTGCATCGTACAGCTCGCGATCGTCGGACTACTCCTACAGCGTGTATTCGAGACAAACAATCCATGGGCAATCGCAGGGATAGCTTGTATGTTCTATCACTCGTTCGTAGTTGTGTCAATAATAACGTGGACAAAGTCTTGTTAAACTTCTTGGGTACTGTCGAAGCCGGTGAGTGATAGCAGACGGTAGTGGGCCCCGTCTCATTTCAAAAGTTGCCAACAAATCGAAGAAACGGTTTAACCACATGGTGCAACCCTTTCTTCCCGTCCTCTCCGACACGTTAGTGTCCTGACAACATCCTCAGTTTCTTTCCGTCCTCGTGTCGTTGCTGGGCTCGACAATTCCCGTTTCTATCATCGGAACGCGATATGCCATGGCAGTGGAACCGTTCTGGAAACCGGAACAATACAGTAAGCCGCGTCCCCGCCGACTGTCTTGCCAACGGTTAGACTCATCTTTGCGAAAAGTCCCCATCGTGGGCATGCTTTGTGGCAACACGGTCTCCAGCGTGGTCGTGGCCATTGCGTATGTTTTGAAAGAGCTATAGTGCGTATCTCCCGGTGCACATCTCACAAATGATTCTACTGGAGATTCTAGTGATAATCGCGACAAAATCGAGACGTACTTGGCTTTTGGCGCATCGCGATTCGAAGCATGCACTCCTATTGCCCGAGAAGCCCTCCGTCTCGCGCTAACGCCAACGATCAACCAAATGAGGTTCGCGGTGTACCCTGCCGAAGTGATGTCTCTAATGAACCACTCAATTTAGTGTCATGGGCATTATATCCATCCCTGGCATGATGACTGGTGCTATCCTCGGAGGCTCCTCGGTTTCGCAAGCAGCGAAACTACAAATGATCATCATGTTCATGATCTCAGCTTCTACTACTCTCGCTGCGATCGTTACAACCATGGTCTCCCTCGCCACGGTGGTGGACAATGACCATCGCGTGCGCCCTGATAGAGTGGATGTTAGAGAGCATGCAATTTGGAGAGCAAGGGATTGGCTAGTCAGTGGAATTGTGGGTGGCGTGAAGGCGGTTGGGTTGAGAGTTGCGAGTTGCTGCAGAAGAAAGAGTGCAAGGACCGAGGATGGCTGCATGGAGACTGAGAGGTTGCTGGGATGATCAGGGCGGCTAAAGACACTTGCACCATGTAGTTACTAGGAACCGCTTCCTGAGTGCTCGGTATGAATTAAGTCGCCTTCGACCACGAGCGTGCTTTCAGCGTACCTCTCACCATCGTTCATGGCGTCGACGACAGAGCCAGCGCAGGACCTCCTGGCCGTGGCATGCGTCGTCGAAGCATCTGTTGCCCTTGCCTCTGAGTGGCCGCGCATCCTCACCGAGTATATATTTCCCCTCTTCAAACGCCTGAACGAACTCCACCCTACCCACCAGGTCATTTCGCTCAGCCGTCGTCCTCGGTAGCGTCTCGCTAACCCAAACCCGACACAGTTTCGTCTGGCGTTCATCGCGTATGGCGCTGCGGATACGCGGCCGTCGCCTCTGATATCGAAGAGATTTTTCTACCCCACCTCCCTCGTTATCAAGGAGCTTCGTGAAGACCCTTCGAAGTTCGGCTTCGGGCAAACCTCATGTGGGGGGACTCGCGGTTTATCCGCTCTGGAAGGACTTGTGGCAGCCATCGAGGTGAATATGCCAACCCATTGAACCCATCTTCCTGCCGTTTTGCTCGTCTGTACAAACCGTTTTCCCAGCTTTTCGATATCTTGGCAGCGTCCGCCATCAACTTGCCCCCATCTCAGAAGGAAAACCGAACCGTCGTGTCCCACCTCATTCACATTGCAGCTTGCCCACCTGACAATGCTCAAAGACCCCAGTACAACACATTGCAACACCTGGACTCCGTTACATGGGAGACTCTCGCTGCAGAGCTAAGGAAAGTGAGTGGGTTTCACCGTCCCTGCTCTCCTTCTCTCACGGCCCGCGTTGCAGAGGAAGATACACCTGAGTTTAATTAGTCTGCGCAAGGTCCAGAAGTTCCAAGAACTACAGTCGGCTGTGTGTTTTTTAACAGCAATGCTCCCCGGTGAAATCTAAGTTTTCGAGCAGGTGGCTGGCAACGGAATCCAATCCCCGTGGTTTAACGTGCAACCATCCCACACCATAACCTTGTCAGGATTTCCGGCACCATCGAAGATAGTTATGAAACGGCCAACCGAATCCCCACAGTCTGACAATAACCTAGAGGCAAAGCGGCAAAGGGTTACTAGTGGCGATCCCTCCCAGAAATCATTGCCCGCATCCCCAGCCTTGTCAGCTGCGGCGAAACCCATGCATCCTCCATCTGTTCAACCCCCCCATCCCCAAGCTCCATCGGCCAGTTCACAGACTCAGTCAGCGGGTGCCCAGAAACCATCTTTTACACAACCGCCTCAAGTGAATCATCCTCAACATGCAGCACAGCAGTTGACGGCCACCCCCACTACTTCACAGTCAAATCTTCCCCACCAGTTCTTTTCTAATTCTGCAGTGATCTTGGAGAGGTTTAAACAATTGGATCTGGAGCGCAAAAACATAGAGAAGCGAATCCTTGCTGCTCAACAGCAGGGTCAGATGACAGCCATACCTGAACTTCAGAGGCAACATGTGGAAAAAACCCAGCATGTGATGCTCATCAAACAACAGCTTATGAACCAAGTACAAGCTATGCAAGCAAGCTCTTCTCGACAGGCGGCTACTCTTACAACAAATGCAGATGCGCCGAGACCCGGACAAACGACTAACCAAGGTGACTCGGGCACCGCATCTTCTACTTCAGCTATGCTTGGCATGCTTGGTCCACAAGGTGATAGATCTGCCAACGGAGGAGTTGAAGACCAGAAGCTTCACTCGTCTACTGCGCAGGCTATGGCTCAATTCTGGCAATCTCGGGGAGGTCCCATAAATGGAGGGAACATCCACTCAGCCGGCTCTAATCAGCCGCAACCAACATCTTCCGAGCTTGCTGTCCAAATGAAAAAGTTGGTCGATGGGACGGGAATTAGGCCGTCACCCTTTGGCCTTGGCCCTCATGCGGCATCCATGACTGCATCCCAGGAAGCTAACATCAATCCGGGCACGACAAGTAGCCAACCAACCTTCTCGCATGTCTGGGAAGGGACATTTAGCTGTGTGACCCCTCAGTGGAACGGTCAAGGACCCATGGAAATACAGATGCGCCTTTCGGGCTTTGCCAACCCACAGACTTCCGCGAATCTGTACGTATCCCTTGCTTGCTTAGTGTGAGATGTGTTGAACCGTCAGTCATGCACACACATGGCCTAAAAACATGGCCTTAACTTTCTGCAAGGAGCCACTCAAAGAATTCGCAGAAATCAAGAATTGGGCAAAAAGCCACCATCCACTATTGATGGTGCGGTTTGCGTTGAGCCCCCGGGCAAATGATTCTGCGTCGAACAACGCTCAAAGTTTTCAGTCACTCCTAAAGTTAATGAGTGAACGTCGCATTGTCGGTTCTTCCGTTTATGGCAATGATGACGATCACTGAGTTCACATACCAGTATGCATATGCCGGGTGGAAGCTGCCGAATGGAAACCTTTCTAACAACATCGTAATATTTCCGATGGGCGGGCTCTTTAATGGTGTGGTTTTCCCTGTGACCGGTTTACCTAGCCTTCCGGGGAGTGGGAATACTCTGGAGCCCGTGAAACCTGCGGCTGGACCACATACTGCTCGAGAGCTAAATAACCTGCCTCCACTCCTCCTAGCGCAACTTCAGGCCTTGGATCCTGCCAAGCGGGAGCAATTTCTCTACGCAATGCGAGTGCAAATCCAACAACAACAGCAGCAGCTGCAACAGTCGCAATCGCAGCCTTCGCAGGCGCACCCCACGCAGGATGCCGCAGTTGGGTCGTTAAACACCAATGCGATGGCTCCGACTGCGGGAAACATGCCCATTGCCCTTCCTGTGAGTACTCCAGTCTCCAATAATGATACTGGTCAATGCTGATATCAGAGTTTTCGCTTCAGCATAATGTACCAGGTGTTTCAAGACCCACAGGAGGTGGAATGTATGGAAATGGTGGCGGGACGGTCAACATGGAGATGCTGCAGTCATTCATGCAGCGGAATGCGGCGGCATCGTCACAGAATACCAATCCTGGCTGACTGCTCACCGGGATCGGACTAATCCAGACTCCTACGGCTAGGACTTCAATTGATACAACTATATATGCACACCTTATACGTATGAGCTCAAGAGAAAGGCTATGACTGGGTAGTACTAAAGTTGCCATCGGTTCCCTGAATCTTTTCGTGATCTGCCAGGTTCGCCTGTGCCTCGTAGACAGTGATCATAGGATTTTCTTTGCGCTGGAAGCAAGTCAGGTGGTATCACTATGGTGGCAGAACTGTACATACTTGAGTCCAGTGCCCGAGGAAACCGATATAGAATATTTTAGTCGTGTCTGCTCCTCGGTTGGAAGGGATAAATATGGTCACAGACGACAGGCTACTGAATTTGGCTGCTCTGAAGGTACATGAGCGGGTAAAAAAACACTACTCGCAGAGGGTGCTCACTTGACCGGGTACTCGCAAACGTCAGACGAGACTGGAACTTCAAACTCTTGGGTTGGGGTCCTGTCCTGGGCATCGGTGAAGTCCAAGCTTGGTGCATTCGCATACTGCCGCATTCACCAATGTACGACCGTTCTGAGTACGGGATTAAATCCGGGATAACCTTACCAGAAACACTTTCTCTGCCATTTGATCCCCAGGACCTGTTTTGAGCAGTAGCGTCCTGAGTTTGACGGACCCATTGAAGGGAACACGTATGATCCTCCCATTCAAAGCACTTAGTATGATTCTGTAAAGGTTTCAGGTCTTACAATTGTTCGTCTGTATCGGACTCCAGGAACTGGACGCCGGGGCGAGACATGAGAAGAAACTCGGGAGCATGCTGTCTCAAGTAGACCGGCGCACCACAACTTCATCCCTGCGCTCATGCCATGGTTTTATGACACTGGATCCCGGCGCTGTTGCGTTCAAAGCGACGACGTTGGGACGATCGATATAGGGGAAGAGATTGTCGTTAGGACCCACGTCATCTCCATCTTGGTTGTGGTCATGGTGTCCATGACTGCAACAATCATCGTGGTGGTCGTGTGGCATTCCGTCACTGTTATACTGTGGTCGCAGGTGTGATAATGGTCTGGGTGGAAGACGCCACACTATCGCATCCGGCGTTGTTTGTTTGGTTCGTACTCCACCTTGTTCCGCTCGCTGTTCCATAACCGCCAACGCTGACGATTCTCACTGTGAGTGTCTCCACATGTCTTGTAGTATGTATGATGTCTTGTAATTTGCGTTCGATACGCGGGTCTTGCGCCAAAAGATGTGCTCGCCGGCATATCCTGAGGTCCGTGCCCTGAGACAATTTTTCAATTTCTGATACCACCCTTTTTCGACGTGGGTTTTCATTCGACCGCTAACGTTTTTTATTCATTCTTCAGTGACCCACAGTTGAGGATGTGAGCGTCGCGCCGGTCATTTCTTTACACAACGGCAATGAATATATGTATCGATTAGTTTGGTTTATCTATGTCTCATTCCCCAAGTCCTCCCGTGCCAGGCGCGGCGCCGTCATCCTCAGAAACAGGTACTTCTCAATGTAAAGTCTTCAAGCCCCCTGTGTCAGCCATGTCCCCTCGATGTGCGTCTATGCCGCTGTTGCCCTGTGACGAGATGCGAGGACTTACGCCGGAAATTTGAAGTGGGAGAACTTCCTGACTCATTTTTTACACCTACTGCGGAAGATCTCAAAGCTGCACAGGCAACTTTGTCGGCGCGCACTCAAGCCCTCACGCATGCGCCACTTCAGCTACGTGCAACAAGAGAGGCTGCAGAGAAGGCCAAGAGAGACAGATGGCCAAATGTCTGTAGGCATGTCACTAGATAACCGGCCAGCTTATCTCCACTGTCACAGACTACTATTCGCGTCAGATTTGGCGATCGAACTCAGCTAGAGAAGACGTTTCCCTCAACCGAGAACATAAAGTCTGTGTATACCTTTGTTCGTTCATCCCTCCGCGATGACGTGAAGCCAATCGATTTCATACTGTGTATGTCATCACCGTGGAATCACGCAATGAATCCCTTTTACCATTCACTTAGACCAGTCCCCTCCCAAACGCGAATTCAGGGTATCTGATCCAAAGATACGAGGAATGACCCTTGCGGAACTACAGTTGTCCCCGTCTTCCGTGCTTTTGGTGCGTTTCGAGGATGAGTCGCTCAATAGTATGTCTATTTTTCCGTCCCAGAGTAATCCGAGAGTATCTAAGCATTATGGTAGGAAGTAACGTTCCAGCGCCACTGTTACCAACTCTAATGGCGCAAGCCATTGATTTACCGACTCCCCCGGCCTTTGGAGACAATGCAAGGACTCCGGGGAGTACCACACCTTCGAACTCGAAAGCTACATTGGATAAGAAGGCACCCAAATGGCTAAAATTAGGACGGGGTAAGTGCACCACGTCCTACTACGCTTCCTGGGTCCATAACCGTCAACTGCCAGGGAAATGAACATCTTGCGGAATGTGTATTCCTGCGCATATACGGTTTTTTCGAGCATACAAATATTACACATGCTGTAACAATAGATGATACTGTCAATAGATCGGGAACTGTGGATCGATATATTGAGACCAAGCTCTTAGACCCCCAACGACATCTCTAACATCCAAGCTGGAGTCAAGGTCGCGAAACGCTTGAGCAGCAATCTGGGAATCATTGCCAAGTCGACAAAGCACGAAGATCTTAATCTTATGATTTGTGGGAAGATGAGCAGCGGGTTCGGCAAGTAGCTCTGAGAGTGGAATGCCTAAGATTTTGTAAGTTTATATCATGTACCACGGGACGGCTTGTTACTTTTCGATCCTGGGAGATGACAAATGCCAAATTCCGTCCTGGGTCGCACATCAATCAACAGATGTCTTTCCTGTACATCCATTTCTCGTCGTAGGTCCTGGAGTCATCGAATTAAGTAGTCAGTTTGATCAGGAAGTAGAACCGGTACTTCTACACTGATCCGTTCGCCGGGACTTCCAGTTATCAGTCCTTGTTCGAGCCAGTTCGGCCTTGCACCTCCACAGAAAGTAACATAATCCGTCTCCTCGATGATGTGAGACACCGGCCCCTGTCCGCACGCAGGGCACGTTGGTTTCCGTGCACGGAGTTTTATAGTACGAAAAGCTGGACTGTTGATCGCGGAGAAAAGGAGAAGAGTGGGGTTGCCATCTGCCATCAACAATGTTCGGGTAAGAGCTGTAGATTCTGATCAAGGACACATACCATGCAGACCTGTGATCAACTTGATGGTCTCCAGTGCTTGCATGTTGCCTATGATACCTGTCACGACACCCAGTATACCTGTCTCTTCACAAGTACCAGCAGTCCGTGGCGCAGGAGGTTTAGGAAATATACATCGGTAACAGGGACCATCTTTTCCCAGATTGTAAATGTAAAGTTGGCCTTCATACTTCTGGGCAGCACCACTGACTAGGGGTTTTCCGAGCCGTACGGCAGTGTCGGACAACAAATATCGCGTGGGTGCATTGTCTGTGCAGTCCAAGATGACATCGTAAGGTTGCAGCAGTGATATTGCGTTGAGAGGGCTCAGCATCTCTGTCACTGGATTAACTTGGATGTTGGAGTTCATCCTGCGGCCGTTATGATACACGGGCACGGCACAGTGAATTAGATTTGGAACTCACCTTTGTATGGCTTCTGCAGCGGAACAAGCCTTTTGATGCCCAATAGTCTGTTCGCTGTGCAAAATCTGCCTTTGAAGGTTAGACAGTTCGACCTTGTCGTAGTCGATTATGCCAATATGTCCTGTGAGAGTCTAGTCAATACCATGTCTCATCGATCATAGGGCGAATGGCATACCAACACCAGCAGCAGCAAGATATTGCAGGGCAGGGCAGCCGAGCCCGCCTGCACCGACAACGACAACTGATGACCTCTGTATCTTGGCCTGGCCTGAAGTCTTTTGAGCTACCGGAACGAAGCTCGAGGGAGGAGTTACCGAAAACGACCTTCAAGACCGAAACCATCCAAAATCATCTGCCTGCCATATCGAAGATAGTCGCTTGTGTGGAGCAACCCATTTTTCGTTGGCCCGGGGTCCATGAACCTGTGCGATCGAGTGTCCCCGAGATCACAGTACTAGCTCCTATTCACGTTACGTAATCAGTGCCATTCCACTTCCGCTGAAACTATCAGGCGATCTTCATGTCCACCACTACGTCAAGCCGCATTGAGGAGCTGCCTGCGGCCAACGAACCATCAGGCCCTGGGGCGGCCCATCCTAAAGATGGTGCAATGATGCATTCAGGTTCGCGACGAATTGCAAACACCGTCTTCTTATCTGACGTAGAGTAGGACGATTGCCTCCACTACTTCCGTGGCCGGACATCGGGCATATCGCGAAATGGTCCGTATCTTCCTTCAAATTTGGGTTTGGGGCAGAGTGTCTGAGGGATGGTGACCCTGACACGTTCTGGCAGTGCGTACGATTATGGCTTTTGAAAGCGTAAAGTAAAGCAGAGGCAGTTCCGACGGACCGCAACCTCACTTCATTACGATAGAATTCCCTCGCAAGGTTGCCATACAGGTAAGTGAGATTTGCGCAGGTTGGGCAAATTTGTTTTTCACGAAACACCAAGAAAATTAGTATCTACCTCAGTTGGCCTCAAGATGATTCCTACACCCCATCCACCCTTGCCATTCGTGCCGGGACCGGTCCGAGTGACCTACAAGATGTCAGGATGGCCACTTTAGATAAACCAGATGGCTGGATAACTTTCGACGTTTCTTCCGAGCTTGATGAGGACGCAACTTCATTGTAAGCCACCGATGTCTGCGCTTAGACATAGCCAACGTTTTGGCCATAGCAAGCCGGTTCATGCATACGTACTTCAAATCATCGTCGTTGCCAACCACATGAGCGGGAAGGATACTCACATTCGTGGACTTAGAGTATTGGGGCCTATCGAGTGCGCTGTTTTACCCGAATTCTCCTTCAGTAATTTGCTGAGTTATAATCCAGCGACAGTGCCGCGGAAGATGATCCATTTCCATTCGTTACGCCGGCATTCAAGATGTACGAAACCATTCGATAACTGGTGCTTTTGCGTCCAGGTTCACTGTATTACCCATATATTCTACAGTCGTTGAATAACAATATATACGTAAATCGATTGTCCATTGACCAGGAAACCCATGATTCTGTGGATAATAGCAGTTTCCACGAACGATAAGACAGGTTTGAATACACTTCCGGAGGCCTCCTAGTCGGGTTGATATGAACGAGCATGCTGCGGCACCCCACCGTAACCTGGTACCCGGTTGTTGTCCCTCATCTGAGAGTACTGTACTTGGACATTGTTATCAAGTACTTGGCTGGAGTAATGTGGTTGAGTGCCGTTTGTATGGTACGCCGGTGTAGCAGTCATGCCATGCACGCTATCATTATGGGGGTATGAGACGGGTTGCCATTGCCCGGGACTATGTATCAGTGGCATAGGTGCAGTGGACTGGGTCTCGACTACTATCAGCAAGCAGAACAAAGCAACGCCGAGACAAAAATACCTGTAGTGAAGGGGAATACGGCCGTATTCCGGGGCTTTGCACTGAGTGGAGGGAGTGGTGAGAATATTGATGGTGCTGTGTAGTCTCTGGAATTGAGTACGTAGGACGAGAGGTGGAGAACCTGCCCCCCTGGGGCTGATAGTGAGCGAACGTCACATTCGCGGACCGTGGTTGTTGATGGCAATGCTGCGGTGCACTCGAAGGGATAGACTGAGTTTCGGATTGGTTTTCATAACTGTACCTTCCGCTAGGAGTAGCCGGTGGATAGTAACCCCCATTTAAGTAGTTGCAAGGATAGGAGTAGTAGGGTTGTGTACCGGTCGTGTAATTAGGGGTGCGGCGATCCATGGTAGTATTCTGGTGGTAAAGAGCATCACGACTGGCTGGCGACGTCTTTGATTCTTTCAACTGACACCGCTGACAAACAAATTCTTCGGCGTCCCAATCTCGTTTCCGACGGCGGGTCAAAGCATCTTGTCGGTCATGACAAGGGATGTGTTGCCATTTGGAACACGATATACAGCACACCATAGGTACACCATCATCCTAACCAACAATCAACAGTGTTCAGAGTGGGATACAGGGGGTTGCTCACTTGGTTGAGGCCTTTGCGATGACAAACTTCGCAGTCGAGCTCCCAAGTCTCTGCGGGGGTGCGGGATCCACTACCGCCACCATTGACAGGAGTAAGACTTGAAGAGGGAATACCAAGTTTCCCAGAAGAGCTTGGGACTTGATCGGCTTCCTCACATCTGGTTTGTTCCCTATAAGAAAGGTAAGAAACATAAATGACAGAAAGGGTGGAGGTATAACCTCAATACTGTTTCCTGTTCTTCTACGGATCTCTGTTCGCGCATTTCGCGTTCCCGTCTCCGTTGTTCGCGTGCATTTTCTCTCTTCAATCGTTCTGCTTCCTCTTTTCGTTGGCGGGCCTCTAATCGTCGGGCTCTGCTTAATCTCTCGTCTTCCTCGTCGCGTCTTCTCCTCGCTAAGCGCTCTTCCTCCTTTAGTATTTCTTTGAACGCTATTCGGGATGAACGCTTGCGATGAACAATAGCTTCCTCCATACGCCGTTTCTGCTCCGCTTCCTATGACAAAGACAAGTCAGGTCGGTAGATCCATTGATACTGGAATGATCAGCTGACTAACTCGGAGTTCTGCTGTGATAATCGGGACGATGCTATGAGATAGGACCTTGTACAACGCTTTTTCCGCGTAATGAGTTGCGTTTTCAAAGCGTCGAGCAATGTTCTCCCACTCCTCGAGGGTTACACATATCTGTAGGGTGGATGAGTGACCGGTCTACTGTACCTGACCAAACTAACCGTCTCCCACTCGACGAAATCACCAGGAGGAAGGGGATCTTGATCTACAATTGGCTCGGCTTCTTTCTCCTCCTGCGTGTTGTGTACGTCGGAGGTTTCGGCGTGTTCTGTCACACCAGGATCTGCATTGGACAAGACAGACTCTCTAGTGGCCACCTCCTTTGCAGCTTCGCCAGGTCCAGGTTCCGATTCAATATCGCTGAGTTCCGTTAGGTCACTAATAGATCCATCATCGCTCTCTAAGCCTGTCTTTGTGTTGTGCTTTCGCGGGGACGAGGAAGGTTGGGCCTTT
This sequence comes from Pisolithus thermaeus, assembly GCA_024663475.1. Classification (NCBI taxonomy): domain Eukaryota; kingdom Fungi; phylum Basidiomycota; class Agaricomycetes; order Boletales; family Pisolithaceae; genus Pisolithus; species Pisolithus thermaeus. The sequence continues at coordinate 1,319,381 of JANFAF010000004.1, forward strand.
TCGTCGACGGGACTCCTAGTTTGGGTATTTAACCATTCCTCTGGGATCTCTTGCCATTCGTCTTCTATAACCGCTGACCCCCGGAGACGAGCACTGACACGAATTCCGGCCGGTCGGTGCTGGTTACGGGAAGGAGAATATCCTTTTGAGGCCTTGGTGCGAGATAACGAAGTTATATGGCGCTCAAATTTGGCGAGGTCCTTCGCTTGTGCATCAAGTTTCTCGTTTGCGCGGGCTTTAGCTGCACGACTCCCTCTTGAATTCGGAGGGTTTGCCGAAACCTTCTGACGGGCAGTTTGTGGTGGTACGCCTGGGTCCAGTCGCTGACGTTTGGACAAAGTGAGTCGCTCTTGGGAGACACCATCGGGTTTCTTTGAACTTCTTGTGTTCGAGTTGCGTTTCCGTTTGGCAGTGAGCTTTGGTGGCTCACGTTGGATCCACAAGCGGTCAGCTGGAACGGCAGAATTCAGTGTAATGATACCTTCAGGGGGATTTTGACGTACCCCCTATCAACCAGTAAGCATTTCTTTTAGCATCATAGCCAATAGGTTCAATTCTCTTCACGACGAAGGAATGAGTAGTTTTGACGTTTCATTGTAACAAGTACGCACCCATTGCGCATTTTCATCGTCGTCTTTCATCTGCGAGCGCAAGCGAAGAGGGTTCTGGAACTGCCATTCTACCAAAGTGTGAAGGGACTCGAGTTTGGTAAGCATGGGGAGTTCCAACCAATTTATCTGTTCTCCGCCGTGTTGAGGTTGGTTCGTAGCAGATTCTTCATCCTCAACCTTTACGGACGCAGGACTTCTGTGACATTCAGTGAAATCGTCGTGGTGAGTAGGCGTCCCGTCGGGCAGAGGGTTTTGCTGTGGACCTTCACAAGTAAGCGTTTCAGAGGAGCCGGAGCCGTTGGTGTGGGGAGGGCCAGCGGTAGAAGCGCGCGATGACTCTGCCGCATGAGATTGCCGCAGCTCCGATGGGCCGATGGGGTTCGCACCCGGATTTCTCCTCAGATACTGTCTGCGCAATACATTCTGCCAGGTATCAGCGCTACGCTGCAAGTATCAGCAGAGATAAAGGGCCGCATGTGATTAGATCACCTTATTTTCCTGTCTTGGGTCAAAACTGTGAGTAAACGTTGCATTACTCGGGATAGGACTCGGTTTGTAGAGTAGGCGAGGTCATTTTCGATATCCTGTTGGGAGTGCAGGGTGAGCAGAGAATACTGGCGGCCGGGGATGAAATGGAACACTGACTGCGAGCGCGACATCTGTCATGGCGAATAGCGCGTTGAACGTGAAGAAGAACTGGCTGAAGGCAGCCCATTGCCACTGTCGCCTGAGCTGAGAAATGTTGGGGTCGAGGGTGGATGCGGGTGGCTGGGAGGGGGCGACAGGAGACTGATATGTTGTGGAAGAGGGGTAAATAACGCGGTTGGACGTGCGGCGAGGCATACGCGCAGCCCAGTTAAGACTATAAAGTTAAAAAGATACACTGGTGACTTGAACCTCAGAATGAGATTTGCTGTGGGTAACACCCTGCACAGAATATACAGAGCGAGACGAGACGAGACGATACAATTAACCAACCAGTTGCAGCGATCTGTCGCTATCACTTACGGGGCCCAGGAGGAGTCCTTCGTTGCATTCAAGACTGGCACTTCACAACGCAAAGTTGGACCAGAGAGGCGTTCCAGTCCAGTACCTGCATCGCCACTCTCACCCCACTCACAACGATAATTGGCCACAAAATTGCCATTACGATCGTAAATCCGTACACAAATTATTCCTATTTTACTACGAACCGGCCCCCCTTTTGGCTCGCTGCCTCGCCCGGGCTTTCGCTGCCCTGGATAATTTGCGCACACTAGGTGTCTGGTATCTGTAGGCGCAGAGTCAGTAGCAGTGAGTGTCAGCGTGTTATGTCATGCGTTACGTCTCCCTCTGCCCAGGTTTCTCGGGGATGAATTTCGCGCAAAGAGTGATTTTCATGTGTGGAGCAAGTTTCTGTTTCGGACTGTCTTGTCCATCAACAGCTGAGCCGACGATCAGTCACTGCGGGGGAACGCACTGCGAGGAGCCTTCTAGAGCTAGGAGCAGGGCATCTGCCCTATTTTCCCCTTCAACTGGCACCCGAGAGCGGTCTTCGAATAAGAGTTGGTTGAATTGATGTAATCCGACCGGATGTCCCCGGAGGTACTCGCGTTTGATTATCTCGACCACCGATATAAGCTTAGGAATGGTCGAAGCAGAGACCTCACTTGGGCTCGAATAGAGCACCAGAGGTCTTTCCGGGTTCACCTGCTTTCAGGTTAGTTGCTACTGATTCGATGTGACCAAGTACGCACTTGGAAGAACTCCAGTGCTTTCTTCACGAAAGCCCGAATTTTCCTTCCACGAGTCACACGGATACTAAACGTCGTGTTGGCACCATCATCGGGGTCACCTGCCTGAGTGGCGGTCTGTTCGGGATCCATTCAGAGGTTTAACCGACGAACGCATGCACGGCTTTTGCCACATGCCGGGTGACATAATACGGCTAATTACATAATCCGCATATATTTTTTTGTCAGATTGTTTGGCCAAGCTTTGTATCTGCGCCTTCCCTTATACCACGACTGAACGGCGTTTCTCATACAGCTGTCGACAACTTCTACCACATAATGGGCAGCTATGGAGGCGGTTCACGGTCAACGGACTGGTCATACCCTCGTACAGAGCGTTTTGACAGGGGTTTCCATGATCAGGACAAAATGAGTGGGCTCGGTGGCGGTCTTCGTGCCATTGATTGGTCCAGCCAAAAGTTGGAAAGGTTTGAAAAAAACTTCTACGTAGAGGACAAACGCGTGACTTCCCTCTCCGATCGAGAGGTAGAAGATTTTAGGCGCGCAAAAGAAATCAAGGTTGGCTTTCCTTGTCGCTAGTGAATTATCTTGTTCTCACCCCACGCAGGTCCAAGGTCGCGGCGTCCCCCGCCCAGTCAGGTCATTCGAAGAAGCGGGCTTCCCCGAATACGTCATGGCGTCGATTCGTGCCCAAGGCTTCTCCTCTCCGACTCCTATTCAATGTCAAGCTTGGCCCATGGCACTTAGCGGGAGGGACGTTGTTGCCATTGCACAGACAGGCAGTGGAAAAACAATATCTTTTGCATTGCCAGCCATGCTTCATATCAATGCGTATGTTACCCGTTCCTGTGCACACCCACTCTTTTCTTACCTTCCAACCAGGCAACCTTTATTGGCCCCAGGAGATGGTCCAATAGCGTTAGTGCTAGCTCCAACGCGTGAACTAGCCGTTCAGATTCAGCAGGAGTGTACCAAGTTTGGGTAAGTTCCATTGACTTGTATGCATCAATCTCTCTTTTACCCGCTCGATATTCTGCAGATCGAGCTCTCGTATCCGAAACACAGCTATTTATGGTGGTGCACCGAAAGGGCCTCAAATTCGCGATTTACAACGTGGAGTGGAAATTGTAATCGCAACTCCTGGGCGGCTAATTGATATGCTTGAATCGCAAAAGACGAATCTGCGCCGTGTGACTTATCTTGTGTTGGATGAGGCTGACCGCATGCTCGACATGGGTTTTGAACCTCAGATACGCAAGATTGTCTCTCAGATTCGTCCAGATCGTCAGACACTGATGTTTAGTGCTACGTGGCCCAAAGATGTGCAGAAGTTGGCTAATGTACGTTATATCCGTGCCAGTCTCTCACTCCTTCACTAACGCGTTGACACTGAAAAGGATTTCCTGAGAGACATGATCCAAGTCAACATTGGTTCTATGGAATTGACTGCGAATCCCGATATTCAACAGGTCGTGGAAGTGTGCAGTGATTTTGAAAAGCGAGCCAAGCTTATCAAGCATCTGGACCAAATCAGCTCTGAGAATGCCAAGGTTCTGATATTTGTTGGCACGAAGAGGGTTGCAGACGACATTACCAAATACCTTAGGCAAGATGGATGGCCTGCTCTCGCTATCCATGGTGACAAAGAACAGTACGTTAATTCCATATCCAGGCTTGTGTGCTTTGATGTAAACGTGTTTAGGCGCGAGCGTGATTGGGTTCTTGGTGAATTTAAGGCTGGTCGTTCTCCAATTTTGATTGCCACGGACGTTGCATCCCGTGGTTTAGGTACGTCTATTTCCTCTCTGTGAGCGCTCCGACAGGGACTCCGCAAGCGCTCCGACAGGAATCTCGGCGCTTTGTCCTGTCTGCAGATGCGCTTATGTGCCATCGGTTTGGGGTGTATTGATCTTCTGTCTGCTCCATGTACTCTGCAAACTTTTTATCTGTACACGCGGGTCGGTCGTCGTTCACCGTATTCGAACTGCTCAGATGTGAAGGACGTTGGATACGTCATTGTAAGTGGCATCCCTTTACCTTCTAGTGGGAATTGACACTGATTTTTCTTATAGAACTATGACTTCCCTAATAATTGCGAGGATTACATCCATCGCATTGGTCGTACAGGAGTAAGTTGGTTTCGCAGTTATGTAAGATCTGTCGGCTTAGCGAGTTGCAGCGTGCCGGAATGAAAGGCACGTCTTATACCTACTTCACCACCGACAACGCCAAATCAGCAAGAGAGCTTGTCAGTATACTGCGCGAAGCTAAAGCCAATGTTCCCCCTCAGCTTGAAGAGATGGCGATGTACAGTGGCGGAGGTGGTGGACGTAGTGAGTACCTACCCTCGTTCAAGCATATCTTTCTCTGACGTGGGCACAGACCGATTCGGCGGAGGTAGGGCTCGTGGTGGTGGTGGTGGCGGTGGTGGCGGCGGCGGTCGGTTCGGAGGTTATGATGGGTATGGTGGTGGCAGGGAACGCTGGTGAAGGTGGAATTTGTTCTCTCCGGGGGGCGGATGACCATTGGCAAGACTTTTATGTTAGAAAGTGCTATTATAGACATCGTATGTGGGCATGAGTAGTATTGGTTTCAAGCTAGGGACTCCGGCCGAACTGCTTGCTTCAACTGATCCCTAATGAGGTGGACTAGCACCCCTCCCTCAATGCTTGTCTCCCATAACTCTACCTTGGCACATTCGAGTTCGGCTATTAGCTGCCGTTGTCGCTGCCGTGCTCGCTCGATAACATCATTGCGCGACGGCGTCGCTACGGCAGTTGATACAGTAGCGGTTGTTTTCTTTTTCCTTTTCTCTTTCTCCATCACACGTCCTGGAGGATGTTGAAGAGCATGTAGTGTTTCTGCGGTTGCGGTATCCCGATCTCCACATAGTTGGCCAGCTTCTCGGTTTGAACTGTCAGGGATGGCGGAAACGGGAGATGGGAAATGAGTCGGTAATCCAGAGCATGACATATGAGTACCGGGAAGTGCGATGCTCCCGACCTCTGTTTCAGCAAGTGTCGTGGTCTCTAGAAGTTGTTGGAGTGAATACACTACGTTAAAGATAGCTGAGAACTTCACACCTATGGACGGGCAGGGCGGAGGTGACCCAAAAAGTGAATCTGTATCATCTTCGCTGGCGGATGACGGCGTGCGAGACATTTGTTGAGAACGCAGCCAAGCTGGCAGAGAATTGTCGAAACGAGTTCGGCTGGAAGTACGCTAAGTCGAGTCGGTGGCTATACAGACGAGTATTGGTCTCTCAACCTCAACTTTCAAGATGGTTCGACCCCGAGTGTTTTTCGACTTCGCTATAGGAGCGGACTTGGTTGGCAGGTATTACATTCTGATACACATCAGGAGAACCTCTAGACCCGAGCTTTCTTTGCAGGGTCATATTCGAGCTTTTCAATGACACCGTTCCAAAGACAGCTGAAAAGTGAGTACGTTCTATAACGCTGCGCTCTGGTTCAACCTTCAATCATCGCAGCTTCCGAGCACTGTGCACGGGAGAGAAGGGTATATCTGCCGTATCTCAGTGTCCACTTTATTACAAGAACAGCATCATCCACCGCTCCATCGGCGACTTCATGATACAGGGGGGTGGTCAGTCCAAACAATTTGTGCTGTTGTCCGCTCCTGAAGGTCCACTTAGATTTTACGAAGCGCAATGGAACCGGTGGAGAGTCTATCTACGGTGGTAATTTCCCAGACGAGGATTTATCCAGACCCCTCGATGCGGAAGGGTTCGTCTATCCCGTACGAACCATCTATTTCCCCTGTGTTAACTTCGCTACAGACTCCTGTGCATGGCCAACCGAGGGCCTGATACCAATGGTTCCCAGTTCTTCATTACCCTTCGAGAGTGTCCCCATCTGGATGGCAAGTACCCTTGTGCCCGTTGCAAACTCCTGCACTCACCAGCCTCCAAGGCAAGCACGTTGTATTTGGAAGAGTACTTAAGGGGTACGAAGAGGTCGTGAAAAAGCTGGCCGAGGTTCCTGTGGATGAGAAATACAGACCCAAACTTCCGATTGTAATTTTGAAATGCGGAGAACTAGAGCTCAGAAGAGCCGACCGTTCGTCCGATGTTGAATGTAGGCCCTGGGTATTTACAATGTGTTGGTTGTTCACTGACTTCCTCATGAAGTGAAGCGATCGGAGAGATCGAGCAAGCGCCGCAAAGCGCGATCACAGTCGAGCGGGTCAGAACGAGATAGAAGAAGCCAGCGCAAGAAGTCGAAGCACAGGACGAGCGAAATCGTTGTCGGTGATGTCCACCAGACTGAGTTGGACGTTCACAAAGAAACAGAGGAAGAGTATGACGCTCGACTGGAGCGCGAGGAGCGAGAGCGTATAGAAGCTGAGACACGCAAGGAGCTAGAGCGTTTAGGACGTGAAATTCCTTCTAGGAAGGAAGGGGGTGTGCGATTCAAAGGTACGTCAATTTTGCATGGGTAAAGTTGGTAACTGCTACACGGGATATGCAACAGGGCGGGGAAAAATGAAGTTCATCGACCCAGAATTGCATCGTCGACAATAGCTAATACTTAACGAGTACGACCTTTGTGTTGCCTCTCGGGCTGATCCACACCAAAATCTCATTGACACAAGAATCATGTGGCTAGGGCACTCCTGGACCTAGGCCGAAGGTTGTACTACCTGTTCTGTAATAGTTACTGATCCCTCCTCACCGCCTCTTTTGTCTTCACTGTTTGTTGTCGGTACTTTTGCGCCAGCTGCGTTGGCGAAGCTAAATGAGGGCCTTACGTTCGATGATGCAGAAACAGGTGAATGAGACATGGTAGGGCTGCTGACGGCTTGGGGTGGCGTCCTCGTAGCAGCGGGTCGTTCAGTTGCCTGCCGCGAGCTCGTACGTGACATGGAGTGTTGCGGTATACGGTCCTTAATTGCCTCGCGTTCTTTCTCGAGGCGGACCGCGATGTCTCGTTCCTTGGAGGAGACATCAACGGGCCTGCCGAGGGGGTTAGAATTGGAGACGGGGCGAGGAAAATAGCTTACTTCGCAGCGCCGAACGGGTTTGTTTTTGGGACGGCAGGAGTGGTGGACATCTTGGGCGAAGACAACGGAGAAGGAGTAGTGGAACCGGTAGAGGAGCGAGGAAGTAGTTCCAGCTTCTTACGGCTGAGTTGGGGGGTAGGTGGAGTTGAACTGCTTGCTGCATACCCGATAATCAAGCAGTCTTGCAAAGACATCGAAGAAGGTGCACTTACGCGACGTGCCTCCCTGTGCCCTTGCCCGCCCGCCGCGCCAGCCACCGTCGTCAGGACCACCATCCTTCGCAAGAAGTGATTCATTTCTGCTCCTTAAGCTGCCAAATCTTCCAGATGGCGCTTCGTCAGATAAGCTTGGCCTGAACTTGCTTCCAATCGACCAGTGCTCTTCCTTATCAGCAGAAGAAAGTTGACCATCTGGAATAGAGATCCCGGAACCTTTTCGAATACTAGGAGGTGCGTCTAGTTCAGCCACTTTTGCGAGAGACCGCGATGACCTCCAATCATTGGCCTCATCGGAAATACTTGGTGGAGGGGGCATGCGGTCACCAGTGGAACCATCGAAGCGGCGTCGAGATGAATCTCGAGCTCCTCCAGATGCAGGCGCGGGAGCTTCCCGGCGCCAACTGCCAGAGAATTTGGCGTCGTCTTCCCCACCAGCGAAAGCAGGTCGTTCCTTTGCTGGAAACAGAGTGAATTTAGAAGTGTATGGAGACATATGGTGCTTACGTGGCTCAGCGACGCTCACTCGAACGGTCCTTCCGGACAAGTTCTAGAACAAAACCTTGAGCGAAGCGTCTTGCTTAATGGGCACACTTACTGCTCCCGTCCTTGTCAAGGCATCCTTTAGGGCGTCTAATTCAGCAAATTCAACGTAGCCAAAGCCTTTGGGTTTGTCATCACGATCTTTGATAATTTTGACTGACTTGATCTACGGAAGGTTCCAGGTTGTATCCAGAAACCCAATGGAAATTTGCGCACCTCGTGAGGGCCGAAGAATGACTCTAGTTCGCCTTCGGTTATGTCGAACGCAAGGTTTCCAACGAAGACTGTGTAGGGGGGACGAGTTGGTAGCGGAACATCTTCGCGGGGTGAGATGAACTGGCGATCGGCTGTAGCATGCGTAAATCAACATGACAACAGAAGTTAATTAGTAGTGCATACACCGTTGAGCACCATCATCCCGCCGGGTGGGCCGATCACTGGAACGAGAGAACCGTTCGTCCTCCGTCCTGATGGCGGCTGGCACAGCGATAAGTAGACATGCGTGAAGGCCCTGGGACAGAGTTGCTTACGAGCTGACGGAAGGGAATCCATTTCATCTGCCCAAGAACCAAAATCTGCACGCGGGAATTAGTACAGCGGTTAGGGTCTGCCTAGCCAAGAAGCATACTGTTATCACCCAAGAATTCGTTGAGCGACATCTTGGATGCCTTGGCCTTTTTCGGTGCTAGTTGAGAGTAAATACTCCAGCTCTGCAGGAATTAGGTTGCTTCATACCCATGATTCAATTTTTTCTGCAACTGATACTTCCTATATCTGTGGACTGTTCGCTTGGACGATCTGAAAGCAGTGAGATGACGCCCGTCGCGATTTTGGCGGACATGTCCCCCGGCAGTTGTCCGAGTTTCCCACGCTGCTAATACCTTTGTCATATCAGACATTAGCATCGGACGTACCGCAACACCAGCCATGATTTTACTCGAGGTGAGCTCTGTGGTGTGAATGGTCTTGGACTCACACATGACGTTCACAGTCTCATAACTTCGTTATATACACTACTCTCACTGAAAAGGCGGCCAAGTGAGTTAGATCCCCACATGCGTCTGCGCACGATCTAACGAGGCGTAGACCTTCATCTCTGGACGTCGTGTTTGTAGATTTCGATGGAGTCAGGTTCCACATGTCAACGCCGGAAAAGAAGACCGTGTTACAGCTCTCCATGAGCATCCGTTGCTGGGATGAGCTTGCACTATATGGTGCACTTGATATCCTGAAGCGGGAGTATGGGTCGTTGATCAAGGCAACTACTGAACCCGAATACAACGTAACGCTTCAGATAGACCTCGAACAGCTGCCAGCTGATACAGGTAAGCATATCCACGCTGGTTCTCGAGTGGTAGCAAATTTGCGCTCCAGAGGGCCGCGATGCGATTCTAAAGTCTATTTCTCTGATGAAACGGAACGTGTTGGGAGCGCCTTTCGAATTGGCTTTCAGAGAGCAGAAGGCGTTGGAAGATTCGGGGGGTTCTCGAGGACAGCTTATGCAAGTTCATTACCGCGATGAGGAAGCCATCTACATTCAAGCGGCCTCGGATCGTGTCACTGTCATATTCTCAACTGTTTTCCGGGAGGAAACCGATAGAGTATTCGGAAAGCTATTTTTGCAGGCAAGTGTATTTAACATTTTATGCGTGACAATTGTCTGAGAGGTGTTGTAGGAATTTGTTGATGCCCGACGACCCGGAATCCAAAACGCGCCTCCCAGTATCCAGAATGCCCCTCAAGTTCTGTACTCTAATCGGGATCCTCCTCTTGAAATTCGTGACCTGCCAGGTCTTCGGCACTCCGAGGACATAGGATACGTCACCTTTGTACTATTCCCTCGACACTTCGCCAAGAGTGACGTTTCATTCAACACCATTTCACACATTCAACTCTTTCGTGACTATCTTCACTACCACATCAAGTGCTGCAAAGCGTACATGCACTCTAGAATGAGACATCGGGTGTCCGAATTTCAGAAAGTCTTAAATCGCGCAAAGATGGAAGCAGCAACGGCGGAGAGAAAGACTGTCACGTGCGTATTTCCTCTTGTTGGCATACAGCACTCTCACTGGCCTCTCTTTCTTTAGGGGAAGGACGATGATATCTCGCTGAACTCTCGTGTATGATGTTCCTTCCATCCAGTGTTGTAAAAGGGAGCAAAGTGCATCTGTACAATGATCTTCTTAGCCGAGTTCCCGATACAGAGTAGTGGCAGTTTATTCCATAGGAGCGCCCCTCACCTCCCCACGTGCTTTAAGTGAAATCGGGAGGTAACTCCTATCACCACTATATTATCCATACGACACGTATCTGTGGACGTTTGTTTGTTTTCCGCCACTTTTGGTTTTGCTCCTCCCGCGTGTCCGTAGCACGCACTCTGTGCTCGTACGGTGTCCTCGTTGTGGGCATGGTCAGGTGTCCCGTTCCTACACCGGCGTGTGTCGTTGTCTCAATGCTGACTCGTTATGTGCCGCGACGTCACCGGGCGTTGCACCCATCATTATCGGTTTTTCATATTGTTATATAAGTTCTTCCTGCTTTCAACATCCATCTGTTAGCCTCGCCCATGTCGGCCACCATGGTATTCAGTTTCTTTGCACTTGCTAACGGGGACCGTGTGAAGACCCTTAGGGCTGGTTCATCTACCGCGACGTATCACTGTGTCTACGAGACTACCATCCAGTGCACCTCCGGCATCATTTTCCCTGCCATGCTTTGCATTTACAGCCCTTTCAACGACGTGGCACTCCCCAATAACACAGTGGCCTTTGTCTCCGCAAAGGTATGCATACCTGCCACTACCCCTCGTGACCCCATACTTCTGGAGGGTATCTATGTCGTGGCTGTCCCAGGTGACCCCACTTCTGACAGCTATGAATCCAGCATCCCTGACTTTCCTCATCTGATGGTGGTTGGCCTGGGGTCTGTAACTTCCCCCCTGAGGACCCTCGTGGATGGTACGTCCAAGGCATTTGACGTTGTCTCCAGCAATTATGTATGGGATATGAGAATGACTTCTACTATGTGGTACGTTGTATTGCATCCTGTTTTCTGTAGTATCGACATATACACCTACAGTTGTGTGTTCGACTCTGCATGTCCATGGTGGAGCAAGACACCGGTCCCAAACCAGAATACGGTCGTTTTTTACATTGGTCGTTTTTCCAATGTTGTGTCAACGGGAGGGCTCCAGGTGGAGCTGGAGAGCATTGCTCTGAATGTTGGTGTGGAGTCCAGGTCTAGCATCAGTACCCCTGTCTCCCCCATCTCCAAGAAATGCAAGTTTATGGCCATTGCCCCTAGAGAAGGGATGTCTGTCTCTTTTATGAGTTTTTGTGTTCTTACATCCACTGGAGAGAGCAGACGCTTGCCGAGGTCAGAAAAGTTGATGAAGTACTTCCCTCTTCCCCTGTAGCATCACCTGTCAATGACCAGTGTGAGGCTGCATCTTCTACTACCACAACACATCAAAGCCAGAGGTCGATGTCGTGCTCCATCACACCCCAGAACGAATCTGCTAGCAAAGGGACGGCTGGTATTCCTGCAATGAGGGGTAGGGGCAAGGTGAGGTGGCTGTAATTTCATCACCACTATATTATTAGTCTTCGTCCTGCATTCAGCGTATCTACCTTTGGGTGTATTTACCTTTGGAAATAGTATTTAGGAGTGTGGCGTAAGTGGTGACATCTTTGGGTGTGCATGTGTGTTTGTCCTATATGTTATCTGTGTCCCACCACCTGCCAGACAGATCCACCACCCATCATGTCATCTCTGGTCATGTTTGGATTTTTCTGTGTCTCTGGTGGCTGTCGAGTACCCTCCCTCAAGGCAGGATTGACATCCAAGAGTGCTTATATGTGCTACAATGCCACTATCCATGCCTTGATGGGGGGCTCCTTGCGAACTCAGATTATTGTGGGTGGCTCACTCGATGATGTCATCGTTGCTGACCACACCATAGTCTTTGTGGCAGGCAAGGCTTATCTACCCCCTGCCACTGCCTGCGAACAGGCTCTCCTAGAAGCGACATTCTTCATTCCCCTGCCTGGAGATCCCTCATGTGATGCGTATGAATTCGTTCTCCCCCAATGGACGGCACCCTTCATCATCGGCCTTGGTCGCGTGGTGTCATCCTTCATTACACCCACAGATGGTCGGAACAGCTCGGTGTCCATGATATGCTCGGACTACATATGGGATGGCAAGATGTCCTCAAAACTAATGTATGTCTTTCTGCTGTTATCCTTCCTTTTATCTCACTCAGACTAATGTCAGATGTAGTTTTGACGACAATCTTCTTCCTGCCTACTGTATTTCATCATTTCCCTGGAACTCTCTCATTCAGTTCTTCAGCCTTATCAAGGACGTGGCGTCTGGTGGTGGAATGACTGTCGATGTCAAGAGTATCGTCACAGATGTGGACCAGACTTCAAGTCTTGGGAAGCGCAAACATACGGCGACGACAGATAGGTATGCGATGTGGTTATCTGGTGCTCACAACTCTCCCATCCCTAATCCTGCACTCAGTTCTTCCCTTGCCACAACGTGCTCCCCCCATGCTATGGCCACATGGAATATCTGTAGTCATGTCACACATCCTTCTCCTCGTATTGCACACCCCCTTCAGGATATAGGCTTGGAGGTGCAGCATACCACTGATGGTCAGGATGTTGATGTTAGCTCTTCTGAAGACGAAGTTCATTTCTTCCTGCCATAAAGGTGTTCCTGCAGTCTTGAGTCATAGTATGCATATCTGGTATGTTGGTATTGTGTTTGACAATCTGCCGTGAATCGATATTTTGATCTCCAGTGAGCGGCGTCTGCCAATGAGTGTATTCCGGCATGTAGCATGCGTTGATGAATACAGTATCTGTGGCTCAAACACAATAGTGTCCAACAGTGATGTCGACGACTGCTCATCCTACTCGACTGATCTTGCACCCTGATCAACAGCCATTTTTGTCTAGCGACCCACGCCCCACCTACACACACCCTCCATATACACCTACCATGGTACTTTGTCAGTCGTTTCCGACCGGAGTTCTTGCCTGTAGAAGGCGTATTTGGTACATCTGCATCTCTCCCACCCATCCATATTCTGACCATATGCATGGCGGAGACATCTGGTGGATGACATCTGTGGTGTACAGGGTGTGCTGATCGATCTTAGGTCTGCAGCTATTGTATAGAAACACAGTCGTGTTCGACGATGACGCTGACAGGGCCTCACCACTGTCGATTGATCTTGCGCCCCAACCAACAATCACTCCTGTCTATCACGATTCGTACCCCATTGTTACAGGCTGTCAACATATGTACACAAAGATACATCGTCTGTGACCCCCAACTCAGTTGTCCTCCATGAAGGTATGAAGAATGCTGTTACGTGGGAGACGTCGTATTTATGTTTCTCCATAGATGGCATCACAACGTGCGTCGTCGTGGTACATAGCCTGTTCTTCGTCTACACAACTTACGTGGGGAGGTACATGCAACAGCCAACAACACAAATGCCCTTATTGCCATATCCTCCTACTTATGGGGGAGCATCCGGGTTTCTGCTGTGGTCCAGATGGATCCTGACTCCACAACATCCCACCACTTCCACCACTCCCACCACAAATACAGAGCCTTACACAGCATCCCCAGATCTCCTCCCTATCACAAATCCTCAACCTCGTTTTTTCATTTGCATCTCTCGAGACAATGCACCCATTTCCTGATGAGGTAACACTTCCTTCCTGGCCATCCAGGGACATGTTTACCACCGTATATGCCCTACCCACGATAACTCTGCAGTACGATGGGTGCTGTTTGATGGATTCATGCAGAACGTTCCTCATTTGCAGTGGGCTGCCATGTTACCTAATGGATGGATTGAGTCCATGTGTTGGGCACTTTCCCTCGTCAATCCCTTTGTCAGCACTCTTCATCACTTTTGTTCGTTTTTGGAAGAGTACCCATCTGCGGCACTAATCCTCAAAGACATGGGTGCAAACGAGGTCGCTGCCCTAATGTCATACGACAATACTTCGTCCTCCCAGAACAAAGCGTGTCGCCTCATTATCAGTCATCACTCCGGTCACACACAGTATGTCCCAACCGTTAGTCGACTTTGGGAGCCTTTGTCATACCCACTATTATTCCCACATGGAACCCTAGGCTGGGGTCTCGTACACCCCTCCAACGTGCTGGGTGGGGACCCTATTACGGATGCAGAATATGTCCAGGCCATGGCACAGCTGTGGCATTATCGGGCACATATACTGCATGAGCCAAGGTTCCAGATCTTTGGTTGTCTTGTGAATGAGTATGTCATAGACATGTTCAGCCACAACCTAGAAACCCATTTAAACTTTATTCGTCACAACCAGGAATGTATTCGTCATGAGGATGCACAACTCATGAACTCTGAAGATCTTCCTCCTTCAGAAAATATTTACCTCCCTGCCTCCTTTCTTGGGTCTCGACGATGGGCTGCAGGACAAATAGCAGATTCACTCACTGTGGCTGCTGCACTGGGGAATCCTACCTTTTTCATCACAATGACATGTAACAGTGCATGGCCTGAGATTGTATCACAGCTTTGGGACAGCCAGATGTTCTCTGACATTCCAGTCATTGTTGCCCGCGTATTCAAATGCAAGTTATGCCTACTCTTGCAGACGCTTAAGTCTATGTTCCCCGGTGCCAGGAAGGTGTTATACTGTATACATTGTGTCGAATTCCAGAAGCGGGGTCTCCCCCACACACACATATTAATAAAATACTCCACTAATTGCAAAACACCATTCGACATCGACTCCATGGTCAGTGCAGAGGTCCCTGACAACCCCTCTGATGCATGACTTGTACACACATTCATGATGCATAATCATCCCGCCCCCGACCGGCCACCATCACAATACTGTCAGATAGTAAAGACAGATGGATCTTGAACCTGCCACTTTGGCTACCCACATGCCCTACAACCTACTACAACCATCGATGCAGATGGTTGCATACACTATCAATGACGATGAAATGGTGATGAGATGATCATGGCCCACTGTCTGCCACTCTTGTGGAAGTTCAACTGCCACCTGAACTTCGAAATCGCCGGGACATCTCACATCTTTCAGTATCTATTTAAGTACATTCATAAAGGTATGCGAGCATGCCTACAGAAACTGTGTAATTCTGAATCACACTAGGACCCGACCATGCTCGCTATAGCCTGCACGTCACGGAAAACGATGAGGATCCTGTTGACAAGATAGAAGACTACTGGAATAGTTGATATCTTTCTGTGGGGGAGGCTGTCTGGCAAATCCTTGGTTACCACATCACCCACAAAGAGCCCGCTGTCATGGCTCTTCCTATCCACCTACCCATGTCCCACTCGCGCTATCAATATCATGGTGCCTCTGGTCCTCGAAGTACCCTATCCCTTCTACAGCAATATTTTGCGAGGCCAACTGGGAATTTCTGTGACAACGAAGGGGAGGTACGAAACTTCGACGACCTCACATACCTGGAATACTTTATGCTATTTCACTTGACGTCTCAACCACCAACAGCATGCCTGCATTTCCTGGAACGAGTGAAAACAGCCAGGAGTCCTCAGATGTATGTGGTCCTTCACAACACAGGACATCAACATGTCCACCAAATAGAGCCGGTCCATCCATCACAAGGAGAACTATTTTACCTATGCACCATATTACAAAACCGACCTGTCCTCTCATTCAACGATGCATTATGCACCCACCAGCATCACTACACTATGTACCAAGAGGCCGCAGTGGCACTCGGTGTATTTGGTGAACACGGCGAGGCACACTATGCTATGGAAGAGGCCACGAACATGCTCTACACTCCACACCAACTATGTCTCCTTTTTGTCCACCTCCTGGTTAATGACTGCGAGCTGAAGCTGCTAAACCTATGGGAAAAATTCAAACATGCTCTGTCGCTGGATTTCCTCATGTCCTACCGAAGTGATGAGCGCACTGCACATGAACTCATGCTGGAAACCGTCAGTAACATACTCGAAGAACATGGCAAAAACATCAGCAACTTCGGACTGCCACAACGTACCCGACCATCCATTGAAGTCATACATGAACAGGGCAAGTGGTCCTCTGATATCAAACAGCATGACAACAACGCTCGCAGTGCGTACCTACTGATGACTCACGAACAACAACAAATCTTTGACACTATCATACAAGCTGCAGTAATGCATACTCCACTGCAGATCTTCATTGACAGAAAGGCTGGCAGAGGAAAAACATTCTTGGTGAATGCCATCTGCAGCAAACTGCATTCGCTGCAACATATCGTCCTTCCAACAGCAACAGCTGCTTCCGCTGCATTACTGTATCCTGGAGGAAGGATGACACATTCCACATTCAAAGTTCATTTCCTCATTATGCAGTCAACCACTAATAATGCACACAACGGTGTAAAAAGGTCCCCGTCAACGAAAACAATGAACTCCTCCAATCCACGATAGCACAAAACTCCAGCCATGCTGAGTTAATCAAAGAGACATCGCTCATCGTGTGGGACGAGGCACCGATGGCTAACCGTGCTGTCCTAGCATGTATCAATGACATGTGCCAAAAAATAATGAACAGCGATCTGCCATTCGGGGGAAAGACTATGATACTACTGGGGGACTTCCGACAGATGTGTCCTGTGGTACACGGTGGCTCCCGACAACAAGTTGTGGATGCATCAATTCGTTTGTCTCCCCTGTGGCAAAATTTCACCATCACCTGCCTCACGACAGCCATACGCAATGCAGAAGACCTTATGCTGATGAGATTTGTAGATGCCATAGGTGATGGTGCAGGACCCCAAATATCTACTGAATTGTTTGAAAAAGTCTCTGATGCCGATGAACTCACTGAATTTGTTTTCCCAAACAGCATTCTAGCATGTCCACAACGATGTCTAAAGTGTGTGATCTTATGTCCCACAAACCAGCAGATCAATTCGTACAACACAAGAATACTACAACGACTTAACAATGACAAACACATGTACCTTGCCACAGATTTGCTCAAGGAGGCCGAAGATGCAGGACTTCTACCACCCCAAAGCATACTCGACTATGTAGCCTGACATACACCACCGGGACTGCCACCACACTCCCTATGTATCCATGTAGGTGGCATCTACCGCCTCATTCACAACTCCTCCCTCGACCAAGGACTCACCAAAAATTCCAGAGTCGTCATCACCTCCGTGGGTCATCGAATAATAGTGGTAAGAACCCTACAAAACAAGGAGGAGTGTTGGCATACGGAGGAAATTCTAATACCCCATATTACATTCAATTCTGTACTCCCCTCCAGCCACACTCTACTACAATGCCAGTTTCCCCTTGCACCTGCATATGCAACAACCTTCAATAGCTGCCAAGGACTGACACTAGATGTGGTCAGCATTGACCTCACAAAACCGGTATTCTCACACAGCCAGCTGTACACTGCAGTGTCCCATGTCTGCCACCGAAGTAACACATGCATTCTACTTAATGACAAACAAAATATAACTACAAACGTGACGTTCCACGAACTACTACTGTAATTATATTACAAATATTATGATATGCATCTGAGAACTCAAGCCAGAAAGACCACCAGAGCAAAGCGAGGTGGGCCTTGTAATTGTGATCGTGATTACTCCATGTTGGATTGTCCAACTTGCTCGCAATTGCCGAAGACGACATAAGTCAGCCAGTCCTCTGATGCACTTGCCGAGTGGCAGGCCATCTTGAGTAGCACAGAGGAAGAGCAGGTCTACTACCATGGAGATGGAATCCCGGATGGATCTAGGTGAGATAAGGCCCTACTCAAAGCCTACAAATTCACAGGCTAACCTTCCTACTAGACCTCCTTATTAGCTAGTAGGTACCAAACTGTAAGACCTGTGGTACTGTGCAATATTACACAACCCTGTGCAGCCTAGGGCTTGTTTGCTGATGGATACAAGTGAACCACTCTTTGGCATGAAGATTGAGGTATGGCCGATGCAGGGAGAAGCTGAAGTATTTCAGCAGGGACCCGTATATTCTTCGGTGTTAGCTTTCTGTAAGGGTCGCAACCTGTATTTCGACGTGCCTTGGTCGCCTTCAGTGGCCACGGGTTACCAACTATAATTCAACTTCTCATAAAAATGGTTTAACGAAGGGGATCAATGAGAGTCCATAATTCCAAGCCCAAGCAACTTGAAGCATCATGTTCATAGATGGAAAATTGCAGGGACTTCGCCAGTACAAAGTGGTTCACACGAGGAGAGAGAGCTTTGTCTGTGAAACATGAAAACACATAGGTGTATATTGGTGTGCATCTCAGACATAGTGAATTTTGCAGGTTATGCGGCTGTGGACGGCAGAGGAAGTAAGTCTAGCAAAAGAATGTCTAACATATGTGTAAGTAAACTGTCCAATATTTAAGGTAGTAATGGGTATTCTCACCTCAGTTTGAGTTGGTCGAAACTGAGGTGTGTATGGAAAAGCTGTCCAGGCTAAGAGTCAAGCATTACATAATATGAGTATGCTGTAAGGGAAACAGATACAACCTCCAACAGTGAATGGAGGACATAGACACTAGGGGCATGACTTTTCACTTTCTGTGAGCTTGTGAGCCTGTTTTGGTACTTCGTGAGTCAGGAATATTGTAGGCCTGGATGATCTTCCAAATGCTGTTTGGAGTAACATGACTCAAGCAGGTGTACGGTTCATGACGTGTTTATGATCGTCCAGACACTTGGTTCTATTAGCAAGCGGGGCAACCGAGTGCCGTCCACACCAGGTGACCCCCAACTCACCTCCGACATCAGACAGCGTACGTGAACATTCTTTTCGTTGGAGAAAATTAATGGGTTATGGTCGCAAAGCTTCTTTCTTCCGGAGGTAACGTAATCTAAGCGGTCTTCATCGAATCTACTCCTCTACAATTGGATTCTAGACAGGCAACCCGTATTTCTTTTTCACAAATGCAACTGTCTCAGGATCCCCCGTGTTCTGTTTCTGTGAGTAGTTGATGGCTGCGGAATACAAGCGACATACCTTTTCAAGATCATCACTAATCTTGATACATGGTTGACCATCAATCGAGTACAGCTTGATAACCATATTCAGAGCTTTGCTCTTATCCTTGTATTTACTGCTCTTCGTGTGGAAATCGTTAGTAAGGAACGTCCCAATTCCGAATGAACCTATGGTACCAAGGCTCATGACTTCTCATGAGTGGAAGAAACCTCGCATTACGCACATGGGAAACCAATCTCGGTGCATTGCTTTTTCAGTGCGAGGGCCTTTTCTAGTGTGACCGCATCGGAGTATATAATACTCTTCTTTCGATAGTCAACGTCAACGCTTTCGTACATTTCCCTTGCTGCTGGTGCAAACGCCAATGGATCACCGGAATCGTGTCTTAATCCCTGCCATTTAACGACACGTTCACGGTCTTGAGAAAACTCCTAGTGTCGAGTTTCGTAACCCATGTGGCTTAGGTCAAAAGTAACCGTACCTTGAAAAAGACTCGGGTGGAAAACGTGTCAGTTAGTGCAACGAGTAACGAGTCGTGGTAAGTTTCCTCCCAGAGCCGCAGAGCTCGAACATTTGCATCATCGTAGCCTGTCAGAGCAGCGACCTGAAAACCAGTTGTCTCGGCGGCAATATCCCAAGGATCGTGTTAACGAGCTCACACCCATGAACCATTCGCTGTGAAGAAAATTGATCGAGATGCCAGCGGAAAGGAGAGAAATAACTCACTGAGCGATTGTCCCTACAGGTGTGATGTTGTATTTCTTCGCGAAAAACATCTACCCAACTGTTCAATGACTTTGCGAGGAGTTAGCATGGGACAAGTCTGACGTTGCTCGTTCCCGTGACCTTCCCTACCCCAGGGAATTTTGCTGCTGCCTTTAATATCGCGGATATGACGAGATCCTGCGTGTGATAGGACCGTCTGCGCCGGGTTCCAAATTCACTGAATGAGCAATCAGCCTGCAATAATGCCTCTGCCTTGCGCTGCGCCATCTCTGTCAAGGCCATGTCATATTGTTTTAGCCATATATTGTCATGCCTTACCTCTCTGGCCGTTGTAGCTCCAATCTGTCCTATCAATACGGAAGTGGAGTTCACTCAGGCACGCCATCATTGGTACCTCCCATAGTATGGTCTCTACCCACAGACCTCTGGCTTCAATCTCTAAGTTTCCCCACTGACCATCCTCGGAGACAGGTACAAATTTGACAGACACTTGTTCTGTTTTGAAGCGGTATTGTTCGAGAAAATCGAGGTAGTTGCTTGTAAAATACGGGCACTTGGAAGCTAACCACACCTTCTCGTCGCTTGTTAGGAAAACATCCTGAAAAACTGAGATAGGCCATCAGATACGCTTAGGTCTGGAGAGATGGTACATGGACCGTACGGGTGAGGGAAGTTTGAAATGCATCAATGCATCTACGGGAGAAAAAGACGCCCTTATCCCTGTGTGTAAACCGGTAGACAGCCTCTGCGTCGGGGAAATGCTGTCTAACAGCCTGTTGCATGGTGAACTTGTGGCATGTGTCAGCTGCTGTTGCCGGTGAGGGTAACTGGAGGGTACCTTGTATAAATCTGAGTCCAGAATAGATTTCAGGCGGTACGAGGCGTTCGACTGGTCTTGGCCCATCGTCTGCGGTATGGGGCGGTACAACGAGGAAGTTGCTGTGTGTGAACGGTTCCGAGGTGCTCCATCTCCTATTTGCCACGCCAACTAATAAGCACAAGCCTCCTCCTAAGCTGATAAAGATGACCCATCTGAATCACGTGATATGTGCGTTACCTGCTCGGTCGTACTTTGTTATTCCATTCCATTTAACGTAAGTAGAGGCAGTATTCTGCGCTACCGACATGGTTGGTACTACCGTATTGCTCATGCGTTCACTGACTTAGTTCTTCAGTCCTCCAGGATAGAAATATTGAATGACGGTGGTCTACGATCCGATGGCAGGCGTCAGTATGAGCTACGAGACATCACCATCGAATTTTCGTTGCAGGGATATGCGGACGCTTCGGTCACGTTCCAGCATGGGCTTACACAAGTGCTCGTTTCTGTGCTGGGACCCCATGAGGCCAAGATACGTTCACAGACTGCCCACGACCGTGCCATTATTAATGTGGAAGTCAATGTCGCCGCATTCAGCACGGGAGAGAGGCGGAAACGTACGAGAGGTGACAAGTGCGTCTGCACACCCATCTAGACTGTTGACGACTGACACCTACTTGCGCGTCAGACGACTGTTAGAACTCGCCTCTACTATAAAATCAACTTTTGAACCCGTCGTTCAGACGCATCTCTATCCAAGATCTCAGATAGATATTTTCGTTCAGGTCATTCAACAAGATGGTGGTCTCCTTCCTGCCTGTATTAATGGTGCAACACTGGCTCTCGCCGCCGCCGGTATACCGCTATCTGACTTTGTGTGTGCAGTCACGGGTGGCGTACATTCAGCATCCTCTTTATTAGATCTCAACACACTTGAGGAAAATGACGTTCCTCACGTCACCGTTGCTATTATGCCCCGTACAGAACGCGTCGCACTTGTGACGATGGAAACTCGTTTACGTGTGGAGAGCTTTGAAGAGATCTTCAAATTGGCCATTGACGCGGGCAAGGTCCTGTATGTGGAGATGAAGGCTGCGCTTCAAAGGCGAACTCACACTCTCGTGATGGCGTTGGGTAGCGGTTCCAAACCGGCGACACAGGCAACGGTGTTTGATGTAGACGAGTTATGAGCAGTAACGGAGTAAGCATAATCTGGTTACTTTGATATTCTGGTGGTTTCCTTGCGCCGAAAACATGCCAGCCATTTGTCCCCACCGTTTCTCTCGACTTTTTTACCCTCTTCGGTACTGCTGTACACTGCATCCAATATCGGCCCTTTTCCCGCTTCTCTCAGATCAGCCTCACTGACACCTTCGAATAACGGGAAACTTTCCAAGTGCGTCGTCATCCACTCGTGCAAGTCACGGACATCTGTAATAGTGTAGACTATTCCTCCGGGCTTCAGAATATATGCGTACTCGGCGAGGAGCGTTGGGGAAATGATGCGGGCTTTGTGTTTGCGTGCTTTGAAATGTGGATCGGGGAACAGGAAAAATAAGGCGGAGAGGGAATGCTTCGGGAAGTAGTTGGGAAGGAATTTCATCGCATTGGCACGAACTACCGATACATTTTGGTAGGGAGCTGCGGTGATAGAGGTCGATGGCGGCGTGACAGATGCGGAGGTCATACGCAGTGCGGCGATACGGTCTTGCACGTACTGGGTAACTTGCACCCGGATTTCTAGGCCTACCACTCGATTGAATACCATCATACTGAGATCAGCAAGTCCGTACGGCATCTCACCCAGCATCAGCGTATCAGGAAAGAGGGGTGCCAGAGCAATCAGCAGACCGCCAAATCCACAGCCAATGTCAGCAAATTCCGGTGTTTTTCCAGTGTTTACAAAAGCTGGAAAGTGCTCGCTCCAGTCCATCGCCTGGGGAGATATTGGATAGTCCAAGGCATGATCGGAGAAGGGATTAGCATGAGCACGCTGTCTGTAATGCTTTTTCTGCGAGGGACCACGGGTGAGCGTGCGAGAAGTAAAGAAAAGCGTGAACGGACTTGAGGAAGGAGAACGTTTGCGACGATAGGAGACCGCTCGGAGCAGGGTCTTTTTCGCTTTCCCATAAGGACTGGAGACCGTCTTCGTCGTCGGCTTCTAGTCAGAGTAACATAACTTGGGGCACGTGACTTCGGGTACTTAACGTCTCGCTCCGAGTTTTTGCTTTTCCTCCGATCCTTGGCTCCAATCCGCGCCATCATAGTGCTATGGCTGTTGCTCTTCGTTCGCGTTCACTCTTGCAGTGCAACCAACGCTGTATCTCTCTCTCTCGGACTGGCCTCCGTTTTGCTTCCACTGGGTCGAAGCCATTGACACTGAAGGAGCGGTTAGCGGAGCTCATACCGTCCGAAATAGACAAGGTTGTTCTTATGCGTTCGGCCAGTTTGTTTTCTGATGCAGTCAAATCCAGGTAAAACAAATACGTGCAGACCATGGCAAAAAGTCGTTTGGTCCTGTGTTAGTGGATCAACTTTATGGGTACGTACGAGTTGTTGGGGTTTGCTCTCGTCTCAACGATTTTGTATAGCGGTATGCGTGGTCTGCCAGCTTTGATTTGGGATGGTTCCGTTCTAGATGCCGGTATGGGTTCCGCCCCTTACTAATGTTTGAGTGTTTTCATTTTTCGTAACAAGAGGAGGGAATCCGGTTCCGGGGGAAGAGTATCCCTGAGTGTCAGGCTCTCCTTCCAAAGGCTCCGGGGGGATCGGAGCCTTTGCCTGAAGGCCTTTTCTGGCTTCTCACCACTGGTGAAGTGCCAACGCAGGAGCAAGTCAGAGTCCTGTCTAGAGACTGGGCTGCCCGCGCTGCTATCCCTGAATTTGTCGAGGAAATTCTGGATAGGTGTCCGCCCACTCTTCACCCCATGAGCCAGTTTAGTCTTGCTGTGACTGCGGTAAGACATTAATCCTTTCTGCATGCAGAAACTAGGATAACGCGTGGCTAAGCTTAATCACGATTCCGCTTTCGCCAAAGCCTACCAGGAAGGCATATCCAAGAAGGAATATTGGCAACCGATGTTCGATGATGCTATGGATCTGTAATTTATTCTCCTTCCTCTCTCCGGGTGCCTTGCTGAAGATTTCTTAGCATCGCAAAATTGCCGAGCATTGCTGGTCGCATATACCGCAATATGTTTAGTGATGGCAAGGTCCCTGCAGTAGACCCCGAGAAAGATTATTCGCATAACCTTGCAACTCTTCTTGGATTTGGAGACAATGAAGCATTTGTCGAACTGCTTCGTCTATATATCACGATTCACAGGCACAGTATTTTTGGATTTTGTCCTGCATCCCTAACTTACCTCCCTCCACAGCGACCACGAAGGCGGAAATGTATCCGCTCATACAGGCAAACTTGTCGGATCGGCTTTGTCAGATCCTTTCCTCGCCTTTGGTGCCTCTTTGAACGGTTTAGCTGGCCCGCTTCATGGACTCGCCAATCAAGAGGTTCTTAATTGGTTGCGTAAGATGCAATCGAAGATCGGGGAGAACGCCAGTGACGACGCCGTTAAGGAGTATGTGTGGTCAACGCTCAAGGCTGGTCAGGTTGTGCCCGGTTATGGACACGCCGTTCTCCGCAAGACGGACCCTCGTTACACGGCCCAGCGAGAGTTTGCTTTGAAACACTTACCGAATGATCCGCTCTTTAAGCTCGTTGGCCAGGTTTATAACGTCGTCCCGGGTATCCTTCTAGAGGTGCGCGTTACTCTCATAGCTGTCGTGGTGACGCTGAGAACATTTTCAGGCTGGAAAGGCTAAAAATCCATGGCCTAATGTTGACGCACACTCAGGTGTTCTGTTAACACATTACGGTTTAATTGAGATGCAGTTCTACACAGTATTGTTCGGTGTCTCCCGAGCCTTTGGAGTTGCTGCTCAATTAATATGGGATCGGGCATTAGGTGCCCGTAAGTCGTTATGTCTTATTTGCTTATTGCAAGCTGACGGAAGTCTGGCAGCGCTTGAGCGACCCAAGTCGTACTCTAGCGATGCCATCCAAAACATGTTCAAAGATAAACATTAGCTGATATCTATGTGGGAGGGTAAAGGCGCCGACTGCTGGTTAGCGGGAGGTGGAGAGATCATTTGGGTATTCCGTATTGGTTTAAGAAGGGAACATCATCTGTAGCTTGCAATAGGTCGTAGTTGCAAGGTCCGGGCCCGTTGTTGGCTGTTGCACTTTGAATTAGAACATAGTTGATGTTCTTGCATCAGATTTTAGAGTAGTTTAGGGCAGGCCCCTAAGTGCTGTCTGCTGCTTGTGTGAGGGTGAATTCTGACAACTGGGGCATTCTGGGGCAATGTCTAAGAGTCAAACTCAGGACAACTGTATTTCCCTCACTCACATGTACACCATATTTTTAGCAATCTAAGGCAGCTTTTAATGATGAACAAGTTGTCAATCCTGTACTTGAAATATACCTGGTTGTTCAGGAGACATTAAGAATTACAGCAGTTTTCAAAAGTCTGGAAAATCAAGAAATTAAAACTTGTATGGTGGGGATTGTTGGGCTGGTGTTAAGTTTGGGCCTACTCCAATGGTCCCTGATGCTCACAGAGGCTGCAGGATGTGTATAAAGGTAGGCTGACATTGGCCAATGATTGGCCAATCAGGACTGACAGAGGGCAACAAGGGCTGAAGGGTGGCTGATGTGTGTGATAGAGGTTCAATGTTATGCTGCTGGTTGCAAGAAGTGCCAAATAATGGTGCAGCAGCCAATGTCAGCAGTATGACAGTACCTCAGTGTGTTACCAGTTACTTTGAGCACCCTTGGCACAATCACACATATTCCCAAAGAATGGAAATATATGAGCATGGTTGCAAGGTAGTGAAAAGTTAAGGAAGTACAGCAGATATTGTAGTGTCTATATACTACTAGCTGTATGGGCCAGAGGCCCAACTGGAAATGGGTCCATTGCCCACATAAAATGGGCTACAGGCATGTACAGTAAGAACAGGCAAGGGACACAGGTACATACAGATAATGAGCCAATGGGCTGGCACACAAAGTGGGCCAGGTTTGGAAGAAGCAACTATGTGCAGCAGGGGCACAGCTATAGTACAAATGAGCAACAGGCAATGATGAGTCAGAGAAGGAAAACAGGACACAGACACAAGATGGAGACAAGAGCCCATTGAAGGGCTTGGGGCATATCTGGATAAGGTGTTGGGGTTACACCCAACAGAAGGAAGACAGCAGTGACTGATCAGAGATCAGGTCACCAAAGATAGAGTCTGGCAGGCCAGTTACAAAGTAATACCTGGCAGCCAATGAGGAAGGCAATGATAGTACAGCCAATTGATGATGAAGATTGTGGGGCCAAAAGCACATACCCATAGCTCTAGTCTGGAAATGGAAGGAGCCAGGTTGAGGCATAACATCACCCCCCCCTCAAGGGCAGTGAGCTCCTGGTTGATGAGGTCAGTGGGTACACAGCAAGGCTGAATCATGGTGGGAGGAGGTCATGATGGGAGACAAGGAAGGGGAAGAGTTGGGTGGGCCATATGGGCAGATAGTGGCTGCATGTTCAGGATCCAACCAGCAAGAAGCTGCCCCATGACCACATGACCAGTGTCCAAGGTAGCTGCAGTCATAGCATGTATAAATGCAGAGGGGATGATCAGAGGGGACCTGTACATGACCACCAAGGTAAAAATGAAGCTTGTCTTCAAGTTTGAGAATGATAAACAGTGACAGCAGGAAGGCATTAAGGGTGTGAATCACATTATAAGGTTTTTGGTCAGCAATTCCCCAGGCACTTTTGCATGCTTTATCTAGGAACACTTCCCAATCGAAAATGGTGGCTCCAGTGGTCAAATAGCACACTAGGATGGTGGCTGCTTGTTGGAAGACCCTTTGTTTTGTTCATTCTTCTGATTCCAGGGCCAGAGGAGGCATCTCCACCTTAACTGAAGGGACAGATAACCTTGAAGGGTCAACTCCCATAGACACAGATCTTCCTCTGGGGTCAGTGTTCCAGAGCAGTGCCTGGAACTCCCTCCAATCATTTGCTTCCTCTGGCTGTACATGATGAAAGCCCAATCCTCTTCTCTCTGCAGCAGCAGCCACCTGGCATAGGACATCCAGGCCAGTGTGTCCAGGTCAATTGGATGTAGCATGATGAAAGGAACTAGCAATGACTGGACCAAGATCTTGATGTAAGATCTGAACAAGGTCATATTGAACCTCACCCATAGTGGAGATTGCAGCATGGAGAGTGTTCTCGAGGAAGGTGGCATTGCCTTTGGATTTGGGTACCTTGATAGTGATGTCAAGGAATTTCAGCACATATGAGGCTACTATGTCTGATCCTCTGAAGATCTGACACAACATCTGTAGATGTTGCTCCTGTTCTCATGTGACCCCAACAAGTGGGTCCCCCAAGTTGTATTTCATAAGCAGCCAACAGTAGTTGAAGAACTGTGCTGTCATGGGTTCCATGCCTGGCACCTTCTGGTAAGTGCTGGCAAAGAATGGGCTTGGTGACAGGTAAAGTGGGTAAGGGTTGGTGGTCTGCCTGAGCTTTGGTGGGAGTGTCATCTGTGTAGGGTGTGGCTGAGAGTTGATCAATGAGGGGGATGGACAGCATGGGAGTTGGTGGTCAAGCTCAGGCTTTTCCTTTATTCTTGCTGGTGTGTTGGAGCATAGGGCTTCTGAGAGGGCAGAAGCTGGAGGTGTCAGAAACAGGTTTGACAGAGGTGGACATCTCTCTGTTGGTTGATAAACTAGTTCTGGTGAGCAGATAGCTGAGTAATTCATGTGGGAGGGGAATGGAGGAGGTTGGAGTGGGAGAGGTTGTGGAGACCTCCATGAAGTCATTGGTGAAGTCAGAGGCAAGGGTAGTGTCATCATAGTCAAAGTAATCAGAGCCAGGGTTTTCAGTATTAACAGAGTGAGGAGAAGCCATTCAGGTGAGACATTGGGCAAGTTTGTACTGTTTGAGGGCTTCCTTCACATGCTCTTTTAAATGTTCTTTGGGCTCCCATGTGTTGGACAAATGCAGGAACCCAGCCCACTTCACAAGGTACTCATGGCCCTTTCTGTGCCCCTTACTGCAGTGATTGAGTATCATCTCCACTTCCCATTCAACTTCATCATCTACCAGATCCAGAAGAGGAGGCAGAGGTGCATTTCCATATTCATCAGTTTTGGTAAATGGGTAGATCTGTGATGTGTGGAAAACCAGGTGTACCTTCCAGGTGGGTGGCAGTCCCAACCTAACAGCCACCAGCGATATCACCTCAGTGATGGGAAACAGGCCCAAATGTCATGGTTCTATTTTTGAAGACTGGCCATGTGTATGAAGGTTCCCTGAGTCTAACCATACTTGGTCACCCTTCTTGGGCTTGGTGTACATTCCTTTCAATCTTGATCGCATTGCATCCTGTGCCCATTCGTGTGACAGCTGGGCAATGTTGCAATTGATTGCAAGGGACTGGAGTTGGTCATCAACTGATGGTACAGTGGTAGTGCAAGTGGCCAGGTATGGAAAGGGATCAAAGCCATAGAGTAGAGAGAATGGAGTCTGACTGTGAATGGAGTGTATGCAGGAATTGTGGGTGAACCTGCAATTGGGTAGTTTATGGGCCCATGAGTTGGGCAATTCAGTATGTCTTGAGTTCTTGATTAATGTGCTTGCTTTCTCCATTAGTCTGTGGGTGGTAGGCAGATGAGAGCTTAGACTTGATTCTGAGGGCCTTATACAACTCCTTGGTAAATGTGGATGCAAACTGGGGACCATGATTGGATATGACTGCTTTGGGTAGCCCATACTGTTGATAGACATATTGCTGGAGGAGGCAGGCCAAGCCTACTGAATCTACCATTTTGTTGGTTGGTATGAACACAGCCACTTTGGTGAGCCCTTGATCCACTATTGTCAGGACTGAGTCATAACCTTCTGACTCAGGAAGGTTGGTTACAAGGTCCATTGATACCTGTTGGAACAGAAGCAGATTTTTGGGCATATCATTGGGCATGATGGGTGGTGTGATTGGATGGGTTACAACTTTACTTGTGGGGCATCCTTTTACATAGTCACATATTGACTTCCACATTCCAGGCCACCAAACTTCCTTTACCATTTTCTGCAACATGGCCTTTCCTCTGGGATGACCTGCACTCAGGTGATTGTGATAATCTTGCAGGCATTGCCTCCTAGTCTTCAGCAGTATATACAACCATTGTTTGTATCTCTTTGTTCTGTCTGAGGCCTTCTGAACATTGGGATTTTCATCAGAGAGGGTTATGTCCTTTGGTGTTTTGCTCATGGCATGATCATAAACCTCTTTCAAAATAACATATATCCCTTTCTTGTGTTGGTCAACCTTTTTTTACATCCATCTTGTGGCATTGATCCAAAGTCATGTCAGCATTTTGAGTTTGATTGGCATCAGGAATGGAAGAAGTGTTGGAATTCACCCCCCCCTCAAGCCACATGGCTTTGGGTAGGGCAGCAGCTGTGACAGCAGGTTCTTTCCCATAATCAGGATGGTGGAACAGGGCATTGGGTGCACCCATTAACTTGCCAGGCTTTATGCAAGAACAGGACTGGGTATCCTTGAAGTGTGTTGAGCCATTGTGCTTGTCTTGGGGTCAACTTCTGCAGGTGGTGCCAGTAGGTAAGGTTTTTGTGATCCATGTAGATCACTGTAGGCTCCACCAGTGAGATAAGGTAGTGCTGGAAGGCCTCTAGTGCATGTATGACTGCCAGCATTTCTGGTGGAGATTGAATCACCCCTGTGTGATACTTATTTTTGGTGCGCTTCTTGGTTGATTACATAAGCACTTAGAGCACACACGTAGTGTACATTTTGGTACTGTTCCCTCAGTAGTTGAGTCACTACTGAGGGTAAGTCTACTGTTTACTCAGTATTTCCATACTTACTGATAGCCTGTAGCTGCCTACAGGTACATCTAATATAATAGTAGTTGAGTCACTACTGAGGCTGCCTACAGCCATTTTCTATAATTTCCAAGTTGAAGACCTGGTAGCACTGTTCTGCACCCTTGAGAGATTCCGAGAGGAAGTGACAGGGATGCCACTTGTCATCCAGTCCTTTCTGTGCAAGGACAGCACCCGTTCCCACCTTAGAGGCATCTGTAAACAGGGTGAACAGTTTCTGGTGGTCCAGAATCTGTAAGACCAGAGCTGAACATAGCAATGATTTGATCTTCTCAAAGGCTCTGTCTTCTTCTTCAGTCCACTGCCACTTCATATCCTTCTTCAACAGATTATGTAGGGGACATGCAATTTGGGAGAACGAAGGGATAAACCTGTGGTAAAAGTTACAAAAGCCCAAAAAGGAGTGCACATCCTTTAGGTTGTGAGGGGTTGGCCAACTTTCAACCATGTCCATCTTGATGGATACCATTTGAACATTTGCTTGGGCAATTTTCATTCCCAGGAACTCGATCTCCTTGGCTTTGAAGACACACTTGCTGATCTTCAGGTGGAGCTGTTCCTTCTTGCAGATTTCTAGAAACTTGCAGACATACTGACATAGCTGAGGGATGGTCTTGGTGTGAACCACCATGTTGTCCATATACTGGCATTGCTGCTTTTTGTGGATCTGGGATGTGAACATGGTGTCCATAAAGCACTGGAAGGTTGGTGGCAAGTTACACTGCCCAAAGAACATTGCTGTGGGCTCAAAGAGACCTCTGGGGGTCAAAAGTGCCACCTTCCACTGGTCCTCTGGCTTTACCCTTACATTAGTGAACCCCCATCTAACATCAAACTTTCATGAAATACTTGGACTCACAAAGTTCATCAATCATCTGCAGGATATTTGGTAGAGGATAGGAGTCATGTATGGTGTGAGAATTCAGGTACTGGTAATCCTGAACCAGGCATTTCTTGCCATCTTTCTTAGCCACAAAGAATACCAGCACTGAAACTGGCAAATCAGAAGGCACAATTTTGCTGCATTCCAAATTTTCATCAATAAACTTGTTGAGAGTTTTGAGTTCATCAGGTGACATTGGATATACAGTGAGCAACAAAAACATTGCAATGTTTGCAACATTTTGATTGAAGGCTGTATAACACCTGACAGAGTGTGGCTGTGCAAGCCTTCTGGTGGGCACTTTTATAGCCCTTGGTCTGGGCTTTCTATCAAGCCATATTAGGAATCCTGAGGTGCACTGGTTCCCATTCTATGAGCCAATTACTGCAGCATGTGCATTGGAACATTTTTGTTGCTGACATCCTGAGGCATGACATTCATATGATAGGCATTGTTTTAATGGTGGTATTGCTTATATAATGCATCACATGACTGGATAAATGGTTCAGCAACCCACAAACAATGCCAAACATTGAACTTTCAACCAACCACCATGCCCAAGGCTGTTCCCTCTGCTGCAACCAATACCATCCTCTCCCTGCTGCATCAGGGCCAATCTCTTAGAGATATCTCTAATACTACTGGTGTCCATTATAGCACCATTAGTAGAATATGCTCCCAGCATTGTCCCACCATTGAAAAACCCCCTCCTGGTCATCCTTCTATCATCACCCCCACTGATGTCCAACATGCATCTAATTGGTTCTGGGAAGGCTGAAAATGCTGTGGAGGTGGCCAAATCACTTCAGGAGATGAAGAGCAAACCCCTCTCCTCCCAAACAGTGCATCATCACCTGCACAAAGCTGGTATGAAGGCTGTGGTGAAGCAGAAACAACCCCTACTGTCCAAGTGACATAGGCAGAACAGGCTAGACTTTGCTCTGAGCCACCAATATTGGACAGTGGAGGACTGGAAGAGGGTTATCTGGTCAGATGAGACCAAAATCAATAGGATAGGGTCAGATGGGAGGAAATGGGTGTGGAAAAAGCCAGGAGAGGGCCTCAGTGATAGGCTGGTAGAGGGGACAGTCAAGTTTGGTGGAGGTTCCTTGATGATGTGGGGGTGCATGACCTGGGAGGGTGTTGGCTTGGCTTGCAAGATTGATGGTAAGATGGATGCTGACCTTTACACACAGATTATGGAAGATGAACTCCAAGGGACTCTGCAATACTATGGCAAATTGCCTGAGGATGTCATCTTCCAGCAGGATAATGACCCCAAGCATACCAGTAGGAGGGCCAAGAAGGTTTGAAGACCATGAATTTGAGGTCATGGGTTGGCCTGCACAATCTCCTGACCTCAACCCCATAGAACATCTACAGTATGGGTAGTACTGAAAAGGAAGGTGGCATCTTACCCAACTCCCCCCAAAGGAATTCATGAGCTATGGGAGAGGGTTCAGAAGGAGTGGGAGGATATAAGTGTCTCCACATGTCAGGATCTCATTGAAAGCATGCCTAGAAGGGTGGAGGAGGTGATAAAAGCCAAGGGAGGATACACTACTTACTAATAATTGTTACTATTACTATACCATAATGTCAGCAACAAATATGTTGCAATGCACATGCTGCAGTAATTGGCTCATAGAATGGGAACTAGTGCACCTCAGGACTCCTAACATGGCTTGATAGAAAGCCCAGACCAAGGGCTATAAAAGTACCCACCAGAAGATTTGCACAGCTACACTCTGTCAGGTGTTATACAGCCTTCAATCAAAATGTTGCAAACATTGCAACATTTTTGTTGCTCACTGTATCTCTGATGATAGATCTGAGATCTGATTTGTTCCTGAAGGTTATAGGTTCAACATTGGTTTCTGACTCAGGCTCCTGTTCTCAGTAAGCACCTAGAATTACTGGGTTGTGAAGGGAGGATGGAGGAGTAGTGGAACACAGTTGATCAGGGTAGTAATACTTGTAGGGTGATGTGGGTGACTCTTCTTGCAAGAGTGCTAAGGGAGATAAAAAGGGAAAGCTGTAGGTAAGACCTAGGCTTGTCCCAAGGGGTCTTGAGTTGGCAGGAGACAGAGGAGGGGGATTCTAAGCAGTAAAGCAGGAAATATATGAAGGGGAAGCTTGAGAGCTTGTTGGAACTGGGTAGGTGGCAATAGTAGGCTTGGAGGATGGTTTTCAGGATGTTTGGGACTTGATGGCAGTGAAATGGTGGCAAAGGGAATTCTGGGACTCAGGGCACTCTCAAAAACTCGAAGATGGATCAGGAAGGCTCTCTAGACCCAAAGGGGGACTCTCAGATGCTTGTAGACTAACTCCAAAAGGTGGGTCCTTTATTTTTCTAAGTAGCCCAGGCTTTCGTATCATAAAGACAGTGGTATCTAAGGTAAAATTTGGCATATTTCAGATCTGTCATATGTCAAAAGTAACAAGTAATAACAAACAAAGCAAAGTCCAATGCTGGTACAGGCACATGTGTGGCAGTGACAGCAGTGAAGGAAAAGCAAACAAAAAGGGGAGAAGAAAAACATGAACTAAGATGGGGTGGCATTACCATACATCTGAGCAATGGGATAGGGTGAAGGGGGCAGCATAGCCAGTGGGGGGGGCTGTTGGGAAGCATAGTGACATGTGATGGGTGATGATGTTGCTGGTGGTAATAGGTGCGTGACTGAGGGGAAGCATACCATTAGCCTAAGCAGTGACATAATCCCATGACTGAGAGGGGCATGTGATCTGGCAGGTAGCAAGAGTAGGGATTGCTGCCGAGGGTGCCTTGCAGCCTCAGGGAGCCTAGACTGCCTACACCTCCTGGGGTCTTTAGACTTTGACCATCCCCAGTCAAGTGCACATGATTAGGTATGAGACAGAGGTGGAACGCCTTTGTGACAAAAGTGGCTGTGCACAGATCAAAGCACAAGCAATGGGGTTCTTGAGCATGTGCTGTGGGAAAATGCTTCCATGGTGTAAAGTTCGCTTAACACACCAAGTGTAATTGCCATGTTTGTTCTTTTTCTGCTAAGTCCATCAATCTCACTCCTGCCCACTTGTCAATACCAAGTCTCTCCCATCCCATCACAATGTTGTCTTCCCAAAGCACCTCTGCTTCTGCACCTCCCTTCATTACCCCCAACACCACAAGGGATCTCATTCTGGGCATGTGGATGTTGCACATGAAGAAACTAGTGTCAGATAGTTACTTCCTCAGTAACACCAAGCTACTATATTAATATGTACCTGTCAGATAGTTACTCTACAGGTTGTCAGTAAATG
Source organism: Pisolithus thermaeus (assembly GCA_024663475.1). NCBI lineage: Eukaryota > Fungi > Basidiomycota > Agaricomycetes > Boletales > Pisolithaceae > Pisolithus > Pisolithus thermaeus. The sequence continues at coordinate 1,353,236 of JANFAF010000004.1, forward strand.
TAAAGCTAAATAGAAAGAATGACATACTCCTCAGTAACACCAAGCTACTGAGGAGACTAGAGGAAAATTTACTCTACTGTAGTCCACTTTCCTGCTTATGTAAGTGACTAATCTTCGCACCTAAAGAATGTACTACTCAGGGGGCAGTTTATATTCCAACAACTAGAGGCATTGATGAAGGAGATTCCTGGTGAGGCTGCAGATGAAGAGATGGCATGAGTGTGGTTGGGCCATTATGAGGAGTTGTCAGTGAGTAGTCCACAAGGTACCTATGCCTCTATCCTTCTGATGCTTGAGTGCAGGGGCATATAGAGCAACTATGCAGGTTTGCCTCCAACATGAGTATGGAGGTTCCTGACTACCCCAACAAAACTGAGATCATGATAAGCAACACCTTCATGGCATTGACAGCTCTTCAGGCTCAATTCCCACCATGTGCAATGAAACCCAAGCCTAAACCAACTGAGAGCAGTTCAGGTACCCCTCAAGCAGGAGGTGAGGCAGTCCATCAGTCACAACAGCAGTTAGAGAAATCTGCTGACAAAGGGAAAGAGGGCACGACAGTGCATACAGGAACCCTGACTGACAAGCAACACTTTAACATCTGAGACTGGTCAGGCTACTGAAGGTGGGTCTCCAGCTAAGGTCACTGAGGGCACAGCATCAACTGGCCTGAGTGGCCCTGCAGTGGATGAAGACATGATGGAGGTCGACCCTATGCCAGGGAACACTGAACCCTGTGAATGGTGTGTAAAGTGGGGGATCATCTGTGTGTGGAAGGGGTGGACCACATGCAAGGCTTGCCATGACAGCAAAAAGAAATGTGACAAGGCTGGGAAACCAGGTATGGAAGGTAAGTAAAACTCTTTTGACTGGCACATTCAGCTAGTGACCACGAGACATAGTGCAAGATCCCAGAGGGTTTGGTGCCTGAGTCAGCATCAACAAGCAAAAAGGCCAAACTGCACCCTGCTCCCCCTCCATCCTCAGTGCCTACCCCTTCCATTGGATGGCTGCAACCTCATCTGGTCAGTCACTCAGCAGCCTCCCAACTCATTGCCTCTACCTCTGCCACAGCTGAGACAGAACCCCAGGACCCTCCACCACCACCTCCCCTCCTGCTCTTCCTCCCCAGTGGCCCCCCCATTCCCACTCCTACCTCTGGACCCCCAGTTCCCCTCATTCCCCATGCTGCTAATGAACCCATTGACAAACCTGGCGAGTCCTCAAGAGGTTCAAGTGAGTTTGTGAGCATGCAAGTTGAGATGAGCCAGGACAAAGGGACTCCTGAGGTCATGGGCGGTGAAGGTACTGGTACAGCAAGGATTGAAATCAACTTGACTGAGCCTGAGGGAGCTGCAATGCCTAAGGGAGAAAGTCGTTCATCTGTGACAGGTAGGCACAAGTCTCAGGGGGACCACATGCACCCTATCAAAGAGTTGAACACAAGGATTGCTGAGGTGGAGTTGTCAGTTGAATGGGGGGAAGATGCCCTGATGGACCTGTACTCGCAGATGGCACAGGTTAATACAATGGTGACCCAGGTATGCAAAGCCCTTTGCCAGTCCAAATGCCAACTGTGGGCATTGAAGGCATGGCACCAAGAGCACTTCATCCCTGGGCCCTCCGACCTTCCCTAGAGTGGTAGCGATATTTTTGTGTGCAACTGTCCATTCTGCAATTGTACTGTATGTTGGCAGTAATCTTATCTTGTGTGCATGCTGCCTAAGAACACACCTCAGTGGTGATGAGACTGATGAAGTGTGACTGAGGATGGGATAAGGGAGATCTGAAGGTTTGAGGTCTTCCAAAGGGGCTTCTATAGCCTGGAAGAGAATTCTGTCTGAGGAGAAGAGGACATCTAGAGCAGTCTGAGGTCTGTCTGATCACTGAAGGCAACTTGCAATGGCCTTCACTAACTCAAACTTGAACTCATAACTTGGTACTTTGTTGTTTATATTCTGTAAGTAGTTACAAAGGAGTGTAGGTGTGTGCAGGCTTATGTAAGCTACCTCACGTGCCTAAACTCGAAGCTAAGTGAAGTCTAAGGTAAAAGAACAAAAACAAAAGAAAATAAAATAAAAGAGCAAAGTAAAAAGTAAAAGTAAAAGCTACAAAACCAAAAGAATATCATAGTGGGGAGTACCCACTCCCTACAGCAGTAGGGTTAAAAGGTCAGAATAATATAAGAAACATAAGTGAAAAGAAGGAAGAATGAGCAGTATAGTACTGTCATCCTGACTGAGTAGGTAGTGGCAATTGTTGTTTTAGTTTTGGCTGAATTCTATAGATGGTAAACAGTGAGTAAAGCTATGAGTTAGGGAAAAAGAGGGCACAGAGAAATTTTGGCTTTCAGTTTTTTATATCATTTTATGGTTTTGTGTTTGGCTTTTTGTGTCAGTAATTTTGTATAGGTAAGGCATAGGCAAAGAACAGAAAAAGAAAGAAAAGAACAGAACATAGGACATAGGTTACTCATCTGACTCATCCCCAAGGACACCAGCAAGTTCTGGGTCAGGAAGGGAGTTGTCTTCAAGCTGGTCTATAGCAGACCTGTCAAGGCTGACAAGGTGTGTGACCTCAACACAGGACCTGTTTCTGGGGAAATAGGGGTATAAATGGAATGCAGCAAAGCAAAACTTCAAAACAGCACCATTGAGCTCTGCAAGGAGGTAAGAGCCACCTTTGGTATGGCACATGACTACCATAGGACCTAGGTAATGAGGTTTGGTCTTTTGGTCCAGCTCTTTCTTGATGCAGGAATTTCTGACAAGGATGAGGGTACCCAGTTTGAAGTCAAAATCATGGATAGTCCTCTTGAAACAAGCCATAAAGTCCTTTGCTGAAGTGAAGCAGGAATTGAGGACTTGATCATGTATTAGCACTAGGTCTTCTGGGCACTTCTGCAATTGCTGAGCACAATTGACAATGAGGGCAGTAGTAGAGTATGACTGTGCTTCGAAAGGGGCAAGAAAGGTTGCTTTGGCGAGGTCAAAGGGGAGTCTGGGATGGACACCATGAGCCATATAGTAAGGGGAAAACCCTGTAGCTTTGTGAACCATAACCCTCTCTGCCCAAAATACAGATGGGGACACTTCTGACCATCTTGAGGCTTTGCCCTCACAACTCTTAACCATCACTTCTCTGACATTGAAATGCTGCCACTCCACAATACCATTTGCCTGTGAGTTATAAGGTGAGATATGGATATGCTGAATGCCATATGTCTTCGATAGCCAGTTGAGTGCTAGAACATAAGGACTGCCATTGTCAGTGATGACCTCTGCCACTGCTCCCCATCTGCACAATATCTGCTTGAATAAGAATTTGCTGATTGACTTTCCAGTTTCAGATCAAAGCATGGCCCACTCTGGGTAGCTGGTGAGGGAGCATCAAGCTTGAGTAATGTAGTGGTATCTGTTGGACTTTGGCATTATGAAAGTGTCGACATAGGCTTTGTAGAATAGAGGCTTGGGTATTGCCATGACAGGGGGAATATGAATCTGATTGAGGTGGCAAATCTGGCATTCATGACACATCTTGATGTACCAGTGAACATCCTGCTCAAGCATGTGCCACCAAAACCATGTCAGCAAGCACATATGGGTGGAGAAGATACCCTTGTGGCCTAACTCATTGTCAAGTCCTAGCCTACTCCGATGGTTCCTGACACTCACAGAGGCCGCGGGAAGTACACGGAGGTTAGCCGATGTAGGCCGATGCTTGGCCGATGGGGGCTGACGAACAGTGACGTTGGCCGAAGGTTGGCCGATGGTCGTGACAGAGGTTTGGGAAAGGGCGTCGGGTTCAGCTCGTGCGCTGCCCCCTTGTATGAGCCCAGCCCTTGGATTTTGGATAGGGAAGAGAGTCAGGGAGTATCTGACAGAAGACAGAGAAGGCTGGTCGAGGACTGCAGAGGAGGGAGGACTAAGTTGATATTCGTACTGAGAAACCACTGCTGAGTGTGGCAGGCTTATATACATCGAGCATGCCATCAAGGCGGTACAGTATCAGAACATCGGAACTAACATACAGAGTACAGTAAACTTTCAAGGGGCGGAAGTGTCAGAAAACTTCAATCGGAGAATGGTACATATGACGGAGGTAAAAGATGGGACAAAGAAAAAATGCCTAAAAGGAATAGTACAGACCGAGGGGCTTCGGAGTGCCCGCTGATAACCAATCAGTGCACAGGCTGAAAGCCTAAATGGGTGGTGACCCTGCGCCGAACCATGCGGTGCGGTGGATGTGCCGTGCCTGGGCCGGCCTGTTGACCCGGAAGGAAGGTGACCCCTAAAAGGGTGGGAGGTGTCACCTGACCGTTAAACCACAGTCACGTGGTAGGCCCGACAAAGACTGACAGTGACCGACAGAGAACCGGGCAGGAGCGCACCGTATAGGTGCTGAAAGGGAGCGGGCAAGTGTGGAGCGGAGTGGGGAGGGTCGGTAGTCCAGAGCAGTGGGATGGAGCGTGACAGTATCTCCCCCTTAAGGCCTGAACCCCTGAAGGCCATAAGCAACGGGGTCTGGGTGACACGAGGTTTGATTTTGGTAATTGGCAACAGTGCACGAGGTGCCCTTTGATTGCCGCAGCGGGGTTGTGTCGGAGTCCGAACAGGTCGCATAAGAAATGCCCTCTGGTCGCTAAGTCCCTTCTCTCGTCTTCCCTTCAATCTATAACATGTCCAATCAACCCAGCACGAGTCAACAGCCTGCCCCTGCCTCCAGCTGCGACTGGAGTCAAGCCACCAACGTGGACTTAGAAGTCCACACAAGCAACTCGGAGGGTACCGAGAGGGCCAAGGAAGCAGAGAAGAGTCGACGGGAGGTGGCCAAAAGGGAACGTAGGGTGGAGGCACACCGCCAGAAGGCAGAGGAGGCTCGTTTGGAACGGGAGAGGAAAGAGCAGGAGGAGCATGAGAGGCAGGAGCAGGAGAGGCGAGAGCGAGAGGAGCGTGAAAGGTTGGAGCAGGAGGAACAGGAGAGGCAGGAGGCCTTAGCAGCGGCCCAGCAGGCAGCAGTAGTGGAGGCGGAGGCAGCGCGACAGAGTGTCATGAAGGAGAAGGGGCATGTAGGGGAGCTTCAGAGTGAGAGTAGGGGCTCATCAGTGGGCAGGTGAGTATCATGTGCACACCAAGGCGATGCTAACAAAGGTTGTCAGCTCTGGGCGGGTTGCTGCCTACAGCCCCACGACCAGAGTCAGTATGGGTACGCTATGGGTGGCGCTGACAGTGAGGTGCGTGGCCTGTGACGGCTGCAAGCAGCGAGGGGAGGCAGGTGAGTGCCGGGCGGTAGCAGGCAGCCAGTCCTGTGGGCCATGCAGAAAAAGAAAGAAGAAGTGTAGCTGGGCGACAGCGGAGGAAGTCGAGGCAGAGGCAGCAGTGAGCGGTTCCAGGAAGTGGGCCGGGATGGGGGGTTCGAGGGGTAGTGGGAGGAAGAAAGGTCAGAACGACGAAGAGGACGACGACGACGATGAGATCGAGGAGGTGCCGGGCCCAGCAGCCTCTCGTCCTGAGGCTTCTGGGTTGGGCTTGGTCAGGGAGGAATCGGAGTTCGGTGGGTCAGGCCAGGGGGTGCCGGGGCCTTTATATGACGAGTGTATGCTCATGATTCAGGCAAGACAGGCGGTGGCGATGGAGCGCCAAGCGCTCGTGATGGAGAGGATGGCCAGGGCGATGGAGGCGCAGGCGGTCGCTGTGCGCATATACGTGCAGAGGCAGCCTGTGTTCCCACCATGGCCACCAGGGGGCTTGGTAGGAGTGGCCCCGGTTACAGGTCAGACGGCGGCAGGGGGAAATGGGTTGGGCGCCCAGGAAGAACGGGCAGCCCCCGAATGGAGTGAGATGACAGCGGGCGGAGAAGTGAGCGACCAAGGTGGGGAGGGTGATGTGGAGGGTATGCAGGAGTAGTGTAATAATTAGTTTTTTTTTTTTTTTTTTTTTTCTTTGTAACCATACTTAGTACATAAAACCGAAGTGAAACAGAAAGGAACTGGGGTGGTAGCAAGGAAAAAATCGGAACCAGGCGGGTAGGTAATGGAGTGGGTCGGGGCCATTGGGCGGTCATGTAGGAGATGTGTATGGGCCAGCCTTGTGTGGGTAGCATTCGTGATAGGTGGCGACGAGTTCAGGGGCATGTTCCAGCTCAGTGGCCAGGAGCCACGAGGTTTCCTCATCCGTACCTTCATAACCAGCCCAGCGGACCTTGTAGCTTAACCAACAGCGGCAGCAGCGGTCTATCTTCAAGTTGAGGATCTCTGATATCTCATATTTGAGTTCGCCATCGACATCGACTGGTGGGGGTGGCAGCTGATGCCTATTGGGGAAGGGATTGGCCGAGGCAGGTTCCAGTTGTGATACATGGAACACTGGATGTACAGAGCGCATACTGTTGGGTAGCTTCAAGGTGATGGAGTGCGTACCAGGGCGGGCGATGATGTCAAAGGGGCCAAGGTACTTCTCGGAGAGTTTATTAGATGGTCTAGTGGAGCAGAAGTACTTGGCCTTGACAAAGGCTTGTTCACTGACATTAAACTCCGGCGGAGGTAGGCACTTCGTGTCAGCAGGACCTTGGTAGCGCTGCTGTGCTGCAGCCATTTCGGAGCGGAGGAAGTCATGGAGGGTGGAGAGGTCCGCAACATAGTCGTGGGCCTTTGTGGAGGTGAAGTCATGGTTGGTGGTGACCGATAAGTTGGGATGGTAGCCCTTATTAGCAAAGAAGGGCGAGACTCCTGTGGTGGCACTCAGTGCATTGTTGAATGTGAACTCAGCCAGTGGTAGTAACTTGGCCCAATTGTCTTGCTGGTAGTTACAGTAAACATGAAGATATTGCTCGAGTGTCTGGTTTGTGCGCTCGGTTTGGCCATCACCTTCAGGGTGGTAGCCCAAGGTGAAGTGAAGGTGCATATCTAAGGCCTTACCGAGGGAGCGGAAGAAATGTGACATGAACTTGGGGCCTCGGTCAGAGGTGACATGAGCAGGGACCCCATGTTTGGAGAAGACATGGGCGAGGAAGAGCCTGGCGAGGTCGGTGGAGGTGACGGAGTCATGGGTCGGGATGAAGACCGCTTGCTTAGAGAGGCGGTCCATGACTATGAGAATGGTGGTGTAGCCATCGGAGGGTGGGAGGTGTTCGATGAAGTCCATAGAGATGGAGTTCCATGGCCTTTCGGGGACGGGGAGTTGCTTCAGTAGGCCATATGGGCGGTGACGTGGAGCTTTGCTGTGGCTGCAGGTGGTACAAGAGCCAACATACCTCTTGACATCGGTACGGAGGTTGGGCCATACATAGTCACAGCGGACGAGCTCGAGGGTGTGATTCTGCCCAAAGTGGCCAGCGAGAGGGTGGTCATGCTTGAACTGAAGTACCCTAAGGCGGAGGTCACCGACATCGGGGACAAAGATGTGACCATCAAGGCAGAGGAGGCCATCGGGGTCAACGGACCATCTTGGGGCGGACGGTGTCAGGAGGTGAGCAGCCGACATGGGGTCGGCGGGGAGAGTGGAAATGATGTTGGAGCGGAGCTTCTCAACATCGAAGGCCATGGTGGCTCGTAGGACGGGGGCCATCAGGTGGGTGGTATGGAGGGATGACGCAAGCTGCTCTTGGGTAAACATAGGGCGAAGGTTGTGCGGATTGACTTGTGCGTAGTCCCTATCCCCCCCTTTTGGGTAGACGTCCCACCGGCAGGTGAGTGCGTCAGGCTTGGCCCCCAAGCGGCCAGGCCAAAAGCGGATGGCGAGGTTGAACTGAGAAAGGTACTCAGACCAGCAGGCCTGTTGGTGGGTCAGGACCTTAGATGTAGAGAAATATTCAAGGTTTTTGTGGTCGGTGACCACGTCAACAGGGGTGGCCGAGCCCTCTAGGTAATGTCGCCAATGTCGGAAGGCCTCGTAGATAGCCAATAGCTCCTTATCATGGGTATCATAGTTCAGTTCAGGAGCGGTAAGGGTGTGGGAGTAGAATGCGACGGGCCGGAGTTCTCCATCGGAACAGGTGATGGAGAGGATGCTGGCGATGGCATAGTCAGAGGCATCGGTCTCGATGGTGATCAGCGCATCGGGAACCCAGTGGGTGAGGACAGGAGCGGAGGTGAAGGCATCCTTGAGGCGCAGGAAGGCAGAGCGGCACTCTTCAGAAAAATTCCAAGGAGTGTTTTTTCAGGTGAGGTGGGTGAGCGGAATGACTATTTCGGAGTAGTTCTGGATGAACCGACGGTAGAAATTCGCAAACCCCAGAAAGGATTGAATGTCCCTGATTTTATGGGGCTCCGGCCAATCACAGATCGACTGAACCTTATCAGCGGACATGGTGAGCCCCGAAGGGGAGAGGATGTAGCCAAGGTACTCGACCGAGTCCCTATGGAACTTGCATTTTTCTGGCTTGGCAAATAGGCCATGGCAGCGGAGACATCGGAGTACCTCCTTTACGTGTTGTCAGTGCGACTCCAGGTCATGGGAATAAATAAGGATGTCATCGAGGTAGACCATGATGCAGACATCAAGCATATCTGCAAAGATGCTATTGACAAACCGCTGAAAGGCGGCCGGTGCATTAGTAAGACTGAAGGGCATTACCCTCCACTCATAGGATCTGTAGTGGGTGTGGAAGGCAGTTTTCCACTCATCGCCTTCGGCAATGCGGACGAGGTGGTAGGCATGTCAGAGGTCAATCTTAGTGTACAGCTTGGCGTGGCTTGGTGAGTCGAGTAGGTCGGCAATAAGCAGTAGTGGGTAGCAGTCCTTTTTTGTGATCTTGTTAAGGCCTCGGTAATCGACACAAAGGTGGAGAGAGCCATCCTTCTTCTTAATGAAGAGGACAGGTGCACCATGGGCAGAGGTGGATTGCTTGATGAAGCCATAGCTGGGGTGTTCATCAATGAAGGTGCGGAGAGCCTCAAGCTCGGGCGGCGAGAGGGAATAGATCGTGCCGATGGGTGGAGAGGCCCCTTCCTCGATGTCGATCTTCAGGTCAAAACTGCAGTGTGGGGGAAGCTCGGTTGCTTTCGCCTTGCTGAAGATGTCGGTGAACTCGTGGTACTCGGAGGGGACCGAAGAGAGATCAGGAGGAGAGGGTGAAGTGGAGGACGCATGAAGCAGGATGTCATCAGGGTGTACATGCAAACCGAACTGCACCGAACCTGGAAGGGCGCAAGCGTGGAGGTAGGCTGCGGCCCTGATGAGGGAGATGTGCGGAGGGGGTGGCGAGTCAGCGGCCTTCGGAGAAGGCGGCGTAGTGTCAGACGATGGGTCAGAGGGTGTCGGTGTCAGTGCTGAAGGAGCGGTCGACAGTGACGGAGGTGCCAGGGGCGTCGGCATTCCATGCGGCGGTGGTCGGAACGAAATACGGCCCAATACCCAATCAATCAACAGATTGTAGCGGGTGAGCCAGTTGTGTCCTAAAACCAGCGAGCAAGAGGAATCCAATGGAGTAACATAAAAGGAAACAGAGGTGACATCACCAGAGGGGAAACGGACAGACAGATCTACCTCTCGTGAAATCACAGCGTTCGAGCTACCATCAAACAAATGAAGTGGGATGGGCGGAGAAACAGGCTTTGTAGGTACAGAATATTTACCAACTAGAGAAGGGTCTATAAAGCAATGAGAAGAACCGGAATCGACTAATGCAGGGATATTATCTAGTGGAATGTCCAGAAGGGAAACAGAGGGCATAAGTGAATTAGGGTCAGAAAGAGCAGACGCGTTGAGTCGGATGGCGGGCGCATGGTCGGGGTCAACGCTTCCTCCAGGCCATGTGGGCTCCCTGGAGGAGCGGACTAATTTTTTGGCTCTACCTTCTCCTCGGAGGGAGTCGGAGGAGCGGAAGGAGTGGCGGCCGTGGCAGCGCAGGCTTTGGTGGCGTGAGAGGTGGATTTCGGGCAGTCCTTAGTGGAGTGCCCGGGCTCACCACAGAAGAGGCACAAATTATTTTTGAGGTGGCACTGACATTCGGCCACGTTCAGCTTACCGTCCCTGCCAAGGAGGTGAGCGATGTTGGATTTAGGCACATCCGATTTTTGGCCATCCTTTGGCTTGGACCTGCCTTTACTGTCAGTGCGCGAGGAGGATGAAGAGGCTGATGAGGGCTTTTTGTCATCAGGGGGCTTCCTAACGGATGACTTCTCAGCGGAGGGCCTGGCGGAATGGGAGATTTCGGCCTTGTGTTCCCAGTATCGAGCATCGATGGTCTGGGCAAGGTCTCGCAGCCTGGCAAGGGTGGCAGGCTTACCGACACGGGCGACCTTGTCTTTGATGCGGTCGGGGAGGCCGGTGTAGAAGTGGTGATGGAGGGCGCCCTCACCATAATCTTTGACCTGTGAAGCCCAACGATTGAACTCCATGATGTACTTAGTGATGCGGGAGGTATCCTTCATTGAAAGGTTCTTGAGATTTTGGACCATGTTGGCCACCACATCATGTGGGCTGAAGTTAACGGTCAATTCATGAAGGAACTCCTGATAACTGTCCATCCATAGCGGACAGCCCAGGTAGTCATCAGGATTGAGGAGGTCAGGCTCGAACCAGGCCAGTGCCATGCCCTTGAGATAAGACTGGGCGAAGGTGACCTTGGCGCGGTCGGTTCGGAAGGTGGTCAGGCAGTCTCGGAAATTGAGCTCGCATTGTACCAGGAACTCGCGGAGCTTCTTCGGGTCAGAGCCATCGAAAGTGTTGGGCTCGCAGACCTTGGTTTTCAGAGTCGAGTCCCCGGAGCGCTGGCTTGAGTGGGCAAGCGCATGGATGGCCCTGGCCAGGGCGAGAAGCGGGTCTTCGGGCGGCTCAGCCAGATCTTCGGGGATACCCCTGTCACCACTGCCCCCACCGTCAGACCCGCCATCAGGATGTTTGGGGTGGTCGGGGTTGAACGGGTCGTCACCTTGCAGTGGCAGGGTGTGAAATTCGGATCACTGGTGTTCGGAGGGACCAGCTTGTGAAGCACTTTCGTGCTGGGAACGACGTCAGGCAGAGAACAAATGGAACTGTTCGATGACCAAGGGCATGTGCCGTGGGTTGGCGAACATGAGGGCAAGCCTCTCAGCAGTTTCTCATTGCGTACGCAATCGGGTCTGCATAGTAATGTTTGAGTATTAATGAAAGATGAGGACTCGTACAAGTGTGAGTACAAATATACTGTCAAGTCCTAGCCTACTCCGACGGTTCCCAACACTCACAGAGGCCGTGGGAAGTACACGGAGGTTAGCCGATGTAGGCCGATGAACAGCGACATTGGCCAAAGGTTGGCTGACGGTCACGACAGAGGTTCGGGAAAGGGCGTCGGGTTCAGCTCGTGTGCTGCCCCCTTGTATGAGCCCAGCCCTTGGATTTCGGATAGGGAAGAGAGTCAGGGAGTATCTGACAGAAGACAGAGAAGGCCGGTCGAGGACCGCAGAGGAGGGAGGACTAAGTTGATATTCATACTGAGAAACCACTGCTGAGTGTGGTGGGCTTATATACATTGAGCGCGCCATCAAGGTGGTACAGTATCAGAACATCGGAACTAACATACGGAGTACAGTAAACTTTCAAGGGGCAGAAGTGTCAGAAAACTTCAATTGGAGAATGGTACATATGACAGAGGTAAAAGACGGGACAAAGAAAAAATGCCTAAAAGGAATAGTACAGACCGAGGGGCTTCGGAGTGCCCGCTGATAACCAATCAGTGCACAGGCTGAAAGCCTAAATGGGTAGCGACCCTGTGCTGAACCATGCAGTGCGGTGGATGTGCCGTGCCTGGGCCGGCCTGTCAACCTGGAAGGAAGGTGACCCCTAAAAGGGTGGGAGGTGTCACCTGACCGTTAAACCACAGTCATGTGGTAGGCCCAACAAAGACTGACAGTGACCGACAGAGAACCGGGCAGGAGCACACCGTACGGGTGCTGAAAGGGAGCGGGCAAGTGCGGAGCAGAGTGGGGAGGGTCGGTAGTCCAGAGCAGTGGGATGGAGCATGACACTCGTCATGGGCCCGATGAATAATTTCAAGCCACTTGTGGCAGTGAACCACAAGCTGGTGGTGACCTTGGGGCTCTTTCCTCCAAAGCTCTCCACCCTTTATGAAGTACCAGGTTGCTAGCTGCACAAGACTCTCCAGCTCCTTTTCTCCCAACTTGCCCAGTGGCTTCTTCATTTCCAAGAACCTCCTCACAACCTCCAACCTCTCATCCCTCTGCTTCACCTTCTCAGATTGCAGGATTTCAGTATCAGTGTTTTCTGGTGGAGAATCAGTTGCCATAAATATGCTGATGTCCTGAGGCAAGATTTTAGATGAGTAGTATATGGACAGCAGAATTTCTGGAGGATGTAGCATCTGAGTCCTTGGCTCTTGGCAATTCATGAGTTCCACAGTGAAGGCTCCACACTTGTCTACCCAGTCTTTGTACTCTTCTTTGTCTATCTCAGGGTCTTCTTCAGCTCTTGGTCTCCTTGACAGCCCATCAGGAGTGGCATGCTTAGTAGCAGGTACATGTACCAGTTTGAAATCAAAGAGTAGAATACTAGCAATCCACTGGTTGATGGTGGCATTAGGCTGTAAGTTGGGATTGTTAATCATGCCCTTGATATGTATACCTCATGTCAACCTCAACAACTAGATTCCACACTCCAAAAACATAAAGCCACATGTCATGCAGCACTCAAAACAGACTGAATAGTTCAAGTTTGGCTTGACTATACTGCCTCTCTTGGACATTAAGAGTGATGGATCCAAAGCAGGTGGGGTACCTCTTGGAATCTTCTCCCCCTTGCATGAGAATATAACTGATGGCAATGTTGGAGGTGTCGATGGCAAGGATGACTGGAAAGGAGGAGCTGTAGTCAATAGGATGCAGCACTGGGGAGGTGACTATAGCTGCTTTGAGATAGTCCATTGCCACTTGGTGTTCATCGCAAAACTCAAAGAAGATGTCTTTCTTTGTGAGCTCAATGAGAGGGCACACATGCTTGGTGAAGTCTTTAATGAAGATGTGGCAATATGAGCATAGACCTAGAAAGCCCCTAACTTCAGTGACATTAGCACAGTAAGGCCAGTCTTTAATCTTTTGGACTTTAGTTTCATCAGGGATTCTCCTGTCATATGAAACCTTATGCCCCACCACTACAATAGATGGGGTGGCAATGACACATTTCTTGGTGGAGACAGTAGCTCCTGCATGATGAAGTCAGTGTAGTACATGATTGGTACATATTTTGGAGGTGTTCCCAGATAAAGTGCCAAATGCTGGGGTTCTGTGGTATCATTTCATAAGACCCATTGGCATTTAGGTAGTGAGACTTAGGGCCTTTGATTGGACAGTCATCAATGAATGGGATGGACACCTTGGGGATTTCATCCTTTAGGATCCAACAGATGTCACCATGGAATATTTGAATGGCATTAGTGTACCCCATAGGTAATTTTGTCAGCCTAAGGGTGCCAATGGGGGTTTGGAAGGTAGTCAGGTTGCAGTAATTGTCATGGATGGCTCAGTGGTCATAGCTGACCATAAGGTCCAAGATCCCATACACCAAGTGACAGGCAAAAGCTTTGGCAATTGAGTCAATGAAAGGAGGGATGGCTGAATCTTGGATAGAGATGGCATTTAAGGGCTGTAAGTTGTGAATGAGGCACAGAGATTTCCTGTCCTTCTTGACAATGCAGAACCACTTGGACTGATATGATGAGGTTGAGGGCTTGTAAACACCAGCAGTGATTTTCTCTTTAATTATTTGGATGACATCTCAAAAGATGGCAGGTGGGATAGGGATGTTATGTTCAACCCAGGGTTTGTGAGGTAAAGTTGGGATTTTTAGGGGGGGAAACATGTCTTTGCGAAAGGTTCCCCTTTCTGAGGTCTCCCAAGCGAAGGCAGCTTCATGTGTTTGAACAAGCCAACAAACAAGATCCAATTCCACTGGCCAAAGGAACTTGGTAGGATTGAGATCGAGCTCTTCTGCCCTTTGAGTGGTAAACCTAGAACCTGGAACAAATAAAGGAGGGTGGTATGGTAATACAGGTAAATCTGTGAGAGGATTGCCAACTTCCCAACACTCCACCCTGAATTCAACAGGTGTTGCAGTTGGGATAGGCTTTACCTTCTTTGCTACAGGCTTGTATTTTAACATATGAAAAACTGGGTTGTAGTGAAAGGTAGATTGTAGGGCAGAAAGTGTTAGTGGAGAAATCATAGTACTAGTGGTAAATAGGAAGGGGTCTTTAGGCAAAATGAAACTGGAATCGAATGGATCAGGAGACACAACATCTGGGGTATAACTGAACAACAGTGCTGCTGTGGCATTTTCTTTAAAGTTGGTAGAAAGAGAGGAAGCAGAATTTCTCAAAGCAGAAAGTGAATCTGAAACATAAAGGGAACACACAGATACTATATTATCTTGGTCTCCTCATAACCTTGTTGAGTCATCAACCATTGTTAAAAACCTGGTTTGCTCTCTTGGAGTTGGTGGCAGTGATTCTGGTAGGCAGAGTATTCTGCCTCGTCATCTAGGTTCATGAATTGGGGATATGGGTATAGACAATGTCAAGGGCAGGTTGGGATAAGTAACTGGCAGCCTGAGTTGGGGTCATGGATTTCTAGAGATTGTTTGCCATTGGGGAAGTCTTGAAGGATGCTGCTGAGGAGGCAGAAGAATGGGCAGCCTAATAAGAGGTCAAAAGGGGCTTTATCAACGACTTGAATCTGTAGGTGAGCTTCAACCAGCCCAATTCAAAGAGAGGCATTTTTGATGACACCTAGAGTGCTCTCTTTAGACTGGTTAGCAGCTTCTAATGTCATACACATGTCTGAATGGAGGGGGGCCCCTAAAGCCTCCCACAATTCATGCCTGAGGGTAACTACCTGACAGCTGCTGTCAAGGATACACTCGACCTGAAGCTTGTCCATAAGGACACCATCTACTGCATGGAGAGGGGTGGTGGCAAGACCAACACACTTGCTGTCGGTATCCTTAACAAGGTATTGTTCATATGAGGCCCAGGTAGATGAGGAGGATGACTCCGATGTGGTCTCAAGGCTACTGACCACTACCTTCTTCATCATAGCCATCTCTTTTATCTGTTTGTGGATTTCTGGGCTGACTGCTAGAAGATCTTGGGTCGAAATTTCGATCTTGGCTTCTAAGACTTGGGATACCAGCTGTTTAGTGGCAGCAGCTTCATTGAAACTGCTCTGGTAGTGAAACTGAGGAGTAGGGTTAGACAGAGGTCTGGAGGTTGAAGGCTCAGCAGCATTAGGTCTAGCCTGCTGATTGTTATGTGGTGGCTGAGTGTTTGAAGTTGTGGTTGGTACAGGGTTGTTGGAAGGGGGAGGGTTGGCCGGAGCAGCATTTCAAGGGTGATGAGCAGGGATTTACATGCCATCAAAGTGGGCTGGTTTCTTCCTTTTGATAGCATTATTAAGCTCCTCTACCTGAGCATAGGCTCTGGCAAGTGCACACTTATCTTCTTCATCAGCATTATCTTCTATTTCTTGGTTAATGAGGTATGACGAGGGGTGGACCTTGACCTGAAACTTGGCAGTGTCTTCAGAGCCAAAGAACATGGTGTTGATGAGGTGGGGTGGGGTATCACACCCTCTAGATGAAGAGGCATTACATGGAGACTGAATAGAGACAAGATTAGCTGACACCATAATGGACTCTCTGAGAGCCAGGAAGTTATTGATTTTCTCTTTGAAATTCCACCCTGCTGCAGACCTAGGAATGTCAGAACCATCTTTCATAAAGACTTTACCACCTATAAGTGCACATTTCCCTTGGTGAACATACTCTTTGCAGAGCTCACACTTGGCTGTCCTATGGCTGTTGGTTCCTCCACAGAAGAAGCAGTGGGGGTTGAAAGAGCAGCAAAACTGCTGTTCTGTGGGTCAAGTCTGGTGGCTGCCCAAGGTGGGGTCAGCAGCTTGGACATATTCCCTTTTAAGAATAGTGGGCAGTGAAGTTGGTTGGGAGTAGGATTCTGGGAATAAGGCTGAACTATCAATTTGGATGGCATTTTGGCAGGCCCCACTAAGGAGGTAGGTCACATGCTTGTAGACTTCATTGAACAGCCATGGGTCATCAATGTCATGGTCAAGATCTTTGAGTTGGAGATGAGTGGCAAGACTGCTACAGAATTTTGGAGGGAATCCTTCGAGGAACTTCTTGTTAACATAGTTGTCAGTAAGTCTCTTCTTCTTGTTAATTAGGGCTATGACTCTGTGGAATTCCCACACATATTTGCTGAGGTCTTTGAGGGATGACATGGGTTTCTGGACTTGGTGGTGGAGGAGGGTCTCAAGGTTGGCTTTAGTATACTGCCACCCTTTGACATTGGCACCAGGGTAGAAACTGGTAACTTCTCTAGTAAAGTCATCCCAGTCATCACCCATAGTGGAATCAAGGGAGGACCATAGCTCTGACTTGTTTCTGTCAGCATAGCAAATAGCCCACTTAATCTTAACCCTGTCATCAGTGATTCCTGTGTCAGTGCAGATCTGGTTGACATCTTCAAAGTAGGTGCAAATATCTTCTGTTTTTCCTGAAAACTTCAGGGCCTTATTGGAACCTCTAAGAGGCATTTCATGATGGTTGGTAGTGGTGGACATGACTGCAGGTGACAGCAATGCAAGTGGAGGAGGGTAATGCAGTATCAGCAGGGAAGTATGAGCTAGCAATAGAATGGGATTCTGTGAGGTGGTGAAGGATGTCAATGGAAGGAGGAGTTGTTCTGTGGCAAAGGTCAAAGCTGATGAAGAAACTGGAGGGGATAGGTTGGTAAGTGATGATAACTCTTGATGATCAGGGGGTGGTGCAAAGGACTCATCAAGCTTGAAGGCACCAGGTATATTCACTATTGAAAGAGAGGGAGATTCCAGATGATGAGGGGAACTGATGGCAAAAAGCTCTATTTCTGGAGAACTAGGCTCTGGGATATATCACAGGGGTTAGTAGCAGGCATGAAAATATCAGAGGAAGATATAGAAAGACAGCAGAAGGGCTCTAAGAGCTCTTCAAGTTCTGTTCTGTGGCAGGTAGGTCATAGGGGTCTCCTTTCCAGATCTACAGACCCCTCATGGTGGGCTCCAAAATGATGTGGGTGACTCTTCTTGCAAGAGTACTAAGGGAGATAAGAAGGGAAAGCTGTAGGTAAGACCTAGGCTCGTCCCAAGGGGTCTTGAGTCGGAAGGAGACAGAGGAGGGGGATTCTAAGTGGTAAAACAGGAAATATACAAAGGGGAAGCTTGAGAGCTTGTTGGAACTGGGTAGGCAGCAATAGTAGGCTTGGAGGATGGTTTTTGGGATGTTTGGGACTTGATAGCAGTGAAATGGCAGCAAAGGGAATTCTGGGACTCAGGGCACCCTCAAAAACTCGAAGGTGGCTTGGGAAGGCTCTCTAGACTCGAAGGGGGACTCTCAGATGCTTGTAGACTAACTCCAAAAGGTGGGTCCTTTATTTTTCTAAGTAGCCCAGGCTTTTGTATTGTAAAGACAGTGGTATCTAAGGTAAAATTCAGCATATTTTGGATCTGTCATATGTCAAAAGTAACAAGTAATAACAAACAAAGCAAAGTCTGATGCTGGTACAGGCACATGTGCAGTGGTGACAGCAGTGAAGGAAAAGCAAACAAAAAGGGGAGAAGAAAAACACAAACTAAGACAGGGTGGCATTACCATATGTCTGAGCAATGGGATAGGGTGAAGGGAGTGGCATAGCCAGTGGGGGGGGGCTGTGGGGAAGCATAGTGACACATGACAGGTGATGATGTTGCTGGTGGTAGTAGGCATGTGACTGAGGGGAAGTGTACCATTAGCCTAAGTGGTGACATAATCCCATGACTGAGAGGGGCATGTGATCTGGCAGGTAGCAGGGGTAGGGATAGCTGCCAAGGGTGCCTTGCAGCCTCAGGGAGCCTAGACTCCCTACAGTGAACCAGTAGGTTTATGACCAGAGTACTTGTGCAGTAGGGGTTGAGGGGGTACTTGATGTTTGCCTTTGCTTAAAGAGAAAGCACTTGATGGCTCAGGAGGAGGTGGCAGAGGTGGTCTAGAAGACACCTTGGGCAAACAATAAGGCAAGCTTGAAAATGTGGAGGGGTAAGTCGACAATGCTGAAAAATGGTTGGTCAACAGTTACAAGAGATAAAGCCAGTTCATCAATCCGAACAATGGATAGTCCAGCAAGGGGTGAACAGCACAGAGAACCAGTAGGTCAGTCCTAAAAAAGGTCAGTCTGGTTTTAAAGCAGATGTGAGACACTAGTCCTCCAGGTTAAAGAATAACCAGACTAGTGAAGATGCAGTTCTGAGATGGAGAGGGAAGATGCAGACTTTGTGCCCAAAGAATGGTCACAGCTGTGAAGTGAACTTTTTGCTTTTGTTATGCTGCTGGTTGCAAGAAGTGCCAAATAATGGTGCAGCAACCAATGTCAGTGGTATGACAGTACCTTGGTGCATTGCCAGTTACTTTGAGCACCCTTGGCACAATCACATGTATTCCCAAAGAAAGGAAATATATGAGCATGGTTGCAAGGTAGTGAAAAGTTAAGGAAGTACAGTGGATATCATAGTGTCTATATACTACTAGCTGTATGGGCCAGAGGCCCAACTGGAAATGGGTCCATTGCCCACATAAAATGGGCTACAGGCATGTACAGTAAGAACAGGCAAGGGACACAGGTACATACAGATAATGAGCCAATGGGCTGGCACACAAAGTGGGCCAGGTTCAGAAGAAGCAACTATGCACAGCAGGGGTGCAGCTATAGTACAAACAAGCAATGGGCAATGATGAGTCAGAGAAGGAAAACAGGACACAGACACAAGATGGAGACAAGAGCCCATTGAAGGGCTTGAGGCATATCTAGATAAGGTGTTGGGGTTATGCCCAATGGAAGGAAGATGACAGTGACTGATCAGAGATCAGGTCACCAAAGATAGAGTCTGGCAGGCTGGTTACAAATTATTACCCAGCAGCCAATGAGGAAGGCGATGATAGTACAGCTGATTGATGATGAAGATTGCAGGGCCAAAAGTGCATACCCATAGCTCTAGTCTGGAAATGGAAGGAGCTGGGTTGAGGCATAACATTCAAGAGAGGGTGTCAGGTTCAGCTTGTGCACTGCCCCCTTGTATGAGCCTGGCCCTTGGATTTCAGAGAGAGAGAGAAGTCAGGGGAGATCTGACAGAAGACAGAGGGGCCAGTCAAAAACTGTGGAGGAGGTAGAACTAAGTTGATATTCATACTGAAGAACCACTGCTGAGCATGGCAGGCTTATATACAGTAGTCACACCATCAAGGTGGTATAGTATCAGAGTGTTGGAACTAACATACAGAGTACAGTAGGTTTTTGGGGGGTAGGAGTGTTGGGAAACTTCAGTTGGAGTATGAGTACAGATGATGGGGGTGAAAGATGGGACAAGGATGGAGTATCTGAAGGGAATAGTACAGGATGGAATGTCTTTGGAGCACTCACCAATAGCCAATCAGAAGGTAGGCCAAAAGCCTAAACAGATATTGACCCTGTGCCAAACCATGTGGTGTGGTAGCTGCACCATGCCTAGAACTGGTGTAGAGATCTGACAAAAGAATGTTGCTATGCCACTGGTTGTGAGAAGGGCCAAAGAATGGTCCAGCAACCAATGTCAGCAGTATGACAAGACCTTGAAGCTTAATGACTTTGAGCTTCCTTGGTATTGCACACTCATTGCCAAAGAATGGTGATAAATGTGGATATTTGCAAGGTAGCAAAAAGTTAAAGTAGTACAGCTGGTATTGTAGGGTTTATATACTACAAGTCAGCACAGCCAAGAAACACTGTACAGTATGTGAGAAACTGAGCAAGTCATGTAAGTATCCACAAGTGCAAGAGGAACATACAAGGTAGCCAATGGGTTGTCATGCTGATGGCACAACAGGTTCAGAAAGGCAACATGTGCAGCTGCACAGCTATAGTACACAGACATGAAAACAGAAGAAACAAGTCAACATACACCAAGGCTCCATGAGTACTAGAGACATAAGACAAGTCAGAGAAATGAGGAAGGAAGGAGGGCAATGCCCTGAGTATGATCTGGTTTACCAGAGGTAAATGGAGTCAGGTCAGTTCTTGAGTATTACCTGATACCCAATCAGGCAGGAGACAACTATGCATCTGATGAGGATGAAGAGGATTAGGGGTACATGTGAAAAGGAAAGTGACAGGTCAAGGTGTAACATCACCCCCCCTCAAGATTGGTGAGCCCCTGATTGATGACCTTGGTGGGCACATGGTGAAGCCAATGAATGGTGGGAAGCGGATGCACAGGGAGACAAGGAGGATGGGGGCCCAAAGGGGCAGAGTATGGCAGCCTCCTCTGGGGTAAGTCCAGCAAGACCCACAGCCATTGCCACATGACCAATGTCCAAGGTATCCACAGTCATAGCACATGAAAGTGTACAGGGGATGACCAGCTGGGATTTGGGCACATCCTTCAAGATAGAAGTGCAGGTGTTCTTCTGTTTTGACACAGATGAAAGGGTGAGGAGGGAAGTCATTGAGAGCATTGATGGTGTTATAAGGGTGTTGCTTGGCTATACCCCAAGCAGATTCACACACCTTTTTGAGAAAGTCAAGCCAAAGTGGAGTAGTTGCTCTGGTAGGTGAGAGACAAGACAGGATTACTGTGGCCTGCTGGGAGACTCATTCTCAGGCAGCCTCTTCAGTAGTCATGTAGGCATTGCCTTCACAGTTTTGGTGGGATGTACAGGCATTGCTTGTATCTCTTCATTCTGTCAGAGGCCTTCTGTATTTCAGGGTTTTCTTCAGAGAGGCTTGTATCCTTTGGCATTTCACTCATGACATGATTGTAGACCTCCTTTGATATGACATATACCCCTTTATGATGACAGTCAACCTTTTTCATTTCCTTCTTGAGGCATTGATCCAAAGTCTGTTGGAATATAAACTGCCCCCTGAGTAGCCATTCCTTAGGTGCGAAGATTAGCTGATTACATAAGCAGAAAAGCGGACTACAGTAGAGTAAAATTTCTCTTAGTCTCCTCAGTAGCTTGTTGATACTGAGGAGTAAGTCACTCTTTCACATTTAGCCTTACACTCACTGACTACCTGTAAAGTAATTATCCGACAGGTACATACTAATATAACAGTAGCTTGTTGATACTGAGGACAATTATCTGACAAAGTCATGTCAGCTGATTTAGTTTGATTGGAAACAGAAGTGTTGGGATTCACCCCCCTGTCAAGCCACATGGCTTCAGGTAGGGCAGTGGCAGTAATGGCTGGTTTTTCCTGTAGTTGAGACCTCTAGACAAGGCATTGGGGACCCCCATGAGTTTGCTCAGTTTGTGCAAAAAGAGAACCAGGTATCCCTGAAGTGTATCCAGCCAGCTGGCCTGTCTTGGAGTTAGTTTCTGCAGGTGGTGCCAATATGTCAAATTCTTGTGATCTGTGTAGATTGCCATCAGTTCTGCTGGAGAAATTAGATAATGCTGAAAGGTGTCAAGAGCCTGTATGACAGCTAGCATTTCTAGGTCAAACACCTGGTAGCATTGTTCTGCACCTTTGAGTGATTTGGAAAGGAAGTGGCAAGGATGCCACTCATTGTCAGGGCCTTTTTGTGCAAGGACAGCACTATTTCCAACTTTCCAGGTGTTGGTAAACAATGCAAATGGTTTGCAGTGGTTGGGGATTTGCAACACAGGGGCTGAGCAAAGCAAGGCCTTGATTTCTTCAAAAGCCTCATTCTCCAGCTTGGTCCACCACCACTTCACATCCTTCTTTGACAGGTTGTGTAGTGGTCAGGCAATTTGTGAAAAGGAAGGGATGAGCTGCCTATAAAAGTTGCAGAATCCCAAGAATGAATGCATGTCCTTCAGATTATGAGGGGTTGGCCAACTTTCCATGGTGTCAGTCAAGACTGACACCATCTGTATGTCTCCTTGGGCAATTTTCATGCCCAGGAACCTGATTTCCTTGGCTTCAAAGACACATTTCAAGATCTTCAGGCATAGCTGTTTCTTCTGGCAGATTTCCAAAAACTCATGGACATACATATTGTCAGAGCTGCAGGATGGTTTTAGCATGAATGACCATGTTGTCCATGTACTGGCATTGCTGTTTCTTGTGGACTTGAGATGAAAACATGGTATCCATAAAATGTTGAAAGGTTGGCTGTGAGTTGCACTGCCCAAAAAACATTACTGTCAGTTTGAACAAACCTCTTGGGGTTAAGAAGGTTGCCTTCCATTGGTTCTCAGGTTTGACTCAGGTGTTGGGGAAACCCAATGTTATGTCAAACTTGGCAAAGTATTTTGACTCATGGAGTTTGTCAATCATTTGAGGGATATTTGGAAGAGGGTATGAGTCATGTATGGTGTGCAAGTTGAGGTATTGGTAGTCTTGGACCAAATGTTTCTTTCCATCTTTCTTAGCAACAAAGAATACTGGGGGCAACACAGGTGATTTGGAAGGGACAATCTTGCCACAAGCTAGATTTTCATTGATGAACTCATCAAGAGCTTTAAGCTCATCTGGGGACATTGGGTATAACATTGCCTTCTTCATCAGCTTCTTGTTGTCCTTCCAAAATCCTTCTTTTGTTTGGATCTCATGATCCAGCCCTTTTCAGAAATGGGGTAACAGAATATTGGTTTTGGAAAAGATGTCAGCAAAGTCCATGTATTCTTCTGGCAACTCCCCTGAGGGGTTTTGGAGGGTCTGGCATTCATTTCCAGTCAAGTGGAAATAGTGGTGCAACCTACAGAGGCAATCTTGTCCTCATGTTTGTCAACTTTCTTCTTCAGCAGCTGTTGCAGGGAGCCACCCCATCCAACTGTGAGCAGCAAAGAAGTAAAGGGGTCCCTAGGGGGATCCTAATCAACTCCTAAAGCTCTAGTGAGCTAGGGGAATAACCAGACTAGAGTCCAGTGTGAGCAACCAAGGGTGTCAACACTGGACTCAGCTACACTAAGTGCGCTTCAAAGTAAACAACAGTAAACAAAGAGTGGCTGATGCGCCACAACACTAGGAATTGGCCTAGAAGGCTGGGAAAAGAAGTAGTAAGTAGCAAATGAGAAGGGGAATCAAATGGTAGTAAGTAAGAGACCATGTAAAAGAGAGAAAGCGAAGATAAGAGGTGAAGATCACCACAAGGAACACCAACAACCCTGTTCTGTGACCAATTGATCACCAGTTGTTCTTGTTGGAGCCACAGCATGCCTAGAATCAAATGATCCTTCTTGAGCAGTCCAACTAACACAAGACCTTGAACTCTTTTACTGGCTTCAGCACATTACAGCACTGAAGGAAACACTTTCATTTGACCCAGTATCCTACATGCCCATCAAAGGCAACTATGTCCCAGGATTTCTTGACAGGGTAGATCTTGTGAGCAGCAAAGAAGTAAAGGGGTCCCTAGGGGGATCCTAATCAACTCCTAAAGCTCTAGTGAGCTAAGGGAATAACCAGACTAGAGTCCGGTGTGAGCAACCAAAGGTGTCAACACTGGACTCAGCTACACTAAGTGCACTTCAAAGTAAACAACAGTAAACAAAGAGTGGCTGATGTGCCACAACACTAGGAATTGGCCTAGAAGGCTGGGAAAAGAAGTAGTAAGTAGCAAATGAGAAGGGGAATCAAATGGTAGTAAGTAAGAGACCATGTAAAAGAGAGAAAGTGAAGATAAGAGGTGAAGATCACCACAAGGAACACTTCCCCATGATTGCACACCTCTGCCAGCTCAGCTCCCCCCTACTGGCACAAGTCCCATCATCTTGCAGAACTGCTGCACCTTGACTCAAGCCAGAGGCTTGGTCAGCAGATCAGCAGGCATCTGGTCAGTGGGCACAAACTGGGGCGAAATCACCTCCCTATCCACTATATCTCACAGCCAGAACCACCACAAATCCAGTTGCTTCATCCTCCCATGATGCTCAGGGTGTTTGGCCACTTGGATTGCAGATTGGTTGTCGATGCACAGTACAGAGGGCTGGGAGACAACAAAGCCCATCTCCTGAAGCAGTTTTCACAGCCAGACCACCTCCTTGCCAGCCTCCACAGCAGCAATGTACTCTGCCTCAGTTGAGGACAATGCAATGATGCCCTGCAGCTTGGAGCTCCAAGAAATTGTGCCAGTACCCATTTTGATGAGATATGCACCAGTAGAACAACTGGTATCCTTGCAACCACCATGATCTGTGTCAGAATAGGTCAAGAATAGCTCAGATGTCGAGGGATCAGGAGAATAGGTAAGGGAGAGGCTCGCAGTGCCCTTCAGATAGCACAGGAGGTGTTTCACTGCAGCCCAGTGAGCCAGGCTTGGGTTGGAGTTAAATCAAGCAAGTACACCAACAGTGTATGCAATATCTGGCCTGGTGGTGGTGGCAAGGTACATCAGTGCACCAACAGCTCCCTGATAATCAAAGGAACGCATCTGGGAAGCTTCCTCTCATGTCTGAGGGCAGTGATCACGAGTAAGGCACAATCCTGGGTCCATGGGGGTCAAAACTGGTTTGCAATCAGCCATTCCAAAGCAATTGAGGATGTCGAGACAGTACTGCTGCTGGGAAAGGGTGATGGATCAACAAGGGTGGTCTCAATCGATTTTAATGCCTAGGAGTTGAGTAGTAGGTCCTAAATTGCGCAATTTGAAGTGTTTGCACAGGGCAGAGATCATCTCCTCGATGGCAGAGAGAGATTTCGATGCAAAGGTCATGTCATTGACAAAGACTGGTAGTATGATGCACACATCACCTTTGCACAGGATATAGATGGCTGCATCAGAGTAGGTCTGCTTGAAACCAAGGGACTCAAGTACAGAGCACATTTTGTGATTCCAGCGATTACCACCTTGCTTGGTGCCATACAGCACCTTCTGGAGCAGACAGACATATTTTCTGGAGTCCTTCTGGGAAAAACCCTCAGGCTGCTCCATGTAAATGTCACAGTCCATCTCCCCATTGAGGTAGGCATTGGAGACATCAACAGAGCGAAGGTGGAGGTCATGGAGAGCTGCTAGAGCCAGGATGACTTGAATGGTGGGCATATGAACAGTGGGAGTGAAGATCTCCAGGAAATCAAAGCCAGGTTGCTGGTTATAGCCCTTGGCCACCAATTGAGCCTTATACCAGTCGATTGAGCCATCTGCATTGCGCTTCAGCTTAAACACCCATTTAGAACCAATCACCTTGTGATCCACTGGCCTTTCGACCAAGGACCATGTCCCATTACTCTCATGGGCAGCTAACTCATCCAAGGCAGCTTGATGCCACTGCTGGGCATCAGGGCAGCGAGTGGACTTGGCATAGGTCCTGGGTTCTGCAGTAGAAGTTGATAGGGCGAGATCTGCATCCTCTTCTTCATCATCTACTTTGTCCTCCAATTGCTGGGGGCTAAGCTGCCACTAACTGTGAGGGGGTCATTGATTTCGAGCTGGGAGTCGAGCACCGATGCCTACAGGGGTTACAGGGCGAGGTGGAGGTGGAGGAGAAGCTGGAGGAGTGTGGAAGTCATCTGCAGCAGGTGCAGGGGCATGATCAGGACCATCAGGAGGGAGTGCTGGAGGATCTGGAGGGGCATAAGTGACTGGAGGGGCCACAGCTCCCCCCTGACCCTGTACCAGTGCAGGGGGATTGTCCTCATCATCAGAATCATTATCAGAGTTGAGATAAATGCCAGTAGAGGTAGGAGCACCAGTGGAGTCAGAGGAAGTGAGCTGGGGTGCACCAGATGTCATGGGAGGTCGCTTGGAGGCCAGAAAATGGTGCTCATCAAAATCAGCTTGCTCAGAGATGATGGTGTGCTTGGTGAGGGGATTGTAGAACTTCCAGCCCTTGTAACCATCAGGATAACCTATAAAGACACATTTCTGCATATGAGAACCAAGTGCAGGGTGCTGATCCTTCTGCAGGTGAACATAGGCAGTGCATCCCCACACCCTGAGGTGGGAAACATCGGGTTTTTGCCCATGCCATAGCTCATAAGGTGTAGCACTGTCTACAGCATCAGTAGGGCATCTGTCCACACATGGACAAGAGCAGTGAGGGCTTCACCACAGGAAGACTTTGCAAGGCCAGACTCGTCCAAATGGCAGTGATCCGCTCTGCCAGGAGCCTATTTGTGCGTTCTGCAACTCCATTTTGCTGAGGACGATCTCTGACAGTGTGTTGGTGCTCTATGACAGCCTGGGTAGTGAAATCGAGCATCGCAGTGCTCATATACTCCCTTCCCTTGTCATTGTGAAGAGTTTTGATGCATCGCTCTGTCTGATTCTCTGCAAAGGCTTTGAATCACTTGAAGGCATCGAAGACATCAGATTTGGCATGCAGGGGAATCACAAATTGATATCTGGAGTAATCATCAATGAAAGTGACCCAGTAGTGAAAGCCAGAGAAGGTCCTGTAGGGCACATAGTGCAGATCAGTGTGCACAAGCTCTAGAGGACAAGAGGTGTACCATTCAGAACTAGGAAGGGGATTGGCATGCATCTTGCCAGCCAAGCATGGTTCACAGATGGGATCAGGGTGAGTCTTGACATCTAGCTTCAGTCCAGTCACCAGGTTGCGCTGCATGAGGGCCTGAACTCCCTCCACATGATGGTGTGCCAGTCGACGATGCCACAGGCTCAAATCAAGAGGCAGGGTGGTTGCAGGCGAGGCTGAGTGACTGAAAGGAATGGTAGTGCCATCAAGGAGCCCAGTGTTGCTGTCTGAGATGCTGGCAATGAATAGGGCAGCCCCAGGAGGGCAAGAGAAGGCCATGCACACAGAATCGATGTTTACTACAAAGCCAGAGTGGCAAGTTATATACAGGACTGAGAGGAGATTGGATTTAAGGTCTGGGACATGCAGGACACCTCTAAACTTGACTGCCCTCGCTCCCTTGCCCTCTATCACTGGATAAAGACCACAGAACCGATCCCAGCTGAGTAGATGATGGTATTGTCAGCTAGGCAGATTGGGACACATTTTGGGGTATAATTTCACAGCCAATGGCAATGTGGGGTCATATGAGAAGTGGCCCCAGTGTCTGCAGTCCAGTG
Organism: Pisolithus thermaeus; assembly: GCA_024663475.1. Taxonomy (NCBI): domain Eukaryota; kingdom Fungi; phylum Basidiomycota; class Agaricomycetes; order Boletales; family Pisolithaceae; genus Pisolithus; species Pisolithus thermaeus. Next base: position 1,380,240 of record JANFAF010000004.1, read on the forward strand.
ATCATCAGCATCGAGTTTGGAGGGGCAAGGGGAGGCAGAGAGGCAAAGACTTGCATTTCCAGCTCCTTCAGGGTGGTCATTGAGTGCAGAGCTGTGCACAATGGCAGCCTTGGCAGTAGCTGAGGCAGGATCTGGAGTGTTAGGCATGGCAGGCGAGGCTGTAGAACCAGAGGGCAATTCCTGAGCCTGGTTTGCCTTCCTACCTTTCCCTTTGTGCTTAGAGGCCTTGTGGGCATCCTTGGCTCACTGTCTGGCAAAGCACATGTGTTCACAGTGCCCAGGTCTCTCACAGAAGGAGCAGGGGTTGCTCTGGGCACATCCACAGGTTCTAGCACTGCTGGCAGCGAGTGCAGAGTCCCCAGACATGCCAGCCACTTCAGCATGAGGTTTCCTGTTGATATCTTTGGCCATAAATGCAGATTTGATGGTAGACTTGTCCAAGCATGAGAGTAGGAGCAGGGAAGAGGTGAAATGCAAGTAGTCCAAGGGTAGAGCATGAACCATGGCCATACAGATGAATTCATCATCCAAGGAAGACAGTGTGAACTGCTGAGGGTGCAACTCCTGGATCTTGAGCATGGCTTGCTCGATCCTAGCTGTCAGGGAGGTCAGGGACTCATCCTCTCACTTTCTGATGCTGAAGAACTTGTCATAGGCTGCAAACCGAGCACCAGGGCACTGTTGGACATAGAGGGTGGCCAGGGCATTCCAGGCAGTGACAGGGTCATCTTGGACAGTCCTAATGTGCACTCTCTGGTCAGCTTCCAAAGCTAGCATGATTTCACCTGCAGCCTTGTCTGCCTTCACATCCCACTTGTCTTGGTCATCTCCAGGAGTGTTGGGGCGGGCCTCTGTGCCAGCAACAAGCCTCCAGAGGCCTTTGGAACAAAGGAAGGCCTTCATCTCTTCACTCCAGGTCAAGTAGTTGGTCCCATTGAGGGGTTTGATGTGAGGGGTTTGTTCAGAGGACATGGTCGATGTGTGGGAAACAAAGATCGATGATGGTGAGTGAAGATGGCAATAGATGGCTTCAAGTGTGGTATATATCAACAGAGGAGATCAAGAGGAGTCGAATGATATAGGATTTAGAGGAGATTGATAGGCCAGAAGTTGAGAGAGGGACAGCTTGGTCCATGCACAAATATGTGGCGATGCCGACTGATCACATCAATGAAAAATTTTCTAAAGGGTATTGGCTGAAAGCCCTTGATGTGGAGAACTCGGAAAAAGTCGAATTGCGAAGATTGGAGCAGTGGATGATGAGATATGAAGGGTTCGAGTATGAGTATGTGTGCACTGATAGCCCCCTTTAACTTTCCAGTGTTATATCTTGCTTTCTACCCAACAGATCAAGCTGAAACTTGGTGTGGCACGAGCTCTGAACCTTGTGAGTCGAAGCGAGGTGTTTTGACAGTGGAAGAACTGATGGGAGAGGCTGGAGAGGCTGATGTTGGGGAATAGGGGTGGAAAAGCGACAGGTGCTGTTGGTCAAGATGTGGATGGATTCTGAATTTGAAAATAGGCCGCCTAGGGTTATCAGGGGCATAGAGATCAATGGTGAAAGTTTGGAGTCAATTGGAGCAGTGGGTGTTGCAATATGGGGCTTAGAGCGTGGGGCTCATAACCTGTGAGCAGCAAAGAAGTAAAGGGGTCCCTAGGGGTATCCTAATCGACTCCTAAAGCTCTAGTGAGCTAAGGGAATAACCAGACTAGAGTCCAGTGTGAGCAACCATAGATTAAGTAGAGATATGAGGGTACACAGTACCTAGAGTCCAGTGTGAGCAACCAAAGGTGTCAACACTGGACTCAGCTACACTAAGTGCACTTCAAAGTAAACAACAGTAAACAAAGAGTGGCTGATGTGCCACAACACTAGGAATTGGCCTAGAAGGCTGGGAAAAGAAGTAGTAAGTAGCAAATAAGAAGGGGAATCAAATGGTAGTAAGTAAGAGACCATGTAAAAGAGAGAAAGTGAAGATAAGAGGTGAAGATCACCACAAGGAACAAGTACAACAGAACTACAGCAGCAGATGTCAGACTAGTTGACATGATGGAGCACAGAAAAGAGGATGGGTTGTTGTAACAGATGGAACAACAACCCACACAGGTGGCCAGAAGTACCTTGAGTCTCATATGTGAATGGACATGTAGCAGATGGCAGAGACAACACCAGAGTCGATATATACAACACATTCACACAAACAAACAACATGGTGAGTACTGAAAGCAAAACTGTCCCATTCATAAGCAACATCATGGTAAAAAACAACAGTGGCAAACTGGTACAACTATGCATGCTCTTCAACAATGGAGCAATGGTGAATGCCATGTGTACAATGGTCTTTGAGGCCATCAAGCACAGACTAAGGGGGTGGACACATACCTCCCAAACAGTATGAATGGCTAACAGCACCATGATCCCAGCTACAGCCCAATGGACTGGGAAAATTCAGGTCAGAACAGTCCAAGCACACACAATGTTCATAGTCTTCAACAGTGGTGGCAGGTGGGCTTTTCTTGCAGGGAAGCCCATGCTGCAAGTGCTAAACACAATGCACAACTATGTCAAGGACCAGTTGACTGACCATCATGGATGGAAACAACACAGCAACATTAGACAATAGGTACTACAATGCCACCCATGACCAAATCATGGAAAGCAAGCATCAAACACTAGACATCAAACAGCAGCCACAGCAAACACAGCCATTGGGAGCATATGCAGTGGAGCAGCTGACTGACAATGTGTTCACAAGGCAAACACACCCATTCAATCCCCAGTGAGTAGAATATATCCTTAACTCAGTCACTGTCAGAAATGATCTCACTGAAACAGAAAAGGAACAGGTCAAAAATCTCATAGCAGAGTACACAGACATCTTTGCATGCTCAATCAAAGAAGTCTTGCCAATACCAGAAGCGACAATCAACCTGAATGTGCCAGTGTCAGTGTCATTCACAACAACAGTGCAACAGCAACCACTAATGCTGCCACAAAAAGCATTCATGCATAAGTGGGTACAACAAATGATGGACACTAACATGATAGGGCAGGCGGACATAGCATGCATCAAACATGTAGTGCCTACAGTACTCACACAGAAAATGCATGAGGACAAAACTGGCTTAATGCTGGAAGACCTACAATGTACACTAAATGAACAGTGCAAAAGAATAGGGATGGAGCTACCATTTCCAGATGTCAACACCACTGGGAATGGTGCAGCACAAGGAACCCAAATGGAGCCAAAAGACACAAAGTGGAGAGTAACACAAAACTTCAGGGAAATCAACAAAGTAATGCAGATACCACCACTTCACCAAGGAGACATACAAGCAAAACAACAATGACTAAGCAGTCATAAGTACATGTCAGTCTTCGATTTTGCATCGGGTTTCTATGCTATCACAGTTCCAGAAGAGTGGAGACTGTACCTAGCCTTCTTCATAGAAGGCAGAGGGTACTTCTGGTATAAATGCATGCCAGTGGGACTTACAGGAGTGCCAACAACATTCTCAGCAGTGGTAACAGACAAACTACATGACCTGCTAGTGAACAACACTATAGAACTATTTGTAGACAACAGCAGGTGCAAAAAAGATACATTCCAAGATATGCTGATGACATTGTGATTCAGTGCTTCCACAAATGCAACTTGTCAATATCACTGCCAAAATGCTGACTGTTCATGATGGAGACAACATTCACAGGTGCAACAACAAGTAGGAAAGGAGTACAAGAAGATATAGCTAAGTTACAGTGGTTTTCATTTGTTTGGGGAAAATCCAAAAATCCAAAATTGCTTTCAGGTGTTGCTGGCAAGGACCCCAGAAGTGGCCCTAGTTAGAACTTGTAGTTACTAGTTGTGCCAATTACTTCTTCCAGAGTCACCATCATGTCATCCCCAGCTCCTGATGATGACTTCCTACAGTCATTCTCTATTTTGCTGATGGTCTATTTGAAGATCAAGAATATGTCTGCAAAGGGGAAGACCACATCAAAGGAAGAAAAATCTATGAAAATGAAAGAGCTACTGTTCAGTCTCACTGACTCAAACTACATTGAATTTTTGCAAGCAGTACTCTGCAAACATGGCTTGGATGACTACCAGGTTACTGAGAAGAAACATTTTCCACTGAAGTATATTCCACTGAAGGCCCGAGGGTGCATTTTTATATATATTTCATGACTGCAATCACTACTAACATTTCCTGGTAGACAACAGATATCAGATGCAATTGATGTCAACAATTTGGCTGATTACAGGGAGATGGTGAAGAAGATATCTGAAGGCCAATTGTCCATAGTGAAGCTCTTTGTGGATATGCAAGAGGTTGAGAAGTTACCTTGCACCTCCAAGTCCAAAGGTTCCAGGAGCTCCAACAACGATGACAACAACTCAGAGCCCACCTCCAATAGCACTAAGGTACATACTTATGATTTCACTGAACTCAGCTAAAGTATATGATTACAGAGAACATCTAGAAAGGCTGATCTCAATAGTTGCCTTGCACAATGGTGACTGAAACTTCAGAAGGCATACAAGAATGAGGGTGATGAGGGGCTCACATACTTTGGCCCCCAAGGGCCAATTCCTCTGATGCCTGCAATGGTCTGTGATTGGTGTCTAGCACTGGTAAGTCTTCAAGTGAAGCCTGTGCATAAATGATAGTAACATCACTAGGAGGATGGGCAGGTGACCATTGCAACTCCACCAAATATCGAGTCATTCAACCTGGCCAACAAAGCTCTGTTTCTTCATCATGCACACAAGGCTGCTGCACAACCAGCAACCCCCACTGTGACAGATCTCAACTCTTTGATGTCAGCCATTTTGTTATGGGCTCTTACACAGCTCGACACCAGTCTTATTCATTCACCAACTTCCCCTACTTCCACCTTGCCCACTCCACAAACTCCTGTTCAGTGTCAAGTGCACACCATGTCATCACTGCCAGTCCCCTCTCTGAGTCAAGTGGTATGCTACTTGAAGTATGCTGAGACCAACCTTGGTGTGCACCATGCAATGTCATATGCATCAGCCTTTGAATTGCATGGGATTGGTCCAGATATCCTTCCTGACATTGATGACAAATTTTTAGCAGGCCTCAGCTTGTCAGCAGGCAATGCAATCTGCCTGAAGAGAGGCAGTATTGCATGGTGGAATGGCCCTGATGTGAAAAGAAAGCACAGCGATGCCTTGACCTCTGAGCTGACTTCCAAGCACAGTCATTCTTTGGCCTCAGAAACTCAGATGCCAAAGAAAGTATCTTATGAGAAGCAGTACCATGATGGTGGTGGCAATTGTTTCACTGGGCCCCCCATGAAGAAAGATGAGGATGATGATGGTCTCCCTCTAAACTGAGACTATGACCTGTTTTGTTTTTGTGAGACGTTCAAGCAATGGTTCCCAGTCCCTTGTGGCTACATTGTAGATGACAGTGGGAAGAATATCACAGATGAAGCATAGCTATTTCAGTCATTTTTGTCATAGTCATTTTTTTTTTCTTCAAATATATTCTCTCTGGTGTTGTGATCACAAATGTTGTTTCAATTGAGACAGGACAGATACATGGAAAAAAAAAAAAAAAAAAAAAAAAAAAAAACAGCTACAATTATACTATGTACCCTGACACCTCCCCACACACTCAATGTCACCCCCTGATGCTAACACCCAGCTGCAGCCCTCATCATTCCCTGCCATCAGCACTGACTGCACCCTTGCACTCCTTCAGGAGCTGACAGCATCCATTGGAGACACCCTGGACCATCACAAACTACTGGCCAGGTTAGCCAGTGTTGAGGTGCATACCTGTTTTCCCTTCTTTTCTTGGATCTCCTTTTCTTAACACTTCCAGTCCTCTCTCCAACCCCCGAATGTGACCACCACCCCCCTGATTGACCTGCCAGCTGTGGACATACTTGTGCCCAATGCACTGTTCCCCTCTGCTTTGCCTCCCCCAACATCACCTTCCTCAATGTGTATCCCTGCCACCTCACCTACCCACACTCAACCTGAACCCAAGGTTGATGAGTTGGAGAATGCTCCATGTGCACTCACTCCAGTAGTCAGTAGTGCTCTCCCTTCAATCCCCTCAGAGTCCCCTCTGTCTGGTAGAGTGCATTTCACAGATGCACAAACTGGTGTTCATGCTGACTCTGACATAGAATGTTGTATGTTTTTGCCTGATTGGCACCTGGGTTACACCTCTTGAAGCTCAATGGCTGGGGGCTGGATGGTGTACCCTATCAAAGCTTGCAAGAACTGCCTCAATGTGAAGGCCATTTGCAGTGGGGTTGATGGTGTGAAGTGTGCTTGTTGCAAGGCAAGGCACACCATCTGTTCATTCTATGTGAGTACCTTCCTGAGGCCCTCATTCCTCCTTGTCTTATCCCCTTTTTTAGGAGGATACTCCAGAAGGGCATGTGTGCACCAAACCTGTTCATTTCTCACAAGGTGCCTATCAAGGGTCTTGCCTCCACTTCCTCAACCTCTCTTGCCATTAAGCCCAATCCTGAACCTAGCTTGACATGAGCCCCTTGCCTGAAGAAGCAGGTTCATGTTGACACTTCTCCTACCCCCAGTTCCTCCCATCACTGTGACTCTCCATCAATCCCCTCCATTCTCCCTGCCTCTCCCATTTCATCTTTTGACTTTGCTCTGGCAGTTCAGGATGCACTGCAGCTGATGTGTTTGACAAGTCCCTAAAGGCCTGAGGATGCTCCAGCAAGGTCCTAGGCAAGAGGAGAACTCATGAGTGAGTGTTTATCATAGAGACTTTGTTGAGTGGCCACCCCCCTTTTGTCACTATTCAAAGGTTCAACAGCTTTGTTTGTATTTACAATCTATATCAGTTTGTCAGCACAATATACTCCATTCCTGTTAAGTTTGGGCCTACTCTGATGATCTGTCAAGACTGGTTCTCAATGGTCTCTGGGAAGGTCCAAGGGCAGAGGAAGGCTATAGTGAAAGTCTGGGTAGTCAGAGTTTAGCATACAACTTAGTACACTAGTCCTTGCCAAGTCCCAAAAGTTGGAGCTATCCAGAGACTGTCTGCAGTCAAGTGAGATTGATGAGTATCTTATTCAATATTTGAACTGAGGTGCTATGACATATGTACAAGGCTTTTATACTACAGAGAAAAGTCCAAAGCAATGTCTGGGGTGTAGCAACTACTGGAGTGTGGTATGGATGATTAACAGTATTAGTGAGCTATTAGTAAGGTAAGTCAGCAGTTGCCAGGTAGCTGGACAGTACAGGGATTAGTAAGATATAGTAGTATGGTGAGTCACTTAGAGGCATGAGAGTCTTATACTAAATATAGAAATAGAAACAGAAATAGATCACAAGTCAAATTGGAGGTGGAATGGAGTTTCACAATGGAAGCTCATAGGGCTAGAAACAACACCTCAGACAGTCAGTCCACAGTCCAGACCCTATGCATGCATCATGGATGTGACAGTATCCCCCTCTTAGGGCTGAGCCCTCAAGGCACTTGTTGTGCTCAAGCATTGCTTTGGAGTTTTTGAAGGCTGCATTGTCAGAGTCCAAAATTTTTCATGGTAAAAGAGCTCAACAGGGTTTTGCACAAGTCCAGATGCCCATCTCTTAATCTTTAAATGCTATGGCTCCCATCCCTCAACTTTGCACTGCCCTCAACCCTGACAACATCATTTGGGACACCCTCAAGCCAGAGTTGCTCCAAGAATATCTAGATGACCTGCCCACCATGAAAATGGCCAAGTTTGATGAATGTCAGCAGTGCCAACACACTGCTATGCAAAAAGCAATTGAGGAGGAGGAATGCTGGAAGGCTGAGGAGGTCTGGAAAGTGAAGGAGGCCAAGGAGCATAGAAAGGCCAAGGAGGCTGCACAGAAAAGAGCAGCAGAAGAGAAGAGACTCCATGAGCTAGAGGTGGAGAAAAAGCAACTCAAGGAGGAGATGCATCAGGCACAGAAAGTGGAGGGTTCAATGGTGTGTAACAATATTTATCATTCTAAACTCCATACTGACAAGTCTGAAAGCAGTCTCAACATGTCATATTGGTGAGCAGAAAGTCTGCAGAGCAGGCAAAAGCTAGTTCTGCCTGTTTCAAGGCTGGAGAACCATGTGTGCTGGGGACCAGGTGCAGCAAGTCTTGCATGTGCTGTCAAAAGACCAAAGGCAAGTGCAACCTTGCTGCCAAGGCTTCAGAGTCCAAGAAGCCCATGTCAACTGTGCCACCTCCTCGCAGTGGAAAGAAGCAGAAGTGAAAGACGTCAGCACATGTTGGAGAGGCTGCTGACAAGGAAGATTTGGACAATGTGCTGGATATCAAGGTGGTCTCAAGACCTTGCCCACCTTGCATGCAGGCTCCATGTCAAGACCCTTTGGTAGAGGTCTTGGACTGTCAGCTTGGAGAGATCATCAATGCAATTGAGAAGAACACCACAGCAGTGGCATCCATGACAAGGGAAGTCTGGGACCTTTCCAGGGTTTTGGAAGAATCCTTCAAGGTTCTCAAGTCCATGATGACTGCTCTCATTAGCTGGGCAATGAGTGAGGACAATGTCTAGTTGTCAATTTTAGTTTTTTATCTGTGTCTGTAGTGTACTTGAGTTGTGCTTGTCCACCCCCCTCCCCTCTCTTTCTTTCTTTTTCTTTGAAACATATTTTCTGTGTGTCTGTCTTGAAATCGAGTGTGCATGAGTATTCATAGCATAGATGGAGTTAACCCTGAAAAATCCATTTGTTTTCAGAGTGGTACAGCACTCAATGGACCATCCTTGTGTGGGTATGCTCTGTGGAAGTCCATGACTAAGTCAGGGGCATTGCTTAATTCAGTAGCTATGAGCCAGGATGTTTCTTTGTCCATGCCTTTGTAGCCAGCCCACTTGACTAGGTACTGCAGTGGACATTGCCTATGATAATCCACTTTAGAGTCTAACATTTCTGCTATTTCATACTCTGGTTCTCCATCAACTTCAACAGGTGGGGGTGGAGGTTGGACATGGTTAGGGATAGTATTCAGAGTTGCTGGTTCTAACTGCAAGACATGGAATATGGGATATGCTGACTTCATAGCATCAGGGAGTTGGATAGTGAAGGATAATGATCCAACATGGGCAATGATGGGGTACTGATGGGGTACAGGCCTAGGTTCTTTTCTGAGAGCTTCTTTGAAGGTCAAGTGGACCTGAAGTATTTAGCTTTGATGTATACAAAATCTCCAGTCTGAAAGTCTGGAGGCAGAGATCTTTTAGCATCTGCCAGACCTTGGTATCTCTGCTGAGCTTCTTTCATTTCTTCTCATAAGAATGTATGCAGGGAGTCTAAGTCCACTGTGTAGTCTCTAGCTTGAGAAGATGTCAATTCTCTTTCTGGGTGTACAGTGACATTGGGGTGATAACCCTTATTGGCAAAGAATGGTGAAACTGCAGTTGTAGCACTTGGGGCATTGTTGTATGCAAACTCCATCAGTGGCAACAACTCAGACCAGTTGTCTTGTTGGTAATTACAGTAAACCTGTAGGTACTGCTCCAATGTCTGGTTAGTTTGTTCAGTTTGACTGTCACCTTCAGGGTGGTATCCAGAGGTGAGGTGGAGTTTCATGTCAAGTGCTTTGCCCAGCAATCAGAAGAAGTGCAACACAAACTCTGTACCTCAGTCAGAGGTTACATCAGCAAGATGGCAAAAGATCTGACAGTCTGAAAAAAACTTACAGTCTGAAAAAATCTGATATCAGACATTCTCAGAATTTTTCAGAAATTCTCAGACATTTTCAGAAATTCTCAGTTTGCCAGTTTACCAGTCAGTCAGAAATGGACATTTCTGAGATCAGACCTACAGTTTTCCAGGATGGTCAGATATCCAGTTTATTTCAGGCCAGCAGTTTGTCAGAGAGTCAGACATCCAGTTCATTTCAGGGCAGTAGTTTGTCAGAGAGTCAGACATCCAGTTCATTTCAGTATTTCAAACATGTCAGGTAACCAGATGTCAAGACAATCAGTTTATTTCAGGCCAGCAGTCTGTCAGAGTCATGCATCCAGTTTATTTCAGTATTCCAACATGTCAGGTAACCAGATGTCAAGATAATCAGTTCATTTCAGGCCAGCAGTTTGTCAGGTGCCAGACATCTAGTTTATCTCAGGCTGGAAGTTTTTCAGATGCCAGACTCATCAGTTTATTTCAGTATTCAAACCATTCAGTTCACCAAATGTCAAGATGTCAAGTTTCATTCAGGCCAACAGTTTCTCAGATAGCCAGATATCCAGTCTACTAGATACCCAAGGCCTTCAATTTATTTCAGTCATTCCCAGCTGAACAGTCTCTCAGACACTCAGACTTGTAGATTTTTTCAGTGTTACAGCCCAATAGTGTGTCAGACATTCAGACTCTTACATTTTATCAGTATCATAGCCAAGCAGTTTCCAGACAGGCAGATCAGCATGATATCACATTCAAATTTTGAGGTTACTGCACAAATGAGAAATTATTCGGAATCGGGTTCAAAACATGTAGCCCTCCCAGACGGTTTCCTCAACTTAGCCACCAGAACATCCAATGTTGGCTGGGGACGGTATGCCCCCACATACTTCTCAGCACCGAGTAAGATCCTCTTCCACTGCTTCGCCGAAAGACAGTCAACAGACTCCATCACCTCGTTAGTAGCATATCCCCAGAGAGCTTGACTGAACCTTTGCTGTGCTTTTGGAAGGGGAACGTATTGGCCCGTTGACCACGCCCGAAATGCTCTCTCAACCTGGGAATATATTACCTTCATTCCAATGGAAAGACAACAAATAACTCACTGCAATGGTCGCTAATGTCAAGGCACATCGGGGGAAACGCGCAGGATTCTCTCTCGCACTTGGCTTAATGACGGATGTAGACTCTAGGTAAAAAGTGAAAGTGTCGAGGATGCAGTCGTGTTGGAATGTGCCCTTTGGGATCTGTAACATAGTCAATATAACAAAGTATGAAGGTTCGAAATCTTACTGGACCGTCTGGCCCCTCCTCCACTCTCTCCCACATATATGGGAACAGAGAAGGGGCAACAGGCTTCACGCGCCCATGGGCATCAACAATCTCAGTGACTTCCGGTACAGCCCATGCTACATAAGCTGCTCGGGCCTCGGTGGTGTCAACTTCTTCATACCGATCAAAAAACGCCTTGACTGCCTTGAGGGCACGAGTAGCAAGTTCACTGCGCCAGTCATACGTACGTTGTTTGACCTCCGAAATGATTAGTATAGTCACAAGGTAGAATGCTAGTGGACATATGAGAGCAAAAATTGGGTCGTTGCGAAGTGCAACCGTGCACTTAATATTTGGAAAGGTTTCGGCCCAAAGTTTTTGAACGTGTGCAACATGTAATGGGTTGGCAAGTTTCCACGGACTGTCGAGCGAAGAGAAGTAGAAGATCCAGCGTGGAAGAACGATATCGCAAAATGGCGCCATGGTATACGGAAGTCCCGGAAAGTCTTCATTGCGGAACTTACGGGCTTTCTGCCAGGGTTTACGACACGGCTCACTCAACTCACTCTCAAAATTCTCCTCATCTGCTTCCACAGCACGACGACTGTGGCCTTGCGTGCAGCTTGGAGCACCGGATGCCCGGTTTTGGGATGGGCCAGGTTTCTGCACCTGCTGACCGGGCTGTTGCATGCTTGGGACCTTGCGAGTCAGTGAATGATTGAACACCCTAACAACAGGCTAGAAATAGGTCATCAGTACACGTTATTAAGTAGAAGGAAACTTACTTTGAATGAGTTACTGGACCCCTTCTTGAACGCCCTCGCATCGAGTCTAGATTGTTCCACGACACGCGAAGTGGTGCAGGTCGGTGCAGGGGCGTCACCGTTGTTGCCGCTGCCGTTGTCGTCGTTGTCATTGTCGTCCTTGTCGTCGTTGTCGTCCTTGTCGTCAGAGTGTTCGTCCCGATCGGATCCCCCATTATCGCCTCTATACCCATCGTAGTCACAGCCTTCCTCCCCACTGCCAACCTGATGCTTGTCTGTACCATGGTAAGCTCCACAGTCGTCATCGTCAGCTCCACACTTACCAACGGTCAGATATCCACATTCACTCTCCACGTTCGCATGGCCTGGTGAAATGGACCCTGGCTTCTTCAGGCGTATTAGTGGCGATGTGGGCTCGCTGTTCGGTGTAAGGTGAAAGGCCGAAGCACGAGGAGAAAACGGATTTCGGGAAGTGTGCATACTGTTGGTATATGGGACCTGGGCGCGTGCGTCGTTGGCATCATCCCCATCATCGAGTCCCCCATACGAAGACTTGTACCCTTCATGTTAAATAACGACGCATTCATTAGTTTTCTTTACTCGATTAGAAGAGACTTACCGTCTTGAGGCGCTGCATCGGGATTGCTTGCAGACCCGTCTGTACGGTGCTGAGACCCTGACATCCAAATGTTAGAGTTTGAATGTGGAAAAACGAATCAAATTATCATATATCTCACTGGCTTTCAAGTTAGATGTCTTCGTGTTAGGCTGAGACTGAGGAGGGACAGCCAAATGCGCTTTAGTCGAGTGCCAGTTTGGGACGAGTCCAATTACAGGAAAGGGAGACCTCGGAGAACGCGATGTGGGTTCGTGCGGCGAGCTGGAATGTAGTTTGTAGGGCGATCCATGAAGTACGACGGGAACACGGATGAGATCCATGCAACGCAGTGGATGTTAGAGCGGTAAGCGGCGAGTCCGTCAGCGTGAGACTTAGTTACGATAGGAAAGAAATTCTCACCACTGCGGCACAACACACTTTCCTTTTCCGTTCGGCTGGGACACCGTGCTTGGCCTTGCGCATTCCATGTGTCTTCTCCCTTCGTTGTCGACCGCCATCCTCGTAGTAACTCCCTCGACTTCCTTCCCCATCGCATTGACATCGGGAGCCTTCAAAAGGAGGATTCGTGAGTAAGTCACTCATCTGGGTAGTTTAACATTCCCATCACTCACCCTTGTAGCATTGGATTTGATTCGAGTAACCCTCTGTTGTGTTTTTGACGCGATCTTGCCTGGATTTGCTTCATCCAGGTCATCGTCTACCCCCATAGTATTGTTATCCACCTATCATAGTGACCAGTAGGTTAAAAAAACATTGGATTATTTCTTACTTACTGTCATAGCTGCTTCAGGATTGGACCCAGTGTGGGCAACTATTGGCTCCGTTGCATTGCTGCTGGTAGCCACTTGACTTCTGGTGCCTACGGTACTCTGTGCATACGGTGAGTTGCTGATTCAAATATTGGACATGACTCAGTGAAAACTGAGGAACTTCAGACCTTAGACGCTTTCTGGACACTGGCAACTGTGCTACCCCAAGTTGCAGTTTGGATCTCCTCCCCTGTAGTGCCCTTCCGCTTCTTTCTTTGCCGACTTTTCCTTTCGTTGGCAGCCTCTGATTCCTCACCACTTGTTGGTTGTTGCTTCCTAGTTTTTCTATTACCACCTTCATCACTGTTGTTCTTTGCTATCATTGTCACATTAGTATCAACTGCTAGGTGAGCAAAGTAGAAGGTACCTTCCAGCCCTGATGACACCTTTGTTCCGTACATAGTCGACCGTGCACGAGGCTGCTTTTTTTGTGGGGGCCCTGGAGGCTGACGTGCTGAAGCTCTAGCCTGCTGTTGCTGTGTGAGTAGATCCACCTCAAGCACTGCTACCTGTCTGGTGACGGAGTCCTGTTCAGGCTTAGACTTTGCTTTCTGCTTTGCCTGTAACCTAGAACCTGGTGGTCCAGTAGCTGCAGGAGCTACTACTGGTAAGTCTAATAGTCCAGGATGCTTTGTTTTATTTTGTAGTCGAGTAGTTGGTGGCATGAGCTAATGTGCATGTAGTATGTTGGAGAGAGAGAATACTTGCTGGCTGTCGGAATTTCAAGTGACTATTTTACCACGGGTGTGTATCACAAGTCCACAACTCTATTAGTAGGATTGTTATAGGTGCTAGCTTGGCACTGGTGCCATGACAATTCTTTTATTCTCATGTCTGGCAGTGGTGCTGTTCAAACCACTCATCAGTCTTTATTTGCTGTAGTACCCCACCTCCTGAACCCATCAAAACTAGAACCATCCCAAGTGCCATACTAGTCCTACATGATGGCCACTCCAAGGGCTACAATTCCTTTGAAGTACCAACCTCGAAGATACTACTGCACTGACACTGTCAACTCAGACTGTCAGAAGGGCTTCATCTCTGCAGCAGGTTTGAATCATCACTACAATGCTGTGCATAAGCACCATACTACTAGGCCATCTCGTCCTCAACAACATCCATGGCAACCAACTGGCCAGCATGATGGCAGTGGAGATGATAATACTGAGCCTCAGGGGGCATATTATGTCAAGCATCCAGTGTTAGATGGTGGGATCTACTCTTGTTCTTCCAGATTATTTCAACTGACTATTAGCCAGGCACACCAGTTGATTTAAATGGTGATGACCTGCCAGAGGGTGCTTCACCTCCTAAACCTAATACTTCCAGTAAAAGGGCATGGCACCCCTTTGAAAGTAGAGCTCACTTTGAGCTTGCTGATTTCATTTTCCGTCAGAATGAAATGCCAGGTGCCCAGATTGATGAACTGATGCACATTTGGGCCAGCATGCCAGGCCAAGCTGGTACTCCTCCATATGCCAACCATGAGCATTTATATAGCACAATTGATGCCATTTCAGAGGGAGATGCCCCATGGACTTCTTTCTCCATGGAATCAGTTGAAGCTGGTGGTTCAGGTGGACCAAGTTGGAAGCATAATGATACATATGAGGTGGTTTTCTGTGATCCACAAATCCTACTTAATCATCAACTATCCAATCCTGGCTTCAAGAATCATATTGATTACTCCCCACGACTAGTATTTGGGGAAAAGGGTCAACGTGTCTGGTCTGATTTGATGACTGGGAATTGGGCCTGGAATCAATGTGTAAGCAAATCACACATCCTTTTTACATTGAGTTGAAACTAGCTTGGATTGATGCCTGCAGAATGAACTTTCAAAGGACCCTGACAACCATGGGGCAATGTTTGTCCCTATTATTTTGGGTAGTGACAAAACCACAGTCTCAGTTGCAACCGGAAACAATGAGTATTATCCACTTTATATTTCTGCAGGCAATGTGCACAATGCAATGAGACGTGCACATGGTGAAGCTGTGAGCTTGCTAGGGTTCCTATCAATACCCAAAAGTAAGTTATTCAAATTACACCTTCCATTATACTTGGACTAAGAAGCTAATTACAGCAGACAAAGAGTTTGAAGCTGATCCAGAGTTTCGCACTTTCCGGAGGCACCTTTTCCATACATCTTTGGAAGCCATTTTCCATTCCATGCGTCCAGCAATGACAAAGCCCCAATCTGTAAAATGTGCTGATGGTCATTATCGCAGAGCAATATATGGACTTGGTCCTTATATTGCTGATTACCCTGAACAAGCTTTGTTAGCTTGTATAGTTCAAGGATGGTGCCCAAAGTAAGTGGTTATCAATTAATCAAATGCCTCATCTCAACACTATTATTTACTAGATGCACTGCTCATCGAACTCATTTGGACCATGATCCCAATGCTATTTTGCGCAATCATGAATATACCCAGCTTCTAATGGACTCATTTGCTTCACATGTACTGTGGCAAAAGTATGGAATAGTTGATGATATATTGGTAAATTTAATTCTACAGTGATTTGATGTCTCTAAGCTCACAGGACAACCTCTGACTGTAGCCTTTCACAGCTAGCTTCCCTCGTGCAAACATCCATGAGCTTATTGCCCCAGATATTTTGCATCAAATCATCAAGGGGACATTCAAGGACCATCTTGTCTCATGGGTGGAAACATACTTGAAGAAACACTACAAGAATGACTTTGCAGCTGTCCTGGCTGATATTGATCGTCGGTATGTACATTAAATCTAGCAGTTTATGGCTTGTGCTGATCTTAGATCAGTATTGCTGTTGTTCCACCCTTCCCTGGCCTCCGACGTTTTTCACAAGGCCGTGGATTTAAACAATGGACAGGTAATGATTCTAAAGCTTTAATGAAGGTTAGCATAATGCTATTGAATCAGTGCTATACACTTATACTAGGGCTGTAGGTTTATCTTCCTGCCATTGCAGGCTATGTACCCAATGAAATGCTACAAGCTCTCTCAGCATTCATGGACTTCTGCTATATTGTTCGTCAGTCAAGCCTGGGTGAAGCTGATCTGGAGGCTCTTGATAAGGCCCTTCAGCGCTTTGAAACTCACCGTTCCATTTTTGAAGCTGAGGGCATTCACTCAGATGGCATTTCCATTCCTCGAATCCATGCACTTCAGCATTACCATGAAGCTATTGAGTTGTTTGGAGCACCAAATGGACTTTCCACATCTATTGTGGAGTCAAAACACATTCATGCAGTAAAAAGGCCTTACCGACGATCCAATAAAAATGAGGAGATGGCACAAGTGCTTCTGGTCAATCAGCGGCAAGATAAGCTGGCACGATTTCAAGCAGAATGCCTTGCAGAAGGTAGAGAATTGACAATTGACAATTTGAGTCTGCTTAATAGCCTTTTTTCAGGGCTTTTGGACAAACCACTAATTCCACAAGACAATGTACATGAGGATACATCCTTTCAAGATGATCCTTACCTTCAGGAGGCAGAAGATGATGATAGTGAAAGAGTAGATGCAGTGGTTCAACTTGCACATAAACCATGTAAGTTTCAGTATTCATCCTTAAGTTCATTTGAGGTGTGAGAAATCATTCATCTTCTACATAGCACCCAGGAAACTCAGAACCTTAGCTGAGATGGGCCAAGATATTGGTCATCCTGAATTGTCAGACCTTGTTTCTATTTTTCTGTTTCAGCAAAGAAATCCTGGTGTTGATGTTCCTGACATATCTAAGTGTCCAAAAGCTATTGACCCAGGATATTCTTTTTCCTCAGCAGTTGCAACATTCTATGCTCCAAGTGATCTCTCTGGAGCAAATGGAATGCATCGCCAATGTATCCATGCTTCACCCTCATGGAGAAATGGTGCACCTCACTATGATTGTGTCTTTGTGGAAAAAGACCCTACTCTGCCAGGATTTCAAGGACTATATGTGGCACAGGTGCTATTGTTCTTCTCTTTTCATTATCGAAATGTGCACTACCCCTGTGCTTTAGTGCAGTGGTTCACCCCTATTGGGAATGAACCCTGTAATAACACAGGCATGTGGAAAGTTGAGCATGAGTATGATGAATATGGTGATCATTTAGTGAGTGTTATCCACTTGGATAGCATTTTATGACCAGCACATTTGATAGGTATTTATGGTGATGAGTATATCCCACCTGATTTACATTACTCAGATTCACTTGCTGCTTTTGGCTCATTCTATGTTAACAAGTACTCAGATTATCATGCCTTTGGATTAGCTTTTTGATGAGAATCAGTATTGAAAGTCTCTACTTGTCTCTTCTGTGGTGAACCATGGCATTGCAGCTAATCAGCAAGATGGAAGAAGTTTTGATATTCTGACAAGATCTGATATTGGACATTCTCAGTTTACCAGCCTTTCAGACAGTCAGATTTTCTGAGACAACTATCCCCCCATGGGAAACCCTCACCCCCCAGCATCAGTATTCAAACAACAACTCCCTGCTCCATCCATCATTCTGATGTCAGCAGCAGGTTTTACTCCATCACCAGAGCCACATTTAGAGCACACTTCACCCCTCTGCCCCACCTGGGAAAAGCTCTCCACCCAAACACAAATGCTCCCCATCCATCCCATGTCCCTCAGGCTCTCTGAGGTGGGCAGACAGTTCCACCAGTTCCCCAAGGGCTCCTTCAAGGCTTGCTTTTCCCCCCCTGTTCTGCTGAAGTGTGTGCTCTCTCACTCTGCATCACACCCTCCTGCTTGGAGCTGGACCATCAAGGCTGGCCCCAACAAGCACAACCTCCACTTCCATGGAAGCCCACCTTTCTGCTTGGCTATGTGCACTGATGGGTCCTTGCATACCATCTCCTCTACCCACATAGACCATGGCAAGGTTTCAACCTTCATTAAACTTCCCCCAGATCCACCTGTACCAATGGCCCAGCCCTGAATTGGCCCATTTTCATTCACTTTCCTCTTTCATCCCACTTTCTGCCTTTTCTCATACATTACTTCCCATGAGGCATGCCAGTGCCAGCACAGTGATTCCTCTCCTCAGGCCTCTGAAGAGGCTTCCATCCCTGATGGCAAATCCCCCCCCCCCCCACAAGCCCCCTGCCCCACCCTTCCAATTGGTAACTTAACCTAACCCCCTGTTTTTCCTGGTACTGTGTGCAGACAGGTCTCTCCACATTGTCATCTCCTCCACTCTCTCCCATGGGACAGGGGCGGGAATTGACAAGCAAGTTGCCTGTGCATATGAATGACAAAGACAAACAGACAAGTTCTGTAAGCTGTGGATGTACTTTCAGAATTGTCAGGAACATAAATTTGTCTTGGAAAACTTACATGTCAAGTCTTGAGGTATCCACCTTCTTCTAACTCTCCCCCAATTATCACTTGATTCCCTTTGTGTCCTTCTCTCTACTTTTATTGAGTTACTCCCTCCACTAACCCTTAGCATAGTTTTTTATGCTCCTCACCCTTCACAGCTTTGGCTGATTATATGTGTAAAGTAACCTGAATTGTGGCCTGATATGACATCTTCCCCTCCCCCATCTATATACATGCAAGTAGCACAGTGTAACATAAGGCTCAGGCCCTCATGCACTTTAAACAGAAATATGTATATATAACCCTGACATACCCTCTCATTTCAGCTGGCACCTGCTTCCCCCAGAACTACTCTCCACTGACCCCCTTCCCAAAGCTGTATTAGAACTAGAAGCCACCAAACTGAAATTTGAAGGTGCCTCCCCCTGTACCTAGGCATCAGCAAGTTGGGTTCACTTGCTGTACTAGCCACCTCTGCTGAGCACAGTCTGGTAACAAAAACATTTACATACCCTTACAACCCCACTGTACCCACAAACTGCCCATAGAGATGGTTCACCTGCACCCACCCTGCCCTCTCCTCTCCTTTCCCCCCATGTTTTCCATACCCTTCTCTGCCTTCATAGTCTCTCCCTCCATCCTACTCCATGTTTCTAATCATTTCACTCCATCCCCACCCCAGGTTTGGTCTTAGGTGTGAAAGTGACCAAGGCCCTGTTAAACTACAGTAATGCTCCCCCTCTACCTATATATGCCCCACTCCTGCCAGTCATCTTAGTCCTACATAGGGTTCTGTATTCCAATGAGGGACTATAAAAGGTTTTTTTTTTTAAAAAAAAAAGGGTGGCCCTCCACCTCAAAACCATCCCTACCCCCTCAAATCCCAAGGCCTCACCCAGCAGATGATCACTCATCCACCACAGTGGATGTCCTGTCTGATCTCTAGGCTGAGATTAAATTCATCCATGAGAAACTTTACAGGTTCAATTGCTGCTTCACATGAGGCATGCTGTATTCACTGCCACTGCAACCATCTGACAATTTTTTCCATAGAAAACACATTGAAAATATGGAGGGGAGAGATAGTCTTTTATCCTGGATATTGGACACTACATCATTAATCCATGGTTCTGGCTGGAAGAAGACATAGAAATTAGAAAATTACATATGTATGCATCTTCTCTGACAATCATCTCAAATAAAATGGTAGCATTAAGCATATGGGACTTCAATTCAAGGGAATCCACAGCAGAGTGAATTCCTAGTTTGGTGAAACTTAGTATGAGGCAAGATGGTGGTAGCATCCAAATGAGTGAATGTAGTCATGGGGGCAGGATCTGACAAGTCATTAGCTGGTACATGTTAGACTGCTCACACTGACATGATTAAACCCTTCTTTGTTGTCATGATGCACTCCTGCCTTGGTGAAAATGAGTAAAAACTAGGTAGAACAAACAACATCATCCATACATGCCACCCATGTCCATGGAGAGTGTGGGTTGGTAACCAACAGCAGAGGGAATATGACCAAGTACAGCAGACACCTTGGAACCAGCCTGCCAGGGTAAAGCAGAATATGTTATCAATGAAAAGTAGTACATGTTGACCCTCCTCATTATGGAAGTACTTGGCAGTAGTAGTCAGACCCATGAAGGTGACATGGACTTGTTCATTGGACCAGAAACCAAGGCAGCCTTGGAGTTTCCTTCCAGGTTGGTGACACTGGTTTTGATCATTTCATGGTACAGACACAAGTGTGCTCACTGACCCCTACAAAATATAAGTGAGACAGGATGCATACATTTATGAGAAAAGAAACCCTCTGCTGAAAATGGAGAAACCACCATGAGCTTTTGCAACATTCCCAACACCAGCACCACCAAAGAGACTGGTCTTTCCACTGCAGACATAAGGAACACGTGTCACATCTGTGACATGTGGCTACACTCCAGAATAGACTCAGGATATTAATAGCTAAGTTCTAGACCTTTGGAACTCCACTATTGCAATGGCACTCCATCCTTTACTTGTTCCTTGTTCTTTGTTCTGTTTATAGTTGCCATACTTAGTATTCATTTCCACAAGTGTTACCTTCTGTCAGTCAGTCAACTTAACAGGATATTCAAGGTTTTGAGTGAGCATGTCCAATGACATATGACATCAGGTGCTTGATTACCTCTCCCTGGTAATAGGTATTCCAGAAGAATCCATTATCCAATGAATAGGAAGTGACAAGGTATCAACAACCAATTGCATGCAGCTCATTTGACTCACAAGCACCTCCTGTGATGCTCTCCTGTGATGTTGTTCCACTTGGGGGTCTTCAGCCAATGATGATTCATCTCTGCCTAGCCCTCATCCTCAACCAACAGAGGCTACAGCTTGGCAACTGACCTTGGATCTGAGGCTGGCATCTTGGTATAGACCCAAAACATTGACTATGAATATTACCTATCACAAAATCCTTCTGTAATTAATGGTGTGATTAGCTGTTTGGGCCATGGCACCATACTGTGTCCCAAAGACTGCCACAGTGAAGTGAGGCATGTCTTGTTCTAGTTACTGATCCAGCCTTTTATGACTAATCATCTGATTCACCTACACTGTTCTCCAGTAGTCCATATGTCCTGGAAATTACCCTGTAACATTCTCTGTAGTATAAAAGCCCTGCATACACTTCATTACACCTCAGTTTGAATATCAACTAAGGTACTCTTCAATCTCACTTGTTACCAAACCAGTACTCCTCTGGATGGCTCCAACTCCAGAACTCTGCAAGTTTAGTACAGAGTTTTGTGCTAAACTCTGACCCACTAGTACCTTTGAACCTCAGACCCCCTCAGGGACCATAGAGAACTGGTCTTGACACCAAGAGGTCAATGACCTTGATACTGGTCTCAAGAACCTCTGCAATTGTCAATTCATGGTCTATGAACACAGGGGGGTCAGCATGAATGGGGGAGAGCTTGACACCTTTGATTGGTCCACACTTGTCAATGGGCTTGCCATTGATGTTCATGATAGGGCCCAGAGTAGCTTGGGATCTGTATAGGCACTCCAGTATCAACTACCTTCTGACTGCACACCAAACCTTTCATACTGTCCATAGCAATGGTATGAACAGTGTTGAGCTCCCCAAGGTGTGATGCAACTTCAAGAACAAGGCAACCACCATGGAAGTCCTGGACTTTGAGGGCATTTAGGGTGGGTGGAGCATGTCAGACTCACACTGCATGTCAATGACAGCACCAATGACTATCTTCACAATGCCAGTAGTAGTATATTTGTGGCCAGAGTCATCCATAGACTCTGGGGGGCTTTTCTTTCCTTGTGCATCTCTGGGAACCAAGTGTGAGTATGCTAGCAGCAGCACTGAGAAATTCCTGGAGCTCAAATACCTAAAATCACAAATTTCCAGCTTTTGTGAATTGGTCAATCCTAGATGGATTTTCTCATGCTTTCAGAGCCAGATGGTATCATTTCTGTAGAATTTTGATGCTGTGTTCAGGTGGAATGGCTTGAGGAAGTTTGAGGTGCATTTTTGCTGACATTTTTCCCATGTGGCCAACTTGCCTGAAAAGGTCAATAATTGTGCTTTGGTGACTGCCTGGTGGTCTGGGGTTTCTGACAATGCCTGAGGATCTGACCATCTGGAAAGTCAACATTTGTTTGAATGTCTGAGATTCCTGAAAATATCTGATAGTCTGTATCACTGGAATTCTGGTGGTCTGACATTTCTGAGATTCTGGTAGTCTGTGGATTCTGAAAACATGTAATAGACTGGTAGCCAATACTGTCTGATGATCTGAAATGTCTGGGAGGCTTATTTTGACTGATTGATGATTGCATGCTTCTGAGAATATCTGAGGGTCTGGCATTCTGAATAGCTGGTGATCTGAGCCATTCTGATTTTCTTACTGTCCAGTCATCTGAGACTTCTGAGAGTATCTGAAAGTCTGAAGTTCTGGCTATCTGATAAACTGAGACTTCTGAAAATGTCAAGGAAGTCTTACCTTCACTATGTGATGATCTTAGTCTTCTGGGAATATCTTAGTGTCTGGTGTTCTGAATGTCTGGACACCTGAAATATTCTGAGGGTCTGTTGTTCTGACTGTCTGATGATTGGAATCTTCTGAGAATATCTGATGGATTATCTGAGGGCTCTGAGAATACTGGAGGTCTGTTGTTCTGACTGTCTGATTGTCTGGCACTCTGAGAATAATCTGATATCAGAAGTTTCAGATCTTTTCAGATTTTTTCAGATTTTTTCAGACCATCAGATTTTCTCAGACTGCCAGATTTTTTCAGACTGTCAGATCTTTTGCCATCTTGCTGATGTATGTGTGAGGGGACTCCATACTTGGAGAAGACATGGAGTAAAAACAGTTTGGCAAGTTGAGGGGATGTGATAGTGTCTTTGGTGGGGATGAATATTGCTTGTTTTGAGAGATGGTCTACAATGACCAGTATGGCAGTATGACTTCCAGAGTTTGGTAGTTGTTCAATGAAATCCATTGAAATGGAGTTCCAAGGTCTCTCTGGTATTGGTAGTTGCTTCAACATACTGTATGGTTTGTGTCTTGGAGTTTTAGCACATGCACAGGCAGTGCAAGATTTAACATAGTCCTTAATATAAGTCCAAGCATTTGGCCAAACATACTCACAATGGACAAGTTCAAGTGTTCTGTTTTGTCTGAAGTGGCTGGCTAAGGGGTGATCATGCTTGTATTGGAGTACATGAAGTTTGAGGTCATTTGCATCAGGGCCATATATGCAACCATCCAGACATAAAAGTCTGGATTCATCTACCCACCAATGAGGGTTAGATGGGTCAGAGAGGTGGAGTTGACTAAGTGGGTTGGACATTAGGGCAGACTTGATGTCTTCATGGAGTTTCTCAACATCCATGATTATGCTAGCATGTAGTACTGGGCTTTCTAGGTAGGTCACCCATAGTGAATTTGATAGTTGTTCAGTGGTAAATACTGGTCAGAGGTTCTGAGGGTTAGCTTGGGCATAGCCCCTATCCCCCTCTTTGGGGTAGACATCCCATCATCTAGTCAGGGAATTGGGCTTTGCTCTGAGCTTACCAGGGCAGAAATGAATGACCATATTGAATTGGGAAAGATACTCAGACCAGCATGCTTGGTGCCTGGTGAGCACCTTAGAGGTAGAGAAGTATTCAAGGTTTTTGTGGTTGGTAATGACATCAATGGGGTATGTAGGGCCTTCAAGGTAATGGTGCCAGGTCCAGAAGGCTTCATGGATCACCAACAGCTCTTTATCATGTGTGTTGTAGTTCAACTCCAGAACAGTCAAAGTCTGGGAGTAGAATACTACTGGTCATACCTCACCATCTGGGCAGGTAATGGACAAGATGCTGGTGATGGCATAGTCTGAAGCATCTGTTTTGACTGTGATGGGGAGTCTGGGTTGGAAATGAGTTGATATTGGAGCTGTGGAGAATGCCTCTTTAAGATGATTACAGCAGTTTGCATTTGTTCAGGGAAAATCCAAAAATCAAAAATCACTTTTGGGTGGTGCCAGCAAGGACCCCAGAAGTGGCCCTAGTTAGAACTTATAGTTACTAGTAATAATGCTATCCACAATTGTTGTGCCTGATGTATCTCCTCCTTGAGTTGCTTTTTCTCCACCTCTAGCTCATGGAGTCTCTTCTCTTCTGCTGCTCTTTTCTGTGCAGCCTCCTTGGCCTTTCTATGCTCCTTGGCCTCCTTCACTTTCCAATGATAAATATTGTTACACACCATTGAACCCTCCACTTTCTGTGCCTGATGCATCTCCTCCTTGAGTTGCTTTTTCTCCACCTCTAGCTCATGGAGTCTCTTCTCTTCTGCTGCTCTTTTCTGTGCAGCCTCCTTGGCCTTTCTATGCTCCTTGGCCTCCTTCACTTTCCAGACCTCCTCAGCCTTCCAGCATTCCTCCTCCTCAATTGCTTTTTGCATAGCAGTGTGTTGGCACTGCTGACATTCATCAAACTTGGCCATTTTCATGGTGGGCAGGTCATCTAGATATTCTTGGAGCAACTCTGGCTTGAGGGTGTCCCAAATGATGTTGTCAGGGTTGAGGGCAGTGCAAAGTTGAGGGATGGGAGCCATAGCATTTAAAGATTAAGAGATGGGCATCTGGACTTGTGCAAAACCCTGTTGAGCTCTTTTACCATGAAAAATTTTGGACTCTGACAATGCAGCCTTCAAAAACTCCAAAGCAATGCTTGAGCACAACAAGTGCCTTGAGGGCTCAGCCCTAAGAGGGGGATACTGTCACATCCATGATGCATGCATAGGGTCTGGACTGTGGACTGACTGTCTGAGGTGTTGTTTCTAGCCCTATGAGCTTCCATTGTGAAACTCCATTCCACCTCCAATTTGACTTGTGATCTATTTCTGTTTCTATTTCTATATTTAGTATAAGACTCTCATGCCTCTAAGTGACTCACCATACTACTATATCTTACTAATCCCTGTACTGTCCAGCTACCTGGCAACTGCTGACTTACCTTACTAATAGCTCACTAATACTGTTAATCATCCATACCACACTCCAGTAGTTGCTACACCCCAGACATTGCTTTGGACTTTTCTCTGTAGTATAAAAGCCTTGTACATATGTCATAGCACCTCAGTTCAAATATTGAATAAGATACTCATCAATCTCACTTGACTGCAGACAGTCTCTGGATAGCTCCAACTTTTGGGACTTGGCAAGGACTAGTGTACTAAGTTGTATGCTAAACTCTGACTACCCAGACTTTCACTATAGCCTTCCTCTGCCCTTGGACCTTCCCAGAGACCATTGAGAACCAGTCTTGACAGATCATCAGAGTAGGCCCAAACTTAACAGGAATGGAGTATATTGTGCTGACAAACTGATATAGATTGTAAATACAAACAAAGCTGTTGAACCTTTGAATAGTGACAAAAGGGGGGTGGCCACTCAACAAAGTCTCTATGATAAACACTCACTCATGAGTTCTCCTCTTGCCTAGGACCTTGCTGGAGCATCCTCAGGCCTTTAGGGACTTGTCAAACACATCAGCTGCAGTGCATCCTGAACTGCCAGAGCAAAGTCAAAAGATGAAATGGGAGAGGCAGGGAGAATGGAGGGGATTGATGGAGAGTCACAGTGATGGGAGGAACTGGGGGTAGGAGAAGTGTCAACATGAACCTGCTTCTTCAGGCAAGGGGCTCATGTCAAGCTAGGTTCAGGATTGGGCTTAATGGCAAGAGAGGTTGAGGAAGTGGAGGCAAGACCCTTGATAGGCACCTTGTGAGAAATGAACAGGTTTGGTGCACACATGCCCTTCTGGAGTATCCTCCTAAAAAAGGGGATAAGACAAGGAGGAATGAGGGCCTCAGGAAGGTACTCACATAGAATGAACAGATGGTGTGCCTTGCCTTGCAACAAGCACACTTCACACCATCAACCCCACTGCAAATGGCCTTCACATTGAGGCAGTTCTTGCAAGCTTTGATAGGGTACACCATCCAGCCCCCAGCCATTGAGCTTCAAGAGGTGTAACCCAGGTGCCAATCAGGCAAAAACATACAACATTCTATGTCAGAGTCAGCATGAACACCAGTTTGTGCATCTGTGAAATGCACTCTACCAGACAGAGGGGACTCTGAGGGGATTGAAGGGAGAGCACTACTGACTACTGGAGTGAGTGCACATGGAGCATTCTCCAACTCATCAACCTTGGGTTCAGGTTGAGTGTGGGTAGGTGAGGTGGCAGGGATACACATTGAGGAAGGTGATGTTGGGGGAGGCAAAGCAGAGGGGAACAGTGCATTGGGCACAAGTATGTCCACAGCTGGCAGGTCAATCAGGGGGGTGGTGGTCACATTCGGGGGTTGGAGAGAGGACTGGAAGTGTTAAGAAAAGGAGATCCAAGAAAAGAAGGGAAAACAGGTATGCACCTCAACACTGGCTAACCTGGCCAGTAGTTTGTGATGGTCCAGGGTGTCTCCAATGGATGCTGTCAGCTCCTGAAGGAGTGCAAGGGTGCAGTCAGTGCTGATGGCAGGGAATGATGAGGGCTGCAGCTGGGTGTTAGCATCAGGGGGTGACATTGAGTGTGTGGGGAGGTGTCAGGGTACATAGTATAATTGTAGCTGTTTTTTTTTTTTTTTTTTTTTTTTTTTTTTTTTTTTTTTTTTTTTTTTTTCCATGTATCTGTCCTGTCTCAATTGAAACAACATTTGTGATCACAACACCAGAGAGAATATATTTGAAGAAAAAAAAAATGACTATGACAAAAATGACTGAAATAGCTATGCTTCATCTGTGATATTCTTCCCACTGTCATCTACAATGTAGCCACAAGGGACTGGGAACCATTGCTTGAACGTCTCACAAAAACAAAACAGGTCATAGTCTCAGTTTAGAGGGAGACCATCATCATCCTCATCTTTCTTCATGGGGGGCCCAGTGAAACAATTGCCACCACCATCATGGTACTGCTTCTCATAAGATACTTTCTTTGGCATCTGAGTTTCTGAGGCCAAAGAATGACTGTGCTTGGAAGTCAGCTCAGAGGTCAAGGCATCGCTGTGCTTTCTTTTCACATCAGGGCCATTCCACCATGCAATACTGCCTCTCTTCAGGCAGATTGCATTGCCTGCTGACAAGCTGAGGCCTGCTAAAAATTTGTCATCAATGTCAGGAAGGATATCTGGACCAATCCCATGCAATTCAAAGGCTGATGCATATGACATTGCATGGTGCACACCAAGGTTGGTCTCAGCATACTTCAAGTAGCATACCACTTGACTCAGAGAGGGGACTGGCAGTGATGACATGGTGTGCACTTGACACTGAACAGGAGTTTGTGGAGTGGGCAAGGTGGAAGTAGGGGAAGTTGGTGAATGAATAAGACTGGTGTCGAGCTGTGTAAGAGCCCATAACAAAATGGCTGACATCAAAGAGTTGAGATCTGTCACAGTGGGGGTTGCTGGTTGTGCAGCAGCCTTGTGTGCATGATGAAGAAACAGAGCTTTGTTGGCCAGGTTGAATGACTCGATATTTGGTGGAGTTGCAATGGTCACCTGCCCATCCTCCTAGTGATGTTACTATCATTTATGCACAGGCTTCACTTGAAGACTTACCAGTGCTAGACACCAATCACAGACCATTGCAGGCATCAGAGGAATTGGCCCTTGGGGGCCAAAGTATGTGAGCCCCTCATCACCCTCATTCTTGTATGCCTTCTGAAGTTTCAGTCACCATT
This sequence comes from Pisolithus thermaeus, assembly GCA_024663475.1. Classification (NCBI taxonomy): domain Eukaryota; kingdom Fungi; phylum Basidiomycota; class Agaricomycetes; order Boletales; family Pisolithaceae; genus Pisolithus; species Pisolithus thermaeus. The sequence goes on from JANFAF010000004.1 coordinate 1,407,942, forward strand.
GTGCAAGGCAACTATTGAGATCAGCCTTTCTAGATGTTCTCTGTAATCATATACTTTAGCTGAGTTCAGTGAAATCATAAGTATGTACCTTAGTGCTATTGGAGGTGGGCTCTGAGTTGTTGTCATCGTTGTTGGAGCTCCTGGAACCTTTGGACTTGGAGGTGCAAGGTAACTTCTCAACCTCTTGCATATCCACAAAGAGCTTCACTATGGACAATTGGCCTTCAGATATCTTCTTCACCATCTCCCTGTAATCAGCCAAATTGTTGACATCAATTGCATCTGATATCTGTTGTCTACCAGGAAATGTTAGTAGTGATTGCAGTCATGAAATATATATAAAAATGCACCCTCGGGCCTTCAGTGGAATATACTTCAGTGGAAAATGTTTCTTCTCAGTAACCTGGTAGTCATCCAAGCCATGTTTGCAGAGTACTGCTTGCAAAAATTCAATGTAGTTTGAGTCAGTGAGACTGAACAGTAGCTCTTTCATTTTCATAGATTTTTCTTCCTTTGATGTGGTCTTCCCCTTTGCAGACATATTCTTGATCTTCAAATAGACCATCAGCAAAATAGAGAATGACTGTAGGAAGTCATCATCAGGAGCTGGGGATGACATGATGGTGACTCTGGAAGAAGTAATTGGCACAACTAGTAACTACAAGTTCTAACTAGGGCCACTTCTGGGGTCCTTGCCAGCAACACCTGAAAGCAATTTTGGATTTTTGGATTTTCCCCAAACAAATGAAAACCGCTGTAATCTGCTACATTTACATAGATTGCACATGATCCACAAACCGGACAGTCAAAGTGCTATGGATTCATTGCATACACAGATTTTGAGTCATCAGATGTGGCCATTGAGGCAATGAATGCTCAATTCTCAAGAATTATTCTTGAACAAATGCATAACCATTCAGTATGCATTCAAGAAGGAAGGTAAGGGCAAGTGACATGGTACAGCTGCCAAATGTCACCTTGCTGCTCAAGCATGCAAGAACAATGCATTACTGGTTAGTGCACAACCACCACTGGCACCATTGGGTGCTTTCAGGGCCTGGCTTCCTGTACCAGGATTCCAGGGACTGTACCAGGGTCAGTTTACAGGTGCATTAGCTCAACAACCACCCCCACCTGGGTTCACACCTCAGTCAGCACAAGCAATGCCTGTGATGTTGGAGCATATAAATCTCCCCTGTATTGCAAGTCCTGGGTGTGATGTTTGGGTGCTTACATAATCACCATAGAACAGACTTAGCAGTACATTCCATAGAGTTCCCTCAGTAGCTTACAGTCTACTGAGGGTAAGCATTCATATATTTCACAGTATATTACTTACTGACATCCTGTAGTAGCCTACAGGTACAGTATTCTACTCAGTAGCTTACAGTCTACTGAGGTAGTCTACAGACATATTTCAAGATGTGATGAGTGCACCTGGGGTACCAATGGGGATGCTGCCCCCACCTCTGAACATGGGCATGCTCTCACCTGGTAGCTTTGCTTCTCCCCTGCCACCTCCTGGGTTTGTGCCTGGGCCAGGTATGCTGCTGCTGCTGCCCATGCAGTTCCAGTAGTAAAATTAAAATTCATATTGTGTGTTTCTTAGTTGTAGTGCAATATAAGCAGATTCTATGAATGACTGCAAGCTTCTTGTGGTATAGGTCATGCTCTTGCATACATGACAGGGGTTTGAGCTGTCTTCTAGGATGCCTTTGTTTCTGAATCTGTGTGGAATGTTCCCAATATGCCATTATTTGGGAAGCTGCACAATTTCTGCCAGGGGATGTGCAGCCAAGGTCACAATTGGGCATGGGCATTTGAGTAGAGGTATTTGTTCCTGACAATATGTCAAGTATGTATATGAACTGACACATCGACACTAAGAAATGTGTTTACCTCACTACCTGACCAATCAGTTCCACAAAGCCTGATTGGCCTCAACCATCCCAAAATAGAAATCCCACCCCACCCCCAGTATCACACCCTTCAGGAAATGATACACCTCTGTCAACCCAGCCACCTATGTATGTAGAAGTGAGATGTCTTTGCTGCCTACTGACATGGTACCCCTCCTTCTCAAATGCCATGCCATACTCAATGTAACAGATTGCTTCAAGAATGAGGATGAGAGATATTACAACAGCATAACAGTAGTAGTAATGCTGGTCACCACTGTACATGAGAATAAAAACAGCCTTTTACACTAAATCATTTGAGAGTGATGACATTCTCTGATATATATATAATGTGCAGTCACAAAATACAAAGCTAGCACCCAATTTTACAAGATTTCCCAAGCCAATGAGTGGTTCCATAAGAGACAACACAAATGACCAACCTGGAAACCATTATGAAATGTTACACTGAGAGGAAACTGAAGAAATTACAGTGGCCTCAGTCAATCCTTCCTACTTAACCTCTTGGCTGGATGCAACAATGAGAGTCAGATGGGTATAAGGGAAATAGTATCTTACACAGCTGATTCTCCTTTGCAATATTAGCAATGATGGGGCATAAAATGTCCACATTGTCACCATACTTCTCAAAGGTGTCTTGGATAGATTGATTAACTTTAACATGGATACCTGAACTTTGATATTCTTTCACAGCCAAAGTTAGGCTCTCCTGCAAATTATGCCTTGCATCTTGCACCTGCAACAAGAAGTATAAGTATTCAAAAATGAGTATGGCACCTGCAATTGTGAGCCACATCACTCCATCTACAGAATTGGAACATGAGATTCACCAACACCATGTTCAGCAATATACTGCATTGAATATTGCATGGTGAAAGACAGTTTAGGGATTGTGAGGGATTGTACAGGGTGGTCAATGGTAGCCTTTAATAAGGAAAGTGGATAAAAAGAATCAGTCTTCAAGGAGAGCAAAGATGGACAAGAAACTCACAAGCTAAGAAGCAAACCATAAAGACCATAGGATTGAATGTAGGGGAAAAAAACAAGACCACAAACCAACTATGAGGATTGCTCAGAATGACTGTATGGTAAACTGGGTTGAGAACATACATACTACAGAAATATTTCAGTGATTAGGATTAGTCTGTGCTAGAAATCATGACTAACAACCTGGAAAATGCACAACAAGACATAAGATCTGAAGGAAAATACAACAGCAAAACACCTACATCCTGTGAGATGTAATTTAATAATAATAATAGCATGATGACAATAATAAACCTCACCACCTATTTTATAATATAATGATGGTCAAGGTATATCATAAGTAACTCACTGACTACATTTCAAAATGAAACAGAGTGACAGGAAGAATGGTCAGCATGCATCTACCTCCACCTGCCATGACTCCACTCACATCCTATGAATCCAAGTGCAACAGGGAAGCAGTGAAAATGGTCAGAGTGTATCCACCACCACTTTCCATGACTCCACTCACTCCCTATGAACCCAAGTGCAACAGGGAGGCAGTGAACATGGTCGGTATGCATCCACCACCACCTGCCATGACTCCACTCACATACTATGAACCCAAGGGCAACAGGGAGGCAGTGAACATGGTCAGCATGCATCCACCACCACCTGCCATGACTCCACTCACATCCTATGAACCCAAGTGCAACAGGGAGACAGTGAACATGGTCAGCATGCATCCACCACCACCTGCCATGACTCCACTGACTGCCTATGAACCCAAGTGCAACAGGGAGGCAGTGAACATGGTGAGCATGCATCCACAACCACCTGCCATGACTCTGCTCACATACTATGAACCCAAGTGCAGCAGGGAGGCAGTGAACATAGTCAGGATGCATCCACCACCACCTGCCATAACTCCACTCACATCCTATGAACCCAAGTGCAACAGGGAGGCAGTGAACATGGTCAGCATGCATCCACAACCACCAGCCATGACTCCACTCACTGGCTATGAACACAAGTGCAACAGGGAGGCAGTGAACATGGTCAGCATGCATCCACCACCACCTGCCATCACTCCACTCACTCCCTATGAACACAAGTGCAACAGGGAGACAGTGGACATGGTCAGCATGCATCCACCACCACCTCCTCATGACTCCACTCACAAGCTATGAAACCAAGTGCAACAGGGAGGCATTGAACATGGTCAGCATGCATCCACCACCACCTGCCATGACTCCACCCACATACTATGAACCCAAGTGGAACAGAGGGGCAGGGAACATGGTCAGCATGCATCAACCACCACCTCCCATGACTCCACTCACTGCCTATGAACCCAAGTGCAACAGGGAAGCAGTGAACATGGTCAGCATGCATCCACCACCACCTGCCATGATTCCACTCACATCCTATGAACCCAAGTGCAACAGGGAGGCAGTGAACATGGTCAGCATGCATCCACCACCACCTACCATGACTCCACTCACTCGCTATGAACCCAAGTGCAACAGGGAGGCATTGAACATGGTAAGCATGCATCCACCACCACCTGCCATGACTCCACCCACATACTATGAACCCAAGTGCAACAGAGGGGCAGGGAACATGGTCAGCATGCATCAACCACCACCTCCCATGACTCCACTCACTCGCTATGAACCCAAGTGCAACAGGGAAGCAGTGAACATGGGCAGCATGCACCCGCCACCACCTGCCATGATTCCACTCACATCCTATGAACCCAAGTGCAACAAGGAAGCAGTGAACATGGTCAGCATGCATCCACCACCACCTGCCATGACTCCACCCACATACTATGAACCCAAGTGCAACAGAGGGGCAGGGAACATGGTCAGCATGCATCAACCACCACCTCCCATGACTCCACTCACTTGCTATGAACCCAAGTGCAACAGGGAAGCAGTGAACATGGTCAGAATGCATCCACCACCACCTGCTATGATTCCACTCACATCCTATGAACCCAAGTGCAACAGGGAGGCAGTGAACATGGTCAGCATGCATCCACCACCACCTGCCAAGACTCCACTCACTCGCTATGAACCCATGTGCAACAGGGAGGCAATGAACATGGTCAGCATGCATCCAACATCACCTGCCATGACTCCACTCACAAGCTATGAACCCAAGTGCAACAGGGAGGCAGTGAACATGGTCAGCATGCATCCACCACCACCTGCCATGGCTCCACTCACAAACTATGAACCCAAGTGCATCAGGGAGGCAGTGAACACGGTCAGCATGCATCCACAACCACCTGCCATGACTCCACTCACTTGCTTTGAACCCAAGTGCAACAGGGAGGCAGTGAACATGGTCAGCATGCATCCACCACCACCTGCCATGACTCCACTCACAAGCTATGAAACCAAGTGCAACAGGGAGGCATTGAACATGGTCAGCATGCATCCACCACCACCTGCCATGACTGCACTCACTTGCTATGAACCCAAGTGCAACAGGGAGGCAGTGAACATGGTCAGCATGCATCCACCACCACCTACCATGACTCCACTCACTTGCTATGAACCCGAGTGCAGCAGGGAGGCAGTGAACATGGTCAGCATGCATCCACCACCACCTGCCATAACTCCACTCACATCCTATGAACCCAAGTGCAACAGGGAGGCAGTGAACATGGTCAGCATGCATCCACACCACCTGCCATGATCCACTTACTCGCTATGAACCCAAGTGCAACAGGGAGCAGTGAACATAGTCAGCATGCATCCACTGTCACCTGCCATGACTCCACCCACACACTATGAACCCAGTTGCAACAGGGAGGCAGTGAACATGGTCAGCATGCATCCACCACCACCTGCCATGCCTCCACTCACAAGCTATGCAACCAAGTGCAACAGGGAGGCAGTGAACATGGTCAGCATGCATCCTCCACCACCTGCCATGACTCCACTCACATACTACAAAACCAAGTGCAACAGGGTGGCAGTGAACATGGTCAGCATGCATCCACAACCACCTGCCATGACTCCACTCACTTGCTATGAAACCAAATGCAACAGGGAGGCAGTGAACATGGTCAGCATGCATCCACCACCACCTGCCATGACTCCACTCACTCCCTATAAACCCAAGTACAACAGGGAGGCAGTGAACATGGTCAGCATGCATCCACCACCACCTGCCATGACCCCACTCACATCCTATGAACCCAAGTGCAACAAGGAAGCAGTGAACATGGTCAGCATGCATCCACCACCACCTTCGATGACTCCACTCACTTGCTATGAAACCAAGTGCGACAGGGAGGCAGTCAATATGGTCAGCATGCATCCACCACCACCTGCCATGACTCCACTCACTCCCTATGAACCCAAGTGCAACAGGGAGGCAGTGAACAGGGTTGGCATGCATCCGCCACCACCTGCCATGACTCCACTCACATCCTGTGAACCCAAGTGCAATGGGGAGCAGTGAACATGGTCAACATGCATCCACCACCACCTGCCATGACTCCACTCACTTGCTATGAAACCAAGTGCAACAGGGAGGCAGTGAACCTGGTCAGCATGCATCAACCACCACCTGCCATGACTCCACTCACTCCCTATGAACCCAAGTGCAACAGGGTGACAGTGAACATGGTCAGCACACATCCAACACCACCTGCCATGACTCCACTCACCCCCTATGAACCCAGGTATGACAGGGAGGCAGTGAACATGGTCAACATGCATTGACCACCACCTACAATGACTCCACTCACTCCCTATGAACCCATGTGCAACAGGGAGGCAGTGAACATGGTCAGCATGCATCCACCACCACCCACCATGACTCCACTCACAAGCTATGAACCCAAGTGCAACAGGGAGGCAGTGAACATGGTCAGCATGCATCCACCACCACCTGCCATGACTCCACTCACTCCCTATGAACCCAAGTGTAACAAGGAGGCAGTGAACATGGTCAGCATGCACCCACCACCACCTCCCATGACTCCACTCACATCCTATGAACCCAGGTGCAACAGGGAGGCAGTGAACATGGTCAGCATGCATCCACCACCACCTGCCAGGACTCCACTCACTTGCTATGAACCCATGTGCAGCAGGGAGGCAATGAACATGGTCAGCATGCATCCACCACCACCTGCCATGACTCCACTCACATACTATGAACCCAAGTGCAACAGGGAGGCAGTGAACATGGTCAGCATGCATCCACCACCACCTGCCATGACTCCACTCACATCCTGTGAACCCATGTGCAACAGGGAGGCAGTGAACATGGTCAGCATGCATCCACCACCACCTGCCATGACTCCACTCACTGGCTATGAACCCAAGTACAACAGGGAGGCAGGGAACATGGTCAGCATGCATCCACCACCACCTGCCATGACTCCACTCACATACTACAAAACCAAGTGCAACAGGGAGGCAGTGAACATGGTCAGCATGCATCCACCACCACCTACCATGACTCCACTCACTTGCTATGAACCCAAGTGCAACAGGGAGGCAATGAACATGGTCAGCATGCATCCACCACCACCTGCCATGACTCCACTCACATACTACAAAACCAAGTGCAACAGGGTGGCAGTGAACATGGTCAGCATGCATCCACAACCACCTGCCATGACTCCACTCACTCTCTATAAACCCAAGTGCAACAGGGAAGCAGTGAACATGGTCAGCATGCATCCACAACCACCTGCCATGGCTCCACTCACTTGCTATGAAACCAAATGCAACAGGGAGGCAGTGAACATGGTCAGCATGCATCCACCACCACCTACCATGACTCCACTCACTCCCTATAACCCAAGTACAACAGGGAGGCAGTGAACATGGTCAGCATGCATCCTCCACCACCTGCCATGACTCCACTCACATCCTATGAACCCAAGTGCAACAAGGAAGCAGTGCACATGGTCAGCATGCATCCACCACCACCTACCATGACTCCACTCACTTGCTATGAAACCAAGTGTGACAGGGAGGCAGTGAATATGGTCAGCATGCATCCACCACCACCTGCCATGACTCCACTCACTCCCTATGAACCCAAGTGCAACAGGGAGGCAGTGAACATGGTCAACATGCATCCACCACCACCTGCCATGACTTCACTCACTTGCTATGAACCCAAGTGCAACAGGGAGGCAGTGAACATGGTCAGCATGCATCCACCACCACCTACCATGACTCCACTCACTCCCTATGAACCAAGTGCAACAGGGAGGCAGTGAACATGGTCAGTATGCATCCACCACCTACCATGACTCCACTCACCAGCTATGAAACCAAGTGCAACAGGGAGGCAGTGAACATGGTCAGCATGCATCCACAACCACCTGCCATGACTCCACTCACTCCCTATGAACCCAAGTGCAACAGGGAGGCAGTGAACATGGTCAGCATGCATCCACCACCACCTGCCACGACTCCACTCACATACTATGAACCCAAGTGCAACAGGAAGGCAGTGAACATGGTCAGTATGCATCCACCACCACCTGCCATGACTCCACTCACATACTATGAACCCAAGTGCAACAGGGAGGCAGTGAACATGGTCAGCATGCATCCACCACCACCTACCATGACTCCACTCACTTGCTATGAACCCAAGTGCAACAGGGAGGCAGTGAATATGGTCAGCATGCATCCACCACCACCTGCCATGGCTCCACTCACATACTATGAACCCAAGTGCCACAGGGAGGCAGTGGACATGATCAGCATACACCCACCCTCACAGCTCAAGGAACCACTCACATACTATCCACCTCAGGCAAGATTAAAATGTAAAAGCCCCATTCAGCACAGATGGCACAGCAATGCTCTCAATCCCACATACATTCTATCTGCCCATTACCATATTATTGGTCTGATTAATCCATCACTCACATATGGAAACCAAGTTGAGAGGTAGAATGCAAGTGGGCCAGGTTCAATCCTGTGCTGTTGATCTTTCATGTACACCTTCAATGTCCTGGCACATGTTAGTACACTTTGCATGCTTAGCTTGATCACCTACTTCATGATAGCAAATTCCATACACAATTCCAAGTTGGACTGTTGTGTTGATATGAGCAGCTGCTGCAATCCTTCTTGCTTCAAAGCATTTGCAGTGCATGTTAGTAGGGGTGCACACTCTGCACCTTGTTCCTGCATTCCTGCCATAATTTTTCATTTAGCCTGCCCAGACCTAGTACTGTCAGTCACTGACCACTGAGTGAGAGATAGTCATGGGGTGGAAACCTAGTATCTGCTAACCATGCCTTGAGGTTTGCAATGTGTTTGGTCAGAATTTTTTCTTGTAAATTCGCCACCTCTGCATCATCTGCACTAATCCCCTGGTCCTCCAGCTGCTCAAATACCTCAAGCTCCAAGGTATCTGACTTTGTTGCCAATAAAATGACAGGCACTGTTATAATCCCTCAATTCACAAAAACATACAAGACAAATACCTTACATACCATGTCCTGTATCACAATGATCAAAAAATTTCTGCTCAGCAGTCATGACCATTCTGTGGGTCTCATTCAAAGGAATGCAAAACCTACACAAACAATGAGAACCAGATCAGTATGCTCACAATGTCAATCATGTCATTACCATATGGCATGGATTCTCTGATTCAGCTTTGTCGTCTTTGCACGATCCATCACAAATTTCTTCATTATGTCAAACTGCTCTTCACTTCCCGCCTCAAATCCACAGGAATCATGGAACACAAATCCCGGATTACTTTGAAAGACCAGCTCATCCTCGATATTGTGGTAACCACGCTGGATACCATCAGCATATATCAAATACACTCACAGAGTATCCTCACCGTTTGTGAACCCTGCACCACAGCAGCATTGACCTGATTATAGCCGAGTATGCGATTAATCTCGAGAAAACACTCTACGGGATACATACCTTCTCCCCCTTTCCGTTAAAGATCTCTGGTTGATCTGTAGTATTACAAACCCTCTGCAAGATGGTCGTTTTACCTGCATTTGCTCGTCCCATGACAAGAACACGAAAGCGACGGATACGATCAACGTGATCTTTAGCTTTCGCAGGATTTAAGCGATAGGGAGGGCGTGAAGAGGGTGCCGCTAGTTGGTGATGTCGTTAAACATATTTCATTCTTCATAGGTAGAACACTCACCCGAGGGTACTTCCTCAGCTTGTGGATGTACAGGAGCGTCCGCGTTGCCCTCGAGACAGCGTGGACCCGTAGGTTGAATGTCGGTAAGTGCAGGAGTAAGAGCGCCTGTACCAGTTGGCGGAAAACCTGGCCAAACAGTAACTTAGTACACTAAAGGACATAAAAGGACCCGTAACCACCTTGAGTAGGGGCGGGAACAGGAATGTCCACGTGTCCAGGGCTGGGGGTAGTACCTGCGCGAAAGGTATCGATCGCTGTTGTATCACGAATACTCCTATTGTCCGAGGGAGAACTATAGTCTTGAACAGCCACTTCAGTCGGTACGAATGTGAATGTCAGTACTGGTTGAGGCGTACTGGGTTGTGTCGCCCTAGTGGAAGTGAAAGCGGGTAGAACAATTGTATCGTCACCTCGGGAAGGCCGCTGCCGACGACGCAACAGTCTGCTGAGATATTCAGGTGCCATGAACAACGAGAAGACGAGGATGTCCGAAAGTTGTAGGAGGCAGGAAATTGCGCGGTTCGAGTTAGAGATGGACGTGCGGAAAGGGCTTGGGGCTACAGAGTGGAGCTACGGAGTGGAGCTGGTCCAGGAAGGCGCTTATCGATAAGCCAGTAAAACATGCTGTCGGTGGCGTCCAATCTTCTTCTGATAGGAAGAGTAAGTCATTGTTTTATTTCGGTAAATAGCCCGTTTCAAGATCGAGTCTATCGTAAAGATAGCATTCGTCACGTTAGAGTTTGTCATCTACGCAATGAGGGATCACGATTAGATATAAAAACAGGCAACTAGAGCGATGAACAGCGGAGGGAAAGGGGGGAGAAAGAACAATAGTATGTGTTTTTAGTGCCCATTAACTCTATAGGTACTTTGTAAAGTTATGCATAAGAGGTGACAGTTGGAAATGTCTAAGGAAACCACCAAGTCAATTGAAGGGACAAGGAAACCTGGATATAACCCATTTACGATGTATATGCAATATATAGGTAGTGTTTTGCTCGGCCCGGCCTGGGGTTTGGCAAAGCCCGAGCTGAGCCCTCAAAAGCCGGGCCAAGCCTTCAAGCTGGGGCTTTAGTGGCTGTGTAATAGTTACTTAATATGGTACTCAAATTCCTGCAGCAGACAAGTTATTGGACACAAATAGATGGAATTAGAAATGCAGATGACTCAGAATATTATATCTCCACTGCTAGATGCTTGTTGGAGGATATCTCGACCTTCATTTGGCTTCAAAGATACATTATTTTCACCCTCTGTGGCTGACACCAAGCAACCTCTAGGTAAACCCACCTTCTCCTGCTACCTCCAAAGTCGTATGTGTGTTTTCTTGCAAACTGTCATGCCGAATCTCTCACAAATAGCAGGCCTAGGACTACTTGACGAGACCTTTCCAATGGTATATTTTTTGTCATGTTTGCCTTGGTGCATGTGGAGATATTGCCCATTTTCTGGTGGAAGGTACTGTACAACAAATCTTGGCATAGCTTGGCATTGGGTGTGTCTTTTTTCCTATTTCTGCATTCCCCCATCTTCCCTTGATGTCCTCTACTATCTCCTGAGGTTTTGTAGAATTTTGCCTTCCAGTTGTACCTTGATGCACCACCTCTCCCCCTGCCTCTGTGCTCATACCACATTTTCTCCTGAACAGTTCTGCTGAACCTCTCGGTTTTCTAGGACATGATTGTACTCGAGTAGACCTTCCTTTAGGTATATTTTTCATCACTATTGCCCCAGTGTATCTGGAGATATTGCCCTTTTTCTGGAGGAAGGCCTTGTGGGATGAAATTTGGAATATCTTGGGACTGGGTGTGCTGTTTTCTACTGATTCTTCATTAACCCACTCTCCTTGACATCCTCTATCACCTCTTGCAGTTTCATATATAGTTTCACCCTGTGCACACTAAGTACAACTTGTGTAGAATTACTTCATATTACATATCCTCTTTGCACTGGTAAGCTGCAGCCCAGGCCAAAATCCCTGGCTTTTGGGCTGAGCCAAGCCCTATATGGGGCTTTTAGGGGCTCATGGCCCAGCCTGTGGTTTCCCCAGGCCCCAAGCCCTTGGCTTCAGGCTGAGCTGGGCCAGGAAAACACTATATATACAAAGGAATAGGATGACTGCATAGCACAAGAATGATTGAAACCTATTGCAGGGGTGAGGATTATACCATGCAGCATGGGGATTACCATCAAGCAAGACCAAGTTTGACAAAGCTTCACCACTTCCCCAGAGAACCAACTTTTGGATCAATGAAATGACATGAAGGGAATCATGAGTTTACTGTTCCCCAACACCTGGATGCACAAGACATGAAAACTGCAGTCATAGCCCTGGCAGTAGGAGGGCTAGTAACAGTGCTCATGGACTATGATGTACCTGGGCTCAGGAGTGAAGTGGCCAGAAGTGACAGACAGCCCACAGACATAGAGGCTGACAATGGGCAACATAGAAAATATTGGTGTGGATTCCACAGGTAAGAGTCAGAGTTGCTTGCAGTTGCATTGATCATTATCCAGTAGAGGCCATTCCTGCTGACAAGTGAAGAGATGCAAAGAATTGAAGATGCAGTGCCCCTCCTCACCTCTCTTGTCCTCCATATCCCCAACCAATCCCCAGTCTCAACACATATGGTTGGTGCAAGCCACATTTCCCCACCCTCACAAAAAACAACATTTAAACCTGTCAATTGCCTTAACATCTGCCCTCCTCATCCTTGCCATCACTCATACTTGTCTATCCTATTCCACATCCCAGTCAATGAGGTAATGAGTGAGCAGGTAGGGTTATGAGAGGCTGGTGGTGAAGGTATTCATGCCTGCTCCACCACCTAAGAACAACAGTAAATCAAAAGAGAAAGATGACCAGGATATTGAAAATATTTAGTTGAGCTCAAGGGTGGCTTATTAGGCACACTAGGAGGTGGGCTAAGATCAGGGATAATTCAATGGAGAACTTGTCTCCATTGTCCCTGGCTTTATACACAAGTGCTATCTAGATAAGAACCATACATGCACACACATACATCATCATAGATAAGCTATCAAGATAAGCCCATACTGCCACCAGATAACCAGCACTACTATATTTCCAACACAGGAGAGTATCAATAAATCATGCCTGACAAGTGGAGGTGAGAGCACTGCACAGGGATGCAAAGATGGAGGTGGACAAAGTGATAACAACAGCATATTGAGAGATGACTTGTAGGAGGGAGTGGACAGTGCAAGTGAAAGGTAGGGTTGCAATTCTGAGTGCTGTCATTCTGCTGTGCCATGGGATTATGGGCTCCATAGTGCCTACCCCATTCCCTTCCATATTGGTGGGTGGAAGGATGTAAGGAAGGATGTAAGGAAGGTGGTTGCACCTTCACACCCAGATAGTCATTAGGTGATACAGTTGCACCAGATGATGGGGACACAACAAGAGGGTCTGGAAGTGATGTCAATGGCACTGGATTTGGAGAGAATATATCTTGCAATGACTCTGGCAAAGCTGACTGGGATGGGAACAGCACAGCAAGCTTTGAAGGGAGAGGGAGGTCATGCATAGGAGTGAATACAATATACCTCTTGTGTTGCTTGCAGAAGCACATCAGTGAGAGATGCAGTATGGATGAAGAAAACCCACAGTGATCCTCCATGACAATGTGGAAACTTGCTGTCTGTGATGTCTGTTGCTAACTACCATCTGTGTCTAGAACAAAGCTGGCAGAACTCTTTTCTTGATTGGGACACAGGAATGGCAGTATGTGTTGACATTGACCTCACTCTACCTTTACATGCTGTGTACAGCCCCCAGCGACTCCTCTGCTTAGTCAGCAGACCAAGTAATGGTGTGCATATCCACTGTACATTTTCCGGAATAAGAGCCCAAGTGATTCCCAATTGCTGGCGTAGCACATCATGTCTCCCATCAACTACATATGTGTAAAGTCCCTGGGCTCAGATGGTGAACCTGGAGATATTATGCTTAGTTTATGGATAATACAGGCATGAACCTTGCAAGACTTTCATGCACTGAAAGCCCTCTTTTCTAAGACTCCGAGTGGAAATCATACTTCACATGCTCATTTGACTTTCTGAATGGCTCAAGGTCAATACACTCATTCTGCTCATGCTATCACAGTGTGCACTCTGTCAGATCAAGGGTATTACAGGGCATGCTGCTGCATGAATATTGGCCTTATCCAGTACATGTGCCAACCTTGTAGTATATCCATGTCAACATGGCATCTAACTTCAACTATGACACCTACTGTGCTGCAAAGTTATGGGGTGCCATTCCCATCCATTGAACCAGACTCAACCAAGTCCTACCATCTCAGATGGCTGTCATAACTGCTGCTGCAGGAGCTCAGCAGCAAGGAGAAGAATTACAAGTAGCTTCAATATGGGATGTGGTATGTGAACATGGTTCCCATTAGCCTGGTGATCCTGATGGATCCCAATGAACAGATCCAAAGGGAAACAAACAAGCCAGAATCAGATTCCATGCCAGCTGAAGATGGGAAGAGTGTTGATGCTATGCTCAAGCCACTCAGCAGTGCAAGTCACAAAAAGGCTGTCAGTGGTGGTAACATCATAGGTAGTTTGAGATTAAGGTTGGCAAGCAAGGAAGGTGTTGCTATTTAACAGGCACCAGATTGCATGACTGGATGGCCTCATGCCATGATGGCAGACTTCCAGAGGGATTAGCAATTCTGTTCTTCAGATTCTCAGAGCCTTTCATGAAAGTAAGCACTTTACCCTTACACCACTTTCATTCCCTGATGTACATTGGTAGGTTGAACCCAACATCCAGGTTGCACTAGGGATTCTGACCATTGCTGCTCAAGTATGTTGCCTCTCTTTAGGGGCATCTTACAGTACATCTTACCTTGCCATCAATACATAGCTGCTCATCAATCAATGGACCATTGGTAGCAAAGTGTCTGGACCATCAAGAATATCATGAAAGAATGTTGGAGAAAATCCCACTGGTGACAAGGGATGCAGTGCAATTCATCATGAGCCATTCTGACACAGAGAGTTGTACATGTGAGGTTACTCTGTTCTGCTTCAGCATATGGATATGATCACATCTTCAGGGAATAAAATGGGTGAGAAATTTCATTCCGAGACACAGACTATCATCTGTGGCTATGTCAAGTCTCTAAATAACCTGATGCCACAGTGGTAAGATAGTCCCTCTCATGGCAGTCTCAATGCAATCAATAAATACCCCAAATATAAAAGGCCCATAAACACAAAGCTGTGAGAATGGTAACAGGTTGGGTGCAGTGGTGGAGCCCATTCTAAGAGGTCCTGTAGCTTGGAAAAGGCCTAGTGAGGTGAAATGAGAACAGAAAGTGGTAAAGTGGGAGTTCAAACTAGAGTGAATACTAGAATTTTTGTAAGTTGACTCGCAGGTTTTAGTAAGTGAAGGAGACTCAAGCATGTCTTCATCCTGTGATGCAATTGCACTGCCCAGATGGAGTTCCTCCAATGGCAGCACATGTATTTTATAGTACTCTGCCTGCCAATGTTGTCTGTACTACTTAGCTCCTACCCCAGCCAATCCCATTCAGGGAGGGTCATATCTGGTCTTTGTACTGTCAGCATTGTCCTTGACTCATCTCCCCTACATGATGATGGTCCTTCAACCCATCACTGCAGTATACCAGTACATCGTCACTCCTGTTGCATCTTTGGCATGGTTTGGGCTCAAGACCAGCACACTTGATCTGCTTGCAACCATTTCAGGGAGGGTCATATCTGGTCTTTGTACTGTCAGCATTGTCCTTGACTCATCTCCCCTACATGATGATGGTCCTTCAACCCATCACTGCAGTATACCAGTACATCGTCACTCCTGTTGCATCTTTGGCATGGTTTGGGCTCAAGACCAGCACACTTGATCTGCTTGCAACCATCCAGCTCTGCCTTGCACTCAGGCAGATTAGGGAGAGCTTGAAGTGCAAGCACCTTAAATGTGCATCCAGCAAGCAATCAGAAGGTGCTATCACTGCAGTGGAGAGTAGGTCCTTTGTCATGGATGCACTGACCACCCTGGTGGTGGTGCATGGTGGTGAAGCAATGATATGTATGTTTGGCTATGTCTTATCAGCTGACTGAGCCCATCATTGCTGCCACAGGTCCATACATTTTGGTGCCAGCATTGTTCATGCTCTCCAGTACAACACCTCTTCTCTGCATCATCACCCAGGCCCTTGTTGAAAGCATCCCTGCACCTATAATGCCTATTCCCTCATTCAACACAGAATTCCCACTGTTGATCTTTGACATGTGTAACCATGCCTTCCTACTTTTCAGTATTGTTCCAGCCATTGTATTGAGCAGTCCCATAGTGGAGGCATCTGGATCACCATGGACACTCCTCCTGTCTTCACTCATAAGTACCTGGCCCTCTGTGTACCTGACAACCCCAGCATAGAAACCAATTCCATCAAAGAGGTCCTAGTCAATGGAGGGTTCTTCCTTGTCAACCTGTTCTCTCTCCATCACCCAACAGCTGTTGCTGTGTCCATGCCCCCCAAACTTCTGCCCTACACATTAGCAAGATGGCAAAATTTCTGATGGTCTGGGAAGATCTGATAGTCCGAAATGTTCTGAAAAGTTCTGAAAAAGTCTGGAAAGTTCTGGAAAAGTCTGAAAAGTTCTGATATCAGAAATTCTCAGAAAATTTCAGACTGTCAGATCTTCCCAGACTTTTTCAGACCATCAGAACTGCCATCAGATTTTTTCAGACCATCAGAATTTCTGCCATCTTGTTGATGCAGCTGGACCATGACCAACCTGTGGTGTGTGCTGCTTGTCACTGGCCTCTATGCCACCCTCACACACACATAGCCATTCTGGGCAGGTGTGCATGCTGTGCTGATAGGATTGCTCAGAAGTTTGGTGGATGGGGATGGTCTGGCAAAACTCAAGCCAGTGGATGCAGAAATGGCAAGGGCAGTGTGTGCACTCATTCTAACTGGGCTGTTCATCACATGAACAGTGAGAACATTTGGAGTTTCTTTCAAGAATGGTATTCTTCCTTCATTGAAGAGAAATAACTGAGATGCCCCAGGGAATGACACTAAAGGCTAGTTAGACCCTATAGGGAATCCTGCTGAAGAGAAGAACCAGTAGAGGAAAAGAATAGAAAAAGAACTGAAACACTTAGCCTGAACTGAAAACTCTGCTGCACTGCCACCATAGGACTTCCCTAAGGCTGCTCAGACCTCACCCTCAAGGGCTGTAGCAGTAAGAGAGCTGCCACAGACTGGTCCCACCAGTCTGTGATCCCCAGCCTCTATAGTGGTTGCTTCCCCTCATAGCTAGTACAATTTCAAAGTCAAGACCACACATGCTTACTAATCACCCTCTCACCTCACCACTAAGTCCCCATCCCAATTACAAAATGGGGATCAAGCCCCTTGGAAAAGTAAATAAATTCCTCAACACCTCAAACCTCTCATTTCCATCTAATCCCTTACCAGGGAGCTCCTGCTCCCTACATCATGCTGCAGGGACCATGTGGTTGCTCACTGCCTTTTCTTTCCTATGTATGTGGCAGACATCACCAACAAGATTAAGACCAATTAATGACTGTTTCTCCTACCCTCTATAGTTCAAGCTCGAACTCCCAAATCACCATCCAAAGACCCTAGACCTTTTCATGTTGAAACCATTACCCCACCAGCATCCAGATGTATGAAACTATTTCACAATTTTTCACTGCTTAGACACATTTTCACCTGGGGGTTGATATCAACAAATGCATTAGTGAGGAACTTCATTTCAACATCCAGAGCTGTCAACAGTATGCAACTAGAGTTACAAATAAGATGAGATAAAGAAACCTGTCTATGCAATACCAGTATGTAGGGGGTGTAAAAAAACATTTTACCAATGATACAATGCAATTATATATGTGAAGGGTGAAGGACCTTTAGGTGTTATAAGTTGGTCATAAACAGTAAATGGATGTATAAGTCATGAAGAGAATTGAAGGAGGCAAGCCATAATTCATCAAAGGAGACAGCATTCCATCATGGAACAGAAATAACCTGAAAAATCATTGGTCAGTGCAGGGCAATGAAAGCATCACTCACCATCAAAATCAAAAGACAATAGGAAATCATTGCTAGTGATACTGTCACTCTTCATTTCAGCATCACTTTCAAAGTGAGAACTGCCATTGCATTTGATGCCCTCAGCCTGATTGCATTTGAGCTGAGCCATAGCACACACCACTTGCACTTCTACAGGGATTTGGTTGGCACATCCAATGAGGTGGCCATCAAACTTGGTGTATATAAATCTGATGACAGGGACATGTGGGACATTCTTGTATGGTTTGAGCCCTTTGGAAAAGGTGTGGAGCCTGGTCATACAAATTGTTCTTGGTATCTTCCACTATGTTGTTCCATGCATCCCACTTAGTGAAGATGTTGTCCATGTATTGCATCACAAACATGCCAAGGTAGTTGACCACAGGATTCGCAAGACCTTGGTCAGGAAGTCTGGGGAGTTCAGTGAAGAGATTGACTGCAAATTGGGACATGATGATCAAATGGGGAGCATACACTGCTGTACCAAATTGCTGGCATTCAGTGATGACTTTCAAGCACTGGCAGGTCTTCATGTCAGTGGTGAGAGGCCTGTCATCCTTGTCCATGCCACATTTGAGAATGGAAGCACAAATGGTATTTTTGATAAACCCCCAACAGTCTTGGCCATGTGCTAGCAAATTGCCACATATATAACCGAATGGCCTAAGGATGACAATGGGAATGGGTGGCAGTATAATGTTAGCCCAATCTTTAGCCAGTGTTCATTGGAGAGTTTGGATGACTTCAAGTGGGTAATACACTTCTCCAAAATGATGCAGCTCAGTGTCCACAGGTGTAATTGATTAGTACTGGCATGAAGCCTTGTCCCCAGCTGCAATTCCAGTAAGTGGTGGTTTGAAACCTGTGGTGGTATGATAGGGACCCTCCAAGTTCAAACTGAGGTAGAACAGATCATGCCCAATGTCTTTGTCATGGCTACTATGAAAGATCATTTTCCAGATGGCATCTTCAGTATGTGGCTTGGTGGACAGATGAACAGGGGGTTTAGCATGCCAGACTTGGAGCTTTGGGCTGGAGTCTGGAGTAGGAAGACTGGTCTGTTCTTGTGGTTGTTCATCACTTGGGCAACATAAGGGGCAGGAACATTGCCTACCTGACCTCACAGATAGCTGAAGACATATTCATTCATGTGTGCAACATGAGGGGTAGGAATGCTGTATCACTCAGTATTATTGTTGAAGCAGAATCCAAGTGTGCTCAGAGTGAAAAGAAATGCCAAGTCAATGTATGTCTCCTGTGATATTCCACAGTAATAATTGACATCCAACACATCAAGAGGGATGTTCGCTGGAGTTGGGGTGGTGGCCAGGAGGGGGTTGGTCATTACCCAGCATGGTGGTGCTACTGTAGTAAGACCAGGCTGCTGCCTTGAGGACAGGCAACAACTGATGGTTGTTCTCATCCTGGATGGCCAAACATCCAGTACTGTTGCTGTAAAAAGTGGTTAGATGAGTGTCATAATGTGGGTAACACTGCTGAAACATGATCAAAAACAGAGGGGATGGGGATTTCATCATGGACAGGGGGCTTTTTATATGCCAAGGACAATGGAATGCCACTGATGGTGGGAGGCAAAGCACACTGGTACTGTTCTCACCATAAGATATGGACATGGTTGGGTAGTGTCAGCCCCATGGCTGAGTGGCTGGAATGGCCCTCCATTGGGAATGTGAGGTGGTTTACATCAGCAAACTTGTCCATGAGTGTGCTAGTTCAAGACTGTCCCCTCCAGAAAACTTGGTGATCATCCATCTCATGCTTCATAAGAGGTACTCAGACATGGAATAATTGGACCTCATCTGGCCAGGGAAGTAATTCTGCATCCAGCTGGTCCTGCCAAGTTAGTCATAGGAGATCAGGACATGTCATCAGCCATGCAGTGGATTGCACCCCTCACAAACCTTTTTATTTAACTACATTTCTTGGATCCCACACAGTACTCTGCCAGATGATTCAGGGCTGGGAGAGGGTTGGTATGATGGGAATAAGGGCCCTTCCATCAGCAGAGAAGAGTATTTCCTGACTGTATGGTGTCAAGCCTTCAAGGGAGTTATTCACGGGCAACTTGAGCATGCTATGCCTTTACTCAGCTCACTCCAACGTGAAATTTTCATTCAAGTATTGTTTCGTTGATAATAGCCCTCTACTAACCACGCTGGGTCACATACGTAGCAACTTACCAAAGTCGAGAAGAGGGAGATTCACGCGGTGTATTTCGCACTGCTGAAATCAATGAGATGCCCGGTAGAATCTTCTAAGTGTGAGCACTTTAGCGTTCATGGATAGGACCCTCGCATGCAATCCTGGGTTTTACCCGCTCGAATAAGTCGCCTCATGAAAACAACCGACAATAGCTCCTTGTCGGTGGGGGACACAAAACGACCTAAACTTGTCCCAGAACAGAAGTATGGGTCGGTAGGATAGTCGGCACATCGACTGGCACTCGAGAACTGATCGGTGTGCCTGTCAGGGTGGGCTCATAGATATCTGGACAAGCAGTTACCGATGGTGACAATACAAAGATGTGTGGTCTGGTCCCAGCACGGAAAGTGATATTTAGCCCACCGAGACAAGTATCGCAGGGGATCACACCAAGTTTACCCCGTACATGCCCCAGGCTGCAGTGCTCGAGACGAGCACGGATTACATAACACTATCGCATCGCTGAGAACACCGACGCCTGGGTTAATCGACAATCAGCCATGAAACAAGCCAAGCGGATATGTCAGATCATCCAAGTCAGTGGCCCACGTTATGTGACATCTTCGCAGATACCACGATACTTCCCCAAGCTCAAACCGGAGTTCGCAGAGGAATACAAGAGACTTCACGCAAAAGTCTGGCCTAGCGTTCTCGCCGCCCTAGGGAAGCATCACGTATCTGACTATTCGATCAGCCACTATCCTCCACCGCAACTTTTGATTGGAACGTTCAAGTACACAGGGGACGACTATGAGAAAGACATGGAATCCATTGGGGAAGACGAGGAGACACGGAAATAGTGGGAAGTCACAGATCAGATGCAGGAGGGCTTCAACAATGGGGCTACTGGCAGTTGGAAGGAGATTCCGTGGTGGACAGTGAGCAGTCACGTTCCCTTTGACCATTCATTCCATTATAAACTGATGGGAACAGGACATAGACGAAGTGTTCCGGTTTGAGGGAGGTTCAGCGATGCTGTAACACTCGTGCAGTGGATGGTTGAATACGCACTTTGTCAGTGTCAGGAATAATTACCTTGCTTGCAAGGTTTCTCCAGCACCATAAATGCATGGGAACCGTTGGACAGCTGAAAGACCTTCCTGTTTTGGAATGGCATGGGAACACAAGCTAGAACTGATAGTGCATGCCTCAGTGAACAAGTGCATGTGATGGCATATTCTACATCCCTACCTGATCTGCATTCAATGTAAGATTCCATTCTCCATGCAGCATGAAGTTGATGGTGCCTTACCCCCCCACCCATTATCATTACTTCGATCCCTGGCATATCACAGCAGTCAACCATGTTCTCCCTGTCAAGTCTCTTATCATCTCATTTCACAGGTCAGTCATGGCTGTAAACGAGGCCACCATCTCTGAAAAGGTGCTAGTAGGACCTTGAGGCAGAGGTAGATGTCTTAAGATAATTATATAATTGGCCAACATCATCCCATCCCTGTTCCCCATCTTCCACCACATCAGCAAGATGGCAAAAATTCTGATGGTCTGAAAAAATCTGATGGCAGTTCTGATGGTCTGAAAAATTCTGAGAAGATCTGACAGTCTGAAATTTTCTGAGAATTTCTGATATCAGAACTTTTCAGACTTTTCCAGAACTTTTCAGACTTTTTCAGAACTTTTCAGACCATCAGATCTTCCCAGACCATCAGAACTTTTGCCATCTTGCTGATGCATTCATTTCCATTGGGCTGGCATGGAAAAAGTGCACACTGTCACTGTCTTGGGTGCATCTTATGGCAGTTGGTCTCTCAAATTCACTTTGGTGCAATGCCTGACCTAGTCAACAGGGTTTAGGGCTGCACAGCTGCTTGCAACCAGTGTACTGAACAGGTGGAGAGTCATACTCGTAGAACGGAATTCATGCATTGTTCACCCTTTGTCTGTCCAATAATGCTAATCAAACATACAGACACCTCAACAGTAGGTCTTTTGGTCACATACCTGGATGTCTGGGGCTAATACTGGACTAGATGTATACAACTTTGCTCTCCTGGCTCTTTGCGCCTATCTGATCACCTGGCAGAGTGCACTAGTATCCTGTTTGCATGCATATAATTTACGTTCATGTGTGATGTTGTTACTTTGCCAGATCCCACAGTGTGGATAACATGTGGTCCTTGTTAGACTGTGTGATTACGGTGTATCATTCTGATGCACTGATATGTGACCACCATGATGCTGTCTCACTATCTCATAATACCAGATGGTCGTCCTCTGTGAGAAGTTCTGGTGTATGACTACACAGAAATATTGAATCATTGAAATCCCTCAACAATCTGATACATGTTCAGTGGCAGCGATGAGATGCTGGGATAAGAGGGTTGGAGTGTGGGCAAGGGCTCAGACTCACAGACCTATGTAAAAGAGCTGTGGGCTGCACTCCCTCATTCAATTGTACTAGAGTTGACTGTGTCAGTGTGCTGCCCCAATGATCTGTTCTCATGTATCATATGTACATTCTTGTAGCTCTCCTGCATGTTGTTGGGCTCGATAAAGCTGTAAATGGTGCACATGTTTCATGGCAAGCAAGGTTGGCGCTGCTGCAGGCAGCACTTCCCGAGTGAAGAATTACTACGAGGTCACGTGAGCCTACAGACTGCAGAATAATCTAGTTCAATTATGAAGCTCAAATCACACACATATGTAGACATGTACCGTACAACGCCCTGGCAAGATGGGGCCCTTAGAGATCACGTACACAACACAACACCCTTCTTCTGGTTCTCGCAGTGCATCAGCCTAGGAATAATGGGTGTCCTTACGTCCAGCTTTACATGGCCTAGGCGCCGCAATATCAACCGGAACGACACCACCGGTGCTGCTAACTCAGCTTTTTTTTTTTCGGTGTCATTGTCAACGAATGTGAATGACGACACATCGGAAACCAAGTGCCTATCGCTGTCTATGGATACCACGGCTAATGCATCCACAGGCGACAGTGCTCTACGGTTCGCTTGGTGGCATGTTAGCATTGAGATACGTGACATTCTTTGGGAAACTGTAGGTGGCGAAAGAATTGTTCGATGCGTTATAGACAATTACACCGCTTCAAGAAGGTTGTGATTTACGTGGTAAGGATTCGGCGATCCCGTAAAACTAGTTCCTTTGGATCTCTTCCGCTGTCCGCTTGTTTTGAGTTATTGAACGACTGGATGAAGGCAGCAAAATCACCTGACTCCCGATACCTGTACTGTCGAGGAGGATCAATGTCTTCAAGTTGTTGCAGCAACGCAAGGCACTTTTCCTTGAGTTCTGTGCTGTGAGGTCGATGCTTTCTTAAAAGCAATTTGTTGTAGTACACTAAGAAATCCATGCACCCTGATGCCCATTAATTCCGTCTGGTTGTATGATAGGAGGCACCTTACATTTACTATCAGGCTGTTTGTTAAGGAGTTCTTCGATGACTGTTAGCTCTCGCACAAGTTGTTTTTCGTCCTCTCCTAGAAGTTGTGCTAAGTTCTTGCGTCAAATCGGGCACATTGGTTGTACCTGATCCCATCAACCACCTGTGGTATATCCATGCACTTTGGTCTTCCGGGTCCATGTATATCGTGTTGTGTATCAGCTCAAGTTCTTTGGGTGATCAGTAAAAATGTCCAATGAGAAAGATAAGAAGCGGATGGGGGTTCACCTTCGTCTTGCGACTTGACAGGGTCCAATTGACCTGAACGCCATAAAGATGTATAAACCTTGGAGTGCTGATGCCAGGCGCTGAAGTTAGAGAAACTTGAGCTGATTTTGCGCTTAGTGTATGCCAACTCCGCTGTTTCAGGCTGCTGAGTCGGCATACTCGCTAAGGCATAGCTGCGACAATTCCATGCCGTGACTTGTGGTGAATGTTGGAGTGTCAGAGAAATTTACAGAAAGAAGTAATCAAAGCTAACAGTTTCGTGGATCTGCGTTGATTCCAGTTGTCAATCCTCCATTGCATTGACGGCCTGTCATCAACGATAGGGCCATCGGGAGCGTTCTGGAGGCACCAGTGGCGATGATTCCAGAGCCAATATACCTTGGGATGCTCCTTGAGCGCCATAGTTGTTAACATCGACTCGTCGGTGAGGATATTGTTTATCTGTTCGGTGGTACTGGAGACTGGGTCACGGTAGATCATGCCATCAAATGCGGTTTACAGACCTGTTGGGGAAGATTGCGTTTAGCAGGATATTACGGCGGTAGTTCCAGATAGTGTAGAATTCCGGATTCTTCTCAAGCAATCGTTGAGTCGCATCGAGTGTATCCTTGCTCCAGTCCTTGTTCTTCTTCTGTGGATGGAACATCAGTCCGAGAAACGGCCCACGGACCGAAAGGTATTACATGGGAGATCACGTCGTTGGTGAGCGCAAGATATTCAGCGATCTTTGATCTCTCTCGTTCCTTGTTCGCCTGAATAGCAGCAGCTGATTGACGGACGTGCTTACATAACACTATGCTAGGCCAATTGTCTGTGGTCGTAATATGCAGACTACCTTGATGCCTTACCATGGTGTCGTGCAGTAGGGAGTACCTTTGCGCTGGCCACCATTTCCGAAGACTCTACGCTCACGTTGTGGAATGTGCATGACAAGATGCCTTTTTGGACGCATCGAGTTCGCGGGGAGGGTGTCCCTTCGTCGTTGACCTTTATCGACGATGGTATCGTCATCGGCTGGAAGAATGGCACCATCTTTCAACTTTTGTCTGTCATCTCCAAGAACGTTTTATCCACTCTCAAGTTCGTCAACGGTACCAAAGAGGACCTTGACATGTTTGGTCACGTCAATTATGATTCTCGCATTCAGACACTATGGGTGGCCAACGGTCGTGGGGATAGCTTGATCGCTGCAAAGATCGGTTTTGATGTTCCACTTCTCCTTCTGGTGACCTTGTTCGAGGTGGGTTTTTTGAACGAGTCGTCGAATTCTCTGGACCGAAACTGACTATTCACTTCGTCATCCTCTCGGCTGATGCAGACCCGACCGGGGAAGAGGCACATGCAGCATGTATTGCCACTAAAGTTCCCCCTAGCGAGCTTGCCCTCGTCGCTTTTTCTGTCCATTCAACCAGAGTTGATCAGGTTCTCGTGAGTATGGAGTGGTATGACAACGTGCTCAATAATGCAATTTCCAAGTTCCTGTCGTACGCGCACCCCCAGGTCCCTGCCCCCGCTCCTGTGGACATCAAGCCTACTAGACACGTGATGCAAGGCCCTCCCAATGTTGGATCCCTTCCACAATAGCTTGCCCCCTTCTGCCACAGGCCAGGCTGCGCACACCACCTTCAGAGGAACTTGACTCGGAGATGGCACGTGATGACGTTCGAGCGGCCGAAGCCAAAGGGAAGAACGCCAAGGGCAAGAATGTTGCCTTCAGAGACAGAAATGAGCGGGAGAAGAACAAGATCGATACTGGGTCTTCGAGCGATTCCGGTGTCGTCCAGTTAGTTGCCAAGGAAATTAAGAAGAGCGAGGAGAGTCTTCACAACCATATTGGGCGCCTGATTGGAAAAGAGATGGACAAGCAAAGTAAGCTGGGTGACTCCATGTATTCTGGTGTTTGCACCTAACAAGTGCGTTTCTCAGATGCACGTTTCGAGGAAGCGCGTGCTCATGAGCAAGCCGAGGATTTCAACCAGCAGGAGAAGATCCTCAAGTTGATCTCGACCGAGCTTACAGGGAATACGACCCGCGTGGTGGAGATGGCTGTGAAAGCAGAAGTGCAAAACTCAGTTCTTCCAGCCTTGGAACACATCGCCAGGACCGAAGTTCGCGCTGCGCTTAATGAACATGTGGGACGTAGCTTAATGGAGTATATTCAGAATGTGAGTTGATTCTGCCCTCAACAAGGTCTTATTTCGTGCTGAGTTGAATGATAGAATCTTCCTGTTGAAATGGAAAAGTTGTTGCTCCGTCCCGACATTTCCACTCATTTTGCTAGCATTCTATCTAACGATTTGAACCCGTTGATCGAGCGATATGTGAAGGAGTCCGTATCAAAGACGTTCCTTCCTGCATATTCACAGCAGACATCGGCTGTGCACCAGGACATCCTCCGCGAAATGAGGACCGAGATCTTGAACGGAAGAAGGATTCTATAACATGGCAGACTGAAGCCGCTCGGAGCCAGGAGGTTCGTACCCGTCTATCGTCGATCTCCCGGGATTATTGGGGCTAATGCAAATGGACTAGGCGTTGATTCGAGAACTCAAACATTCGGTCAGGGTGCTGTCTGACCAAGTCAAGTTCCTGATGATGAATGCCACGAACTTGTCCACCGTGCCCCATAGAGTGGCTAGTGGCGGTTCTCCTGTTCCTTTGGTAGCCAGCATGAGTTCGATCGCGACTCAGCCACTGCACCGTCAGCAACTTCCAACCACCCAGTCAACGACCTACACCACCCCTCCCAGTTATTCGCAGGCAACGCAACTGGCCTCTATGCACGGACTATGGTACACCTCCACCAATATCGCAGCCTCTCAGGCATCCCATCCAATTGCTCTGCCGCCGCCACCTGCTCCGGCTTCTCAACGATCCCCGCCTACCCAACCTAAACCTGAGGAGTGGGATGACAGGTACCTGTCCGTGTTGAGCACTCAGGATTCAAAGCAGCTCCATGAGCTACTAGCACGGTCAAGCCCGGAAGTCATCATGCCACTGAATGGCCCGGAACCGCTGTCGCAGGCTGTAATTTTAACCCTGTTTCATCGTGTGAGTGGAATTTATTTTCCCACATATATCTTAGCATGCTTACGTTTTCCGTTAATCGAACAGCTTGCCGCCACTGTAGGAGAGACTCCGCCAGTTGATGAGGTGTTCAAATCGGCCCTGTAGTGGCTCCAGCGTGTGGCTGCCATGTTGAATATCAACGTGAGTTTTCTGTGATCATGTGGACATAATTCCTCTGCTCACCAAGTTGTCCGTATCCAGGAGCCTCTTGTCTCACCCTACGTGGCCCGAGTTGACCCGAATGTGAAGACCATGTTGAACACCACCAAACAACGTCTATCGATTCTTCCAGGTTCTCCACAGTTGATGGACTCTGTTAGAACTATTTCTGACATTCAAGACACTCTTACGCACAAACAAATATAAGGGAGGCGCAGCATATGTTGCGAAAGTGCCGAGCAATATTCATCCTTGTTTCCATGTACATATATCTTACTAGTTGTGCTTTTCTTTTTCGGTGCCCATGCATGCATGCACGATCGACCCGCAGGCTGTGGTTTTTTACTTCATGATGACTATTCACGTTCACGCTATGCTTTGTTATTCAAAAATGTTTTATCGTTCACCAATTCTGTCATCATTGTGTCGACGAATGTAGTTAGTACAGGCCATGATTCCCCCTTCATGTCGCCAATGGACTCTGTTCACTTGATTTGGATCCATGCCCAGTCAGAATTCCGGACGTCCACAGTGTTCCAAGTCAAATCTGAGTCCAGATTTCTCCGGGCGAGGCTGTCTCCGAAAAATGCCTCCAGTGACAGCAAAGCTGTCCTATGTCAAATTACCAAATCCAGATTCCTCTGGGGTGGAGGCTGCCTCCAAAAAATGCCTCAAGTGACAGCACGGCCGATGCATCTGGTGAGCTCGGGCAAGACCGAGCACCCCACAAATACAGGCAAACATAGGGGCGTAGATATAAGGTCCGGCTCAGACCAGCACAAAAGCTTCATCAGACATCTGTTCGTTACCCACTAGCACTCATCAAACATGCAATCTGTACGTGGCAGGATCACTGGGAAGCTTTGCTTTCATGGACTTTACTCACTGGTCTTCGTCACGCAGGTCAACGTTGTCTTTGCCAACAACAACTGTGAGTCTGCGCAATGCGCCTGCGGCTCGAAGTGAGTTCCCTGGGGTTGTACATCTCATCATTGAAGACGTTTCTGATTGTATCTGGTCGACCCAGCTGCGCTTGCAAGCCTGGCGAGTGCAAGTGCTAAATGCCCTCCTCACCAATCGTCCAAATGCGACTGATTGATGGCAATGATCAAGTTCTTATTGCGCAGAGGATCTGGGGTCAATAAAAGGGCGAGGCTGAGCACTTGCCTTTAGGGTTCAGTTGGTGTTGGACTTGTTAGTACTTGGAGAGTAGTTCTGAGATGAGAATGATATGTGAGACGAGCTCGTTACATCCTGTGGTCTATCCTACAGGGTATATATATGTGAGTGGTGCACATGGACCAGGTAGACTAGCACTACAAACAGAACTACCATAATTGTAAGTAAGAGGACCTTCCATATAGGTACTACTCTGTCTTTCTACTAGGAACGTGTTATCCGGTTATCCGGTAAAAGAGAACACCGTAGAATAGTATGGAACAACTATTCTTAGAATAACAATCACATGAAAGTGATAGTAGCCGGTAATAGTTTTAACAGTTCTCTGTACCTCGAACCCGTGCACGGATGAGTAGTTGTATGATGTTGTAGGCAATGGGTCTTGTATGAACGTTGGAAAATGTGGTGACCGTTTTTAGTGTTTCGAGTGAGAAAGTGTGACAATGTGCTTTCAGGGGGTAATTCATTTCCTTACATAATCAGGCATCTTAGTGCCGAAATGCCTGTTTCTGGATTGTGTCTACAGTAAACCTGTACACCCCGGGCATACAGTGAGTGAAAAAACATGTGCAATGTTTGGCTGTTTTGTACTAAGTCCAGTGTAGCGCCATGAGGCGTGGGAATCATGCTTAGCCTTGGTGAGGTGGGTGGTAGTACTCGCTCTTGGCTACAAAATGGTCCCAGGGTCATGTGATTTGGTGCAGTAGTCATTGAGATATGTCCATTATAAAACAGCTACACCATTGCACACGTTTATTCACTTTTGGGCTGGAAGTAAAATCTGAGTCAAATGAAGAGATAATTGTGGTTGTTTGGTCCTACAAACAAAGATACACATATAAACATTGTGTCTGAGTTTGAACAAGTTCACACGCTTCTTTATTTCCAACCTTTACCACCATGAGATCCATCTCCTCCACCCAAAGGAATACTATCCTCACTATGCTTGATTCTGGTCATTCTCCTTCCTCTATTGCCTCCAGTACTGGCCTACATCACTCTACCATCTCTAGACTTCGTTCCAAGGAGCATTCCAGCCTGCAGAAGTCCACTGGAGGTCATCCATCCAAGCTTTCCCATGCTAATGTCCGCCATGCCATCCACCTCATCTCAACTCAGAAGGCAGACAATGCTGTGCAGGTGACCAAAACTCTCACCAATGTCATCAACCAGCCCCTCCACCCAAATACTGTTTGCCAGCACCTGAAGAAGACTGGTATGAAGGCTGTGGTAAAGCGAAAACAACCTATCCTCTCTGCCAAGCATTGCAAGGCAAGGTTGGACTTTGCCTATGCCCATAAAGATTGGACTTTGGAGGACTGGAAGAGGGTGGTATGGTCTGATGAGACTAAAATTAATCACCTGGGGTCAGATGGGCGCAAATGGGCATGGAAAAAGCCAGGGGAGAAGCTGAATGATAGGCTAGTAGAGGGGACACTGAAGTTTGGAGGAGGGTCTCTCATGATGTGGGGCTGTATGACCTGGGAGGGTGTTGGGTATGGCACCAAGATTGATGGTAGGATGGACGGAGACCTCTACCTCCAAATTTTGAAGGATGAACTACAAGATTCCCTTGAGTATTATGGTCTCCATCCTCCTGACATCATCTTCCAGCAGGACAATGACCCCAAGCACACCTGCAAACAGGTCAAGGAGTGGCTAGAGGAGCAGGATTTTAGGACTACAGTATGGCCTGCACAGTCCCCTGGCCTCAACCCCATAGAACATGCCTGGGGTTACCTCAAGAGGAGGCTTGCAGAGTATGAGCATCCTCCCAAGGGAATACTGGAGTTGTGGGAGAGGACTCAGGTGGAGTGGAACAATATACCAGCTGAAGAGTGTCAGAAGTTGATTGAAAGCATGCCTAGGAGGGTGGAGGCAGTGATTAAAGCAAAAGGAGGCTATACCAAGTACTGATATTCCCCAAATACCCCTCACTTTTCAAAAGTGAATAAACGTGTGCAATGGTGTAGCTGTTTTATAATGGACATATCTCAATGACTACTGCACCAAATCACGTGACCCTGGGACCATTTTGTAGCCAAGAGCGAGTACTACCACCCACCTCACCAAGGCTAAGCAGGATTCCCACGCCTCATGGCGCTACACCGGACTTAGTACAAAACAGCCAAACATTGCACACGTTTTTTCACTCACTGTAATTCAGTAGAAGGTTGATCTGATTCCCACCCACCACATGTATGAAGTTTACAATTTCATGAGCATACTGTATAGTGTTGTCAGTCTACTGAAATCTGAAGTTTGAGTAAGGTGTCCATGGTGTACAAGCTAAACTGCTATTACAAATATAGTATCCATCACCACTGTTCTACATTCCAACTAGAATCTTAAACTCCATGCATAGACCAACTCTTCTTCTAGTTGACTGGAACCCTAAAGTTCAGGCATGAATCATACACACCAGGACACTTATGAAGAACAGCATAGTGTACAGGGTGCAGCAAGTTTGATGCAGATTTGATATACTTAAAACCAGGCAAGCTGATGCACTATGGGCAAACTAACTGTCAGACATGTTGCAGCCAAGCTGCTACATGAACAGATTTTCTAATATCAGGTGAAGAGTAAACTTGTCATGACTTGATATGTCATGAGCATCACAGTCTCATGGCAGTTTGTCCTTTGTTATAGACACTGGGTGTGCCAACAAGTGCCTGATGTTTTGTGTTTCAGTTGCTAGCCAGTACCTTAATGAAACTTAAAATACCAGTAAGGTAATGGTGGTGCTGGTCGCTGGAGCTAGAGCTGCACCACTGGGCTGCATTGCATGCATGGGCACTGGGGCACTGGAGCAAATCATCTGGAGCAAATCATCCCTGTAGCCACTCTCTTAAAGGGTGTGTCAAGTAAGACTCCTTCAGGTAGATCACAACTCAAGCATCAGGAAAAACACCAAATATTGTACAATGCCCTCAGGAGGATCTGGATGGAAGGCAACTATTGCCAATTTGTGTCAAACAACTGGTCAGCCTGCACATTTGCACCAATTCACTCAGGGAACCCACCTAGATGTCAGATAGTTACTTCCTCAGTAACACCAAGCTACTATATTAGTATGTACCTGTCAGATAGTTACTCTACAGGTTGTCAGTAAATGTGAAGCTAAATATAAAAGAGTGACTTACTCCTCAGTAACACCAAGCTACTGAGGAGACTAGAGGAAAATTTACTCTACTGTAGTCCGCTTTTCTGCTTATGTAAGTGACTAATCTTCGCACCTAAAGAATGTACTAACTAGGGGGCAGTTTATATTCCAACACTAGATTTGTCATAGACTCTGCCAATCTTGTCATCATAAACTTCATTGTTGGTAGATGCTTTGAATTGCCACTTGTCACCATCAATAATGCAACTGGTGTGTTTAGGGTTGGATCTGGAACCATTCAAAATGAGGGGCTTGTTGAAATGCTCTTGATGTAGCTGGTGTTATGCCACAGGTTCCTCAAAGCACCTAATAAAGGTGTAGGAACATAAGAGCAGTATAATAAAACTAGATCACAAGTCACTCAAAGCACCGAAGAATGGTGTAGTGACTTAGATGCAAAATAGTGGGGTACTTCAGCATGTAGAGACTTTGAGCGCCCTTGGCTCGCACACTTGTATCACCAAAGAATGGAGATAAATGTGGGAGTTTGCAAAGTAGTGAAAAGTTAAGGAAATACAGCAGTACAGTGAGTATATATATACTGTAGCTGTATAGGCAATATAGCCTTATAGGAAACATGTCCATGGCCCTCTAAGAACAGGCTTGTAGCATGTACAGTAAGATGGGGACATGGGCACATCACAATTAAGGTAAACAGGCATAAGCTGTAAGGTATGTATGGAACTTGGAACCAATGAGAGTGAGCTCACAGAGTGGGCTTGTGATGGAAAGGCAACTATGCACAGCAATGCACAGCTATAGTACAACAGGTACCAGGAACAAGGATGAGTCACAAGAAGGAAATGGGACACGAACACAGAAAGGAGACATAAGCCTGTTGAAGGGCACATGACACTTCTTGATAAGGAGTTGGGGTTGCACCCAACAGAAAGAAGATGGTAGGTACCGATCAAAGATCAGTTACCAAAGATAAAGACCAGCGGGCTGGTGTTTGAGGATAACCCAGATGCTGATAAGGATTGTGACAATACTACAGCCAACAACGATGAAGATGGTGGGACCGAAGGTGTGCACCCATAGTTCCAGTCCAGAAATGGAAGGAGCCGGGTTGAGGCATAACATCACCCCCCCCTCAAGGGCAGCGAGCTCCCAGTTGATGAGTTCGGTGGGTATGTGGCAAGGTTGAACATCCACCAGAGGAGGACATGATGGGAGACGAGGAAGGGGAAGATGGCTGGGAGACAGGCGGTCCAAACAGGCAAACAGTGGCTGCATGTTGAGGATCCAACCAGCGAGAACCTGCCCCATGACCACAGGACCAATGGCCAATATAGCCACAGTCATAGCAAGTGTAGGTATGGAGGGGATGGTCAGAGGGGACTTGGATTTGACCACCAAGATAGAAGTGTAATTTATCCTCAAGTTCGAGGACAATAAACAGTGAGGGTGGGAAAGTGTTAAGCATGTGAATCGCATTATAAGGTTTTTGATTGGTGATTCCCCAGGCACTCTCACACACTTTATCAAGGAAAGCTTCCCAATCGAAGATGGTGGCACCGGTGGTCGAATAGTGTGCTAGGATGGCAGCAGCTTGCTGGAAGATTCTCTGTTTGACTCGTTCTTCCGGTTCCAGGGCTGGAGGAGGCATCTCGACCTTAACTGGAGGGATGGATAGCCTTGAAGGGTCAACTCCCAAAGTCGAAGGTCCTCCTGTGGGGTTAGCATTCCATGGCAATGCCTGGAACTCCCTCCAATTGTCTGACAGTACTGACTGTACCTTATGAAATCCTGATCCTCCTCTCTCTGCTGCAGCAGCCACTTGGCATAGCACATCCAAACCAGTTCTTCTGGGTCGATCAGACATAGAGTGCCAAAAGGAATTGGAAACAGCAGGGCTGAGGTCCTGATGAAGAATCTGGACCAGATCATATTGAACCTCACCCATTGTGGAGATAGCAGTGCAGAGGGTATTTTCGAGGAAGGTGGCATTACCAGTGGAGTCAGGGGCTTTAAGGGTGATGTCAAGGAACTTTGGAACATAAGAGGCCACTATGTCTGATCCTCGGAAGATCTGACACAGCAGCCATAAACGTTGCTCTTGTTCTCATGTGACCCCAACAAGTGGGTCCCCTGGGTTGTACTTTGTAAGCAGCCAACAATAGTTGAAGAACTGTGCCATCATGGGTTCCACAACAATGACTGGGTCTGCTGACTCTGGGGGACAGATGGAAGGCCCTGCACTGGCTGATACATGCTGGCATGGAACAGGCTCAGAGAGGGGTAAAGCGGGTAGCAGTCGGCAGTCGTCTTGTTTTTGTCTGCCAAAAGGCTCATCATCATAGGGTGTGGCTGAGAGTCAATCAATGAGGGGGATTGAGGGCATTGGTGTCAGGGGTCAGTGTTGGGCTTTGCCCTTGCTGGGTTTTGTATGGCACAGTGTGAGACTTCCAAGCAGGTGGAAGCTGGAGGTGTCAGAAATGGGTTCAAGTGAGGTGGAAGTCTCATTGTCAGTTGATGACATCTTTCCAGTGAGCAGAAAGCTGAGTAGTTCACATGGGAGGGGAAGTGAGCCGGAGGGGGAGTATGGGGGAGAGGTTGTGGAGACCTCCATGTAGTCATTGGTGAGTTCAGAGGCAAGGGTAGCGTCGTCATATTCAAAGTAGTTGGAGCCAGGGTTTTCAGTATTGATGGAGCAGGGGCTTGCCATTTAATTAAGACAATGAGTGAGTTTGTACTGTTTGAGCACTTCTTCCATGTGCTCTTTTATATTCTCCTCTGGCTCCCACATGTTAGAGGAATGAGGGAAACCGACCCACTTAACAAGGTACTTGTGACCCTTTCTGTGCCCCTTGCTGCAGTGGTTGAGTATCATCTCCACTTCCCATTCAACTTCATCATCAACCAAATCAGGAAGAGGGGGCGAGGGCGCATTGCCATATTTGGCAGTTTCTGTGAATGGGTAGATCCAGGAAGTATGGAAGACTGGGTGTACTTTCCAGGTGGGCAGTAACCCTAACCTGACAGCCACAGGCAATATTACCTCAACAATGGGAAATGGGCCTAAATGTCTCAGTTCTATTTTCAATGACTGCCCTTGAGTGTGTAGATTGCCTGAATCTAACCAAACCTGGTTGCCTTCTTTGGGCTCAGTGTATGTTCCTTTCAATCTTGATCACATCACATCCTGTGCCCATTTGTGGCTAAGCTGGGCAATGTTGCAATTGATTGCAATGGACTGGAGCCAATCATCAATGGATGGTGTGGCAGTGGTGTGAGCAACTGGATAGGGAGAGGGATCAAAACCATACAACAGTGAAAACAGGGTCTGGCCATGTACCAAATGGACATGCAAGTTGTGGGCAAACTCAGTGTCCAGAAGTTTATGAGCCCACAAGTTGGGCAGTTCAGCACAATAACAGCACAAATACATTTCAAGTTCCTGGTTGATGCATTTGCTTTCTCCATTCATTTGCAGATGGTAGGTGGAGGACAGCTTTGTTTTGATTCCAAGTGACTTGTATAGCTCTTTCGTAAAGGCCAACATGAACTGTGGACCATGATCAGATATGACCGATTCAGGAAGTCCATACCATTGATAGATATATTGCTGGAACAAGCGGGCAAGGCCCACTGAGTCAACGGTTTTGTTTGTCGATATGAACACAGCCACTTTAGTAAGCCCTTGATCCACTATCACTGCAAGCATTTCACAATTTTTTTGCTAAAAACATTCAGAAAAAAGGGAAGAAACTGATACTCTTTAATTTGGGATGTTTTTGTGAAAATTAGGGAAAAGATATGAAGGATGTTTATTGTCCATTATGCCTCCCAAAATGGTATGCAATCATGTGAAATTATTGTAACTAAAATTATTAGGAATTTTTTCCAGCATGATTTTCAGTAGAACATGTATGAAATATTGTAAATCTTTCTCCAATAAATGTCACATTTTTTGTGGTTTAATAATCCACTGATTTCCTACAGCAAAGTTTAAAAAATAAGGATTATTTATGTAGCCAAAGTACTGTATTTGAAATTATGACTTGTATGCTAAAGTTCATGTGAAAAACATTATGTCCATTTTACTGTCAAACATGCAACATGCAAACAAATATATTTGCACAAAAAATCAAATGAAAAATATAGTCTTTTCACATTAAAATTATCTATTCAAATACTGAAAATTCTTCCCAGATAGATATAGTCAGTATACTATTACAAGAAAAGTTCACAATTACCAACATAAACAATAGTTGGATCCATATCATCAATTCCGCAATGCACACTCTGCCATGCTTATCACTTCCCCCAAAATGTCCAACATACGATTGTAAGCCTGCACAAAGGGCCGCATATCCTAAAGTCAAGGAGGCTTGTGCATGGAACCTCGCAACAAAGATGGTAGGGACTTACCTCTGACACAGCACTTAAGATGATCTTACCCATCATGGGAGCAGTGAGGTGATTCTATGACTTTGGGGTTAATGGCCCTGTAGAGGTACAAGCTGCATTTGGACCTACAAGCGGGATGGAAACAGGAGCGGTAAGGCGAGTGGGACTTGAGGGAATGGACAAACTGGCTGATCGCTGAGGGCACACCGGGGAGTAGTGAGGTTTGGGCCTCTGACAAAAACCAATTACTCCACAGTGTTAATGTATCTCGGCTCAACTTACTGCAGTGAACACTTTGTCATCTGTGTTTCCGGCGAAGTGGACCATCTGTTCTGTATTCATGATGAGCGAGTGGCACGGAAAAACTACAGAGAAGAAAGAGGGGGGCCAACCTTGCACAACTTAAAAGCATACATGAGAACAAAGGCATATTGCAGACACGTGACAGAGTGGAGTGACCTCCATCAAAGGGGGAGCGATACAAAGCACCAGAAAGAACAACTGTTGTTAAATCACGCATATCACCATGTCAGGTTGAGATTTATGAATCGCAATCAGGTATCCAACCGTCCTTCATGTCAAGCAGCCCACAGTCACGTCAGCGTCAGCACCAGGCCTGTGCTCATGAGAGGGAACACACCTGTATTCCAGATGCCCTCTTGCTGAAAGCAGTGCTGCAGGGGTTCAACGTTCAATGTTCATGGGGTGTACAGTGCTAGTAGTACTAGTAGGACCCGAAAATTCACATAGAGAACTAGGCTTACATAATAGCACTCTGTCTTGACTCTGATGACTCATTGACATCTTGACTACTGTCGACTTGGTGTGATTCACTCCTATCACTGTTGTAGACCGTCCGCAGTGCATGGTGAGTACCCATAACAATGCAGATTTCTCGTCTCTACACATATGAATAACCTTTTGCAGCGCAATAAATGCAATGGGTTCCACCATGCTATTGGCGTCGATAACCTAGTTTCTCCCATTCGAACCAGACCGCATGACACAGCCCGAGACTGTCTTCTGTCACAACCTTGATAGGTTTTCTCCCCATTTTTTCCCTCTCAAACCTGACAATGTTTCTGCGCTGCCAGGTCACATGGCCATTGGCACAGAGGTGGCATGTCTCCTTGAACTTGTCCAGTGTCTGCATGAGCATCTGAATTCCTTTTCTTCCATCATGAGGCTTTTGGTGGGGCTCCTTCTGGAGATCTTTGGACATGTTGCAGACTGCGATGCCAGGAGTCCCTCGTTGGTGGCCTGCACTCATTACTGCTGGTGGTGAGTTCCCCTCTACTCTGGGCTCATGCGATCAACCTGACTGATGATGGCAAGGAGTGGGTAGCAATGATGACACTACGTTCTGCACCACATCTACTGGTCGTCTTCTGGGATTACACATTCAACTGCTCGGAGATTGTGTTCATCGGTGGGATGTACCTACGTCAGCAAATAATATATCTCTGGCATTTGCCACACCGCATCAGGTTCGCTCCATCAACTTACACTTACCTCTTGGACACATGACAGAGATGGCGGCACACACCCAAGGTTTATGCCAAACCTGGAAACACTTATTTTGGCTAGCTATGACTCTTCTGAGTGGCTTGCTACATCAACAATTCCCTTACTCGAGCTTAGAGCTCTGGCTCTTCACCACCTGCAAATCGAATGTTTTGGGCTCTCCTGGGTGCTGTTCCATCCTGAAGGCTTCCGTAATCTGCGGAGTTTCACACTCTGCTATCTCCCCGCAGATTGCAGACTGTCTTTGTATGATTTGATGGCATTTCTAGTGGGTATGCCTCTCCTTCAGGTGATTGTCATTCACCAAGCTCCACAGCAATCCGTTTGTCCATGCAGTGCATCTGTGAACTTGAATCATTTCTCATCAGTTGTGGGAGTGTGCACTCGGCTGACAACATACCACACAGTGGAGATCCATTACGATGTGATGTCGATCCATGTCTTTGGTTTTCCAGAGGTGGTTGGTTGTGATGATGTGCCAACTGAACCTCATGTCGTCTATTCGTCTTTAGAATCAGCCAGTACTGCCCCCCAGGATACCACCTGTATGACCAGTTCCTTTCTCAAGTTCTTACACCATCTCTCCCTTATGTATGGTCTCTTCATTTCATCTTTGGTGGGGATGGCATGGAGAGAATTCCCGTTCATATCTGGACCAAAATCCTGCTAATGTACCAGGGCATGCAACACTTGAACCTCTATGGAACATTGTCTACTGGCCTATTGGATGCATTTCTGCAGCATCCCATGCATTCCCTGGGAGCGCATGATTGCCATTGCTGCACCTTTTTACCTTCTCTGTGCTCAGTTGTTCTGACTGTTGACACAAATGTTATGGCATCACTTAGCCAGTATGCAGTAGCATTGTCTAATATTTACCCAGCAGTACATGTTGTGATTGACCACTACTGATAATACAAAACATGCTTGCCACTGGAGAGCCCACCCCTGCCTCAGCCAAAGATCCTTGCATATAAGCCATTCAAGTTTCGTCGGACTACGGTAGAGAGATGGTGAGCCTACATATGGTGTTACACTGGCACGAAAATGGAAAATATCCTTCCCCGATAGCCATCTCTCTGTATTCTATACTTTGTAGATGGGAGAAGGTCCCATGTATTCGCACGACGCCAGTAGCCCCCACCACGTCAGTTTGATCCCATACAAAAATATTGCCTGTGCATCCAGATATACACACGATGGCATGATATTGGTACTTGTGCTGATCCTGGATCTGGGCTCCAGGCATCGCAATTAACCAAATCAGACAAACGACGAGGCATCTGGATGGTCCCTCCTATGAAAAGCGGTTAGATGGAAGTGGCACGGTGGCAGTAAATCGTAAAACCATGGTTAATGATTGATGGCCAAGCACACCAGACAAAGAGAATATCACGAAGTGCTGCTTGTGATCAGCACATGCATGTGCACACCCATGCAGGCTGCAGTATGACATCAGCACCAGAAGACCACAATGGATGCATGGCAATGACAGGTGACAAGGACCTAATTAGAATCACAGTCAGGATGGCGGTGTGAAATGTGAAGAGTGACGAACAAAGATGAAATCGATGTCTTTGTATTCAAGTGGAAAGTGAGGAGGCACCAGTAGAAACGGGGCCAGCTGAATCTGAGGTGTCAAGAAAGAGGTCTGAGGGATGGCAAGGGCAATTCGAAGTGTACTAGTTCTGTTTGCACTGCGCATCCCATATGGGTCATATTGTGACTATCGCCAGTCGTACCAGCAAGGGCAGTGTCCATTGTTCGAAAGACCATGCTCAGCTTCAATAGCCTTAAAAGACGTGAGTGAACAAGTATCCTTGATTTGCCTCATGGTATGTCGGCATGTCGCAGTCGGACATGCTGTCGAAATGATCCCGGCATCTTTGTTCGAATGTAGGGAGTTGAAAAACAGGTAGAAATATGCAGAGAGTTACGATGTTGAAGGAGGTGCGAACAGGTTTTCATCGACTGCCAGCACACTACTTGGGTAGCATTAGAAGTAGGATATGCAGCAAAGCACTTTGACCCCACAGCCATGGTTCCCTGAGTATGGGTGCTCTCTGCCAGATGATCGTGCAGATGAAAACAATTGAATTGGATCACTCTAGTGACTTCTTTGGGGTAGCGGATGGCCTACTTGGCAGCCAAAGGACTGTGCTATCAACCACTTCCATCTCTCAGATCTGGACGTCAGGGAAGATACGTTTCGCGATGAGATGCACTATGCCTAGGTAAGTTATGCATGAAGACATATGTACATTGGACCTCCGGGTGAACATGCATTCATATCCATTCACAGTGCAGCACAGTCATGGACACCTGCATGTATCAGTGCCATTGTACAATGTACCTCATGGTTATCCCTCGACTGAATACCCAATAACAGGGCCTGTTGTGATGGACGACTGCGAAAATGACTGTTAAATGTGATCAGCTGTCACAGATGCCACCAGCGTGG
The DNA here is from genome assembly GCA_024663475.1 of Pisolithus thermaeus. NCBI lineage: Eukaryota > Fungi > Basidiomycota > Agaricomycetes > Boletales > Pisolithaceae > Pisolithus > Pisolithus thermaeus. Next base: position 1,447,888 of record JANFAF010000004.1, read on the forward strand.
AAATGTCATCGGGTTCGAGCAGGAAAAAAATGGAGGAGGAACCTATCGAGGTTGTGACAGAAGACAGTCTTGGACTACGTCACGCGGTCTGGCTTGAATGGGAGAAAGTAGGTTATCGACACCGATAGCAGGGTAGAGCTCATTGCTTTTATCGTGCTGCGAAAGGTTATTCATATGTTTAGTGACGAGAAATCTGCATTGCATGGGGTACCCACCATGCACTGTGAACAGTCTACAACAGTGAATAGGAGTGAATCATGGTAATCGACAGGCCATTGAAAACAGTTGAAAATGGGAATGGGACTGGATGAGTTGACTAGTCAAGACGATCCTATCCACATCAGATGGGCTGAAGTAAGTTTATGATGCTCATTGCCTCCTACAGGACCAGCCATAGGTGGCCTCCCCCAGCGTGTTTGGGCCTCATGTGATCAGGAGCTTGGCTTATGCATCCCCTAGATGGGGTTTTCTGGGTGAGATGGCTGTCCTTTAGTCCAAACCCATGCACGGTAGAAGTGACATGGAACATTTTCGTGAAAAGGTTATGGGTAACGATGGGTAAAGTCTACGAAGTGGTAAGGGTGGAGATGTACAAGGCAGGAATGTAGGCATATTTGAACAACAGTGGGGGAGAAAGTTAGTTACTTTACAATGTAGAGCACAAGGAATGGTAGTTGGGAAGGGGAACACATGGTATTGTTGATGAGCCGCTGGCTGGACACCCTAATGGCGACCCTGTCCTCTCAGGGAGCCTCCTTTGTGGTAACAGCCATGTACGATACCTCATTGTCCAGACTTCCTTGGACATCCATGGTCTCTCTCCACCATATTGCATTCATCAGTGGTTGCTGACTGTGGGGCAGGACCAAGCCATCCACTCAGACTGGTGAATGGGCATAGACCAGTCAGGTGATCTAGCAATTTGCAGCTGAAGCAGATCAATTGCTTGTCCCCAATCTGGGCTGTACCCCTGCCATAGTCCTCCATGATGAATTCTGTGGATTGGACCTTGCAAGCCCAGGTGAAGAAGTCTGGAAGGGATAGATCGGGGGGGCTGCGACAGTAAACGTTCCAAAGGGTCTTTTTTTTAGTCAGGGATAGGGCTATGGTGAAACTGCTGGCGTAGATGGACTTAATAGCTCTCTCCACTGCACCAGTGTCGGGGTTCTCCAGCTGCTCTTCGATGAAGGAAATGCCTTCATGGTTGCACAGTAGCGTCGCCTTGACTACCTTGGCTACAACATTGTTAGCTTGTGTAGTGCAGGGCAAGGTGAAATTCTCCAAGGTACAGAGGTATATCTGCAGTGGTGGATTAAAAGGTAGGAAGAAGCACGTAACATCTGGTGTGGAGACAACAACTTGTCATCCTAGGAAATCCGCTAGGCTCTGAGGAATGTTGGAGATAAGGTAGTGCCACAGTGGGGGGAGTTCTTCCCATAAATGTTCCACAGCGACTGGCATGCTTACACAGAGAGTCATTGCTACCCCTGGCCCAGCAATTTTCTCCACTAGAGTCTGTATTTTCGTCAGGGTGGGTTGGTGATCATCGTTGTACCTCGCCTTCCAGACTCGAGCCCAGACCTTAGGGCCTGACTTGATCGTCCATGACACTCTGACCATATGATTGATGTTCTTCCAGACAGAACACCCAAGTTGGGGGACAGGGAAGCCACCTGGAGGTGTTGGAGTGACTTCAAGGTTGGGCAGAAATACGTGGCCAGAGGCAGAGGAAGGGGAGGTGTCGGCTGCAGCAGTGTATGAAGAGGAATCAAGAGGAAGCGGTGGGAGGGCTGTGGTGGGGGTTGAAGGGGAGTCAGGGTTAAGTGGCGCAGGCAGTGGCTGGGTTGATGCAGGGGTAAAGGTAGTGGAGGCCATGTGCTCTGTAAGGCGCAGAATCTTTCGTTTATGGCACGCTGCCTGCGACTCTCCAGCAGTGGCATCAGAGTGAGGCTGAGGGGATGCAGAGCAGGGGCATTTGCCATCCTGGGTAGAGTGAGTCTGTTGGAGGGGCATTAGATGCTACAAAGCAGGGGAGGAGGTTTTTAGATGGACTAAACATAAAGGTGTCCCTTTGTCAAGGTGGCATTTCTACACCGCGAGGCATTTGCATGCGTGGCAGGGGTATCTGATTGTCTTTCTCCACAAAGGCTGCCTGCATTGTTCTAATGGCAGAAGGCTGGCACGTGGTAATCGAGTGGACAATGGCGAAACGAGTGGTACATTGGGAATGACACCAAAAGGCTCTAAAGAGCCTAGAGTTGGAATGCTTGTGTGGGGGATCTCGCCAGTATCATGATCATAGTTGGAGGATGAGGGCTATGTTCTGGTTCAAGAGACATCCATGATACTAACAGGTGGGTGGGTGGCATCAATCACAGAAAAACGAGCATAGGACAACTGGAGTATCATGGAAACAGTGGTGCACAACACTTCTGTGTTTTAGATAATGGTGGTTAACCCACCCGTCGAGGTGATGGGCCTTATTTGGAATGGAGGAATCCGCCATCTGTAGGATGACAGACAGTGTGGCAGGTTGTGCAGTGCCATCCGACCTGTGCATGGGCATATGGGTTCAAGTAGGGTCCGCATGGCAGGGGATAGTATCGACAGCCAACGGGGGGCATCCTGCATATCAATTCTCAAGCAACGATTGGGGTGAAGGCATGTTTGAGTATGAGTGCTCTCCATGCCAGATGCTCGTGCAGATGAAAACTATCGAAATCAACCACTTTAGTGACTTCTTTGGAGTAGCGAACGACCTACTTGGCAACCAAACGACACTGCTATCAACCACTTCCATCCCTTGGATCTGGACACAGGGGAAGATACGTTTCATGATGAGATGCACCATGCCTAGGTAAGTTATGCATGAAGACGTACGTACGTTGGACTTCCAGGTAAACATGCGTTCATATCCTCTTGCAGTACCTCGGAACATGCAGCGTTTTGATGTATGTACAGCACAGTCACAGACACCTGCGACAATCAGTACTACTGTACAATGCACCTCATGGTTATCCTTCAACCAAATACCGGGCAACGGGGCCTGTTGTGATGGACAAATGCGAAAATGACTGTCAAATGTGATCAGCCATCACAGATACCAGCAGCGCAGAAATGTCATCGGGTTCGAGAGGGAAAAAATGGGGAGAAAACCTATCAAGGTTGTGACAGAAGATGGTCTCGGGCTGTGTCATGTGGTCTGGTTCGAACAGGAGAAACTAGGTTATCAACACCAATAGCACAGTAGAACCCATTGCGTTTATCATGCTGCGAAAGGTTATTCATACGTTTGGAGGCAAGAAATCTGCATTGTTATGGGTACTTACCGTGTGCTGTGGATGGTCTACAACAGCGATAGGAGTGAATTGCACTAAGTCGACAGTAGTCGAGACATCAACGAGTCATCAGAGTCAAGATGGAGTGCTATTATGTAAGCCTAGTTCTCTACATGACTTTTCAGGTCCTACTAGTACTACTAGCACTGTACACCCCATGAATGTTGAACATTGAACCCCTGCAGCACTGCTTTCAGCGAGAAGGCATCTGGAATTCAGGTGCACTCCCTCTCATGAGCATGGGCCCAGTGCTGACGCTGACGTGACCGCATTGTGCTTTGTATAGATCTCGGTCGATAGGATGTATCCATCATCTCATTTGGCATGGTGAAACTGTGCTCGACTATGGGTTTCTCTTCTCTCTGCCTTCCACTCCCATCAAGTGGCCTACCACATTCGAACCCGATTGCTGTGCACAACCTGTTCTCGGAAGCTCTCAACTATACTTGAATCGTCCGTTTGGTATACACATGATGCTGTGTTTTGTGGATACAGAATGTTGGTGAGACTGTCGGTGGGCTTAAGATGATGGAACTCATTTATCGGTTGGATACTTGAGGAGGGGATGACAGATGGCTTGGAGGTGCTGCCAGTCTATGTGCGTGATCAAGTAAGCTCTGGACTTACTGCTGGTACATGGATATGCTAACTTATGGCATGCGTCCACATGTGGATATCAGAGGTAAGCTCTTACACGATATGCGGTTGAGTTGCTTGCACATACCGATCAGGCAGACTCTTATAAACCCTTGTTGATCACACTACCAGCTATGAATTTCGTATGTGCCAAGTCTGTGAGCTGCATGCCACGAGAGACAGTTGGATACCCAATACCTCAAGCCGATATGGTGATTCGCGTGATTCAGACTACCTATAGATGTTTCTCGAAGAGTCTAAGACTGTTAAAGCTGTACAGCCGTCATTTGCGGACAACCCATGAATACCAGGATATCAAAGATCGTGCTGTCGCCATAGTGGAATCGCTTGGCCAAGAAGTCATTTGCAGTCCCGCACCCATAGCCATTCATGGTTGCCTCCTTCGACTTCTTGGCATATGCATCATGAAAGCACCACGTCACCCATTCTGGCTTGCTTCATGCTGTGACGGACTCTTCTCTGGCCGCTCCAGATTCGTTGAGATCTGCTCTTCTCAAGTAATAATATACTGACTATTTCCATCTGGGAAGAATTTTCAATATTTGAATAGATAATTTTAATGTGAAAAGACTATATTTTTCATTTGATTTTTTGTGCGAATATATTTGTTTGCATGTTGCATGTTTGACAGTAAAATAGACATATTGTTTTTCACATGAACTTTAGCATATAAGTCATAATTTCAAATACAGTACTTTGGCTACATAAATAATCCTTATTTTTTAAACTTTGCTGTAGGAAATCAGTGGATTATTAAACCACAAAAAATGTGACATTTATTGGAGAAAGATTTACAATATTTCATACATGTTCTACTGAAAATCATGCTGGAAAAAATTCCTAATAATTTTAGTTACAATAATTTCACATGATTGCATACCATTTTGGGAGGCATAATGGACAATAAACATCCTTCATATCTTTTCCCTAATTTTCACAAAAACATCCCAAATTAAAGAGTATCAGTTTCTTCCCTTTTTTCTGAATGTTTTTAGCAAAAAAATTGTGAAATGCTTGCAGTGTATTGTTAGGACCAAGTCATAGCCTTCTGATTCAGGAAGGTTGGTAACAAGGTCCATTGATATTTGTTGGAACAGAAGGGGATTCTTGGGCATATCATTTGGAGTAACGGGTGGTGTGATCAGATGCATTATGACCTTGTTTGCCTGACAAATGGGACAGCCTTTGACATAGTCACATATCAACTTCCACATTCCAGGCCACCAGACTTCCTTTACCATCTTCTTCAACATTGCCTTTGTTCCAGGATGTTCAGCAGCTGGGTGGTCGTGGTAGTCATGTAGGCATTGTTTATGTGTCTTGGGAGGTATATAGAGTCTTTGCTTGTACTGTTTCATTCCATCAGATGCCTTCTGTACTTTGGGATTCTCTTCAGAAAGGGTGCTATCCTTTGGCATTTCGCTTGTGGTGCAATTGTACACCTCTTTCAAAATAACGTAGATCCCCTTTTGGTGACGGTCAACCTTTTTCATGTCTGTCATGTGGCATTGATCTGAGGCCATGTCAGCATTTTGAGTTTGATTGGAACAGAGTTTGTCGGCTTTGTCAGAAATCACCCCCCCCTCAAGCCACATGGCATTGGGAAGGGCAGCAGCTGTGATGGCTGGTTCTTCACCATAGTCAGGCCATTGGGACAGGGTGTCAGGGACACCCATTAACTTGCCAGGTGTGTGTGAGAATAGGACTGGGTAACCTTGGAGTGTATCCAACCACCTTGCTTGCCAGGGGGTTAGCTTCTGCAGATGGCGCCAATACATAAGATTCTTGTGATCTGTGAAGATCACTGTAGGTTCTACCAGCGAAATTAGATAATGCCAGAAGGTGTCCAATGCATGGATAACAGCAAGCATTTCCAGGTTGAAGACCTGATACCATTGTTCTTCTCCTTTAAGCGATTTGGAGAGGAAGTGGCATGGGTGCCATTCATCATTGGGTCCTTTCTGTGCCAAAACCGCACCAGTGCTGACCTTGGAGGTGTCCATAAAGAGGGCGAAGGGCTTGCAATGGTTGGGGATTTGGAGTACTGGTGCAGAGCATAGGAGCGACTTGATTTTCTCAAATGCACTGTTTTTGTTGTTGTTCCATCGCCATTTCGTATCTTTCTTCGACAGGTTGTGAAGTGGCCTTGCAATTTGTGAGAAGGAAGGGATAAACCTGTGATAGAAGTTACAAAAGCCCAAAAACAAATGCACGTCCTTTAGGTTGTGTGGAGTAGGCCAGCTTTTGATGGCGTCGGTTTTGACTGACACAGTTTGAATGTTTCCTTTGGAGATTTTCATTCCTAGGAACTCGATTTCTTCAGCTTCGAAGACACACTTGGAGATCTTCAGGCATAGCCATTCCTTCTTACATATTTCTAAAAACTCCCTAACATACTTCCGAAGCTCAGGGATGGTCTTGGCATGGACTATGACATTGTCCATATACCCACATTGCTGTTGCTTATGAAGTTGATCAGCAAACATGGTATCCATGAAACGTTGGAAAGTGGGCAGAGAGTTACACTGCCCAAAGAACATCACTGTGGACTCAAAGAGACCTCTTGGTGTTAAGAATGCCACTTTCCATTGGTCATCTGGCTTTACCCTAACATTTGTGAACCCCCATCATATGTTGAATTTAGCGAAATACTTGGACTCACATAACTTGTCCACCATTTGCAGGATGTTTGGCAAGGGGTACAAGTCGTGAATTGTATGGGAGTTGAGGTACCGGTAGTCCTGTACCAAACATTTCTTTCCATCCTTCTTTGCTACGAAAAACACCAGGGCTGAGACTGGTGAATCTGAAGGTATTATCTTGCTGCATTGTAAATTTTCGTCGATGAACTTGTCCAAAATCTTGAGTTCTTCAGGTAACATAGGATACAGGGTTGCCTTCTTCATCAACTTCTTATTGTCCTTCCAAAATTTGTCCTTAGTTTTTATTTCGTGGTCAAGCCCTTTACAAAAGCTGGGCAGCAGAATATCGGTTTCAGAAAAGACTTTGGCAAAGTCAGCATATTCCTTGGGGAGATCTGGGACCTCATGTGGTCCAACGTTCATTTCCAACTGAGTGGAAATCATAGTGTGATTTACAGAGGTGTTCGTGTCCTCATGTGTATTGGCTTCTGTCTTCTTCAGCAGTTGCTCGTTTGGGGAACCACCCCATCCAACCACCCTATGCATTCGCCAATTTACAATTGGCATTTCCTTTTTGAGCCACAGCATACCTAGAATTAAGTGGTCCTTTTCCATCAGGCCAACATAGCAGAGTATTTGAAACTCGTGGATTGGCTTTACCAGGTTTCAGCATTTTAGAAAGACCTTCTTCTGCACAGTATAGCAGACATGCCCATCAAAGGCAGTGATATCCCAAGTCTTCTTTACTGGGTAGGCATGAAGCTTGAGTTTGGCAGTGAGCTGGGCTCCTATAAGGTTGACTTCAGTGCCACTATCTATCATGGTGGGTATCCTTGCATTTTCATAGTTGAGAAGCTCAAGTGTTCCATAGATCAACCGGGCACACATTTCAGATTTGTTGGTGATACTATTACAGGAAACATGAGCACTCAAAACATTTTCAGATCTGGGCAAACTGGATGAGGAAAACTCAGAATGCCCCTTTAAAAACCCTTCTCTTTGGAAGGCTTTGACTCTTCTTCTTCTTCTTCTTCTTCTTCCACATCTACTTCCTTTATGCTTCTCCTCTTTGGCTTAGGACAGTCCTTGCTGAAGTTCCCTTCCTCAGCACAGTTAAAACAGTGCACCAATCAAACATGGCTTCTGCCCTTTTCCTTTCTGTTCTGACATCTTTTGTTGACATCCATAGCATTAGGATCCTGAGAGGGACGAGACAGGAAATGATACCACGGAGATGGGTGAGTTTCTCCAGCTTTCTTCTTGTCGAGAGTACATTTCTGTTTGATCTTGCTTACCACTTGGCTGGCATAGGTGATCCAATCCGAGATGGTACAAGGTTCCTTATGATCGAGGACCCAGTCGTGGATTTCCTTCTTCAATCCTTGTCCAAAAAATATAGCACCTGTCAAGTCCCAGCCTACTCCAACATTCCCTGACGCTCACAGAGGCCACGGGAAGTGCACGGGGGTAGGACAACGTAGGCCAATGGTTGGCCAATGGGGCCGACGAATAGCGACATTGGCCGAAGGTTGACCGACAGTCACGACAGGGGTTCGGGAGAGGGCATCAGGTTCAGCTCGTGCGCTGCCCCCTTGTATGAGCCCGGCCCTTGGATTTCAGACAGAGAGGGGAGTCGGGGAGAATCCAACAGACGACAGAGAAGGCTGGTCGAGGACCGCAGAGGAGGGAGGACTAAGTTGATATTCATACTGAGGGACCACCGCTGAGTGCAGTGGGCTTATATACATCGAGCGTGCCATCAAGGCAGTACAGTATCGGAACGTTGGAACTAACATACAGAGTACAGTAAATTTTCAAGGGGCAGAAACGTCAGAAAACCTCAATCGGAGAATGGTACATACGACGGAGGTAAAAGACGGGACAAAGGAAAAATGCCTAAAAGGAATAGTACATACAGTAGGGCTTTGGAGCACCTGCCAATAACCAATCAGGTCACAGGCTGAAAGCCTAAATGGGTAGCGACCCTGCGCCGAACCATGCAGTGTGGTAGGTGTGCCATGCCTAGGCTGGACCGTCGACCCAGAAGGAAGGTGACCCCTAACAGGGGGGGGAGGTGTCACCTGACCGATAAACCACAGTCATGTGGTGGACCCAACAAAGACCAACAGTGACCGACAGAGACCTGGGTGGGAGCGCAATGTATGGGTGCTAAAAGGGAGCGGGCAAGTGCGGAGCAGAGCGGGGGAGGGTCGGTAGTCCAGAACAGAGGAATGGGGCGTGACAGCACCATTGAAATTGTTGTCATTATAACTGGTGCGATTAAAAATGGAAAGGAATTGAGATATGTAAGTTTTGAAGGGATTGTTTCCTTGTGTTAGTGTTACAAGTTCGATCTGGGCCTTGTGTTCCAGGTTGCCAGAAACAAAGGTTGCTTGGAGTCGAGCTTTGAACTGGTCCCAGTCATCCTTATATTCCAAGCATCCACTTCAGTTGTGTTTGTTAATATAGACCTTGGCAAAGGCAGTGGCAGATCCTTCTGTCATAAAAGATAGGGTCAATCTGATCCAGAGGTGATCAGAAGTATACACGTGCTGATTAATTTGGAGATAGCCTTTAACCTGTGTGATCCAGGTGAAGAAGAGGTCATGGTTGCTGTTATAGATACGGGGTTTGTTGAGATTAAACTTGTGACCTCCATTAGGCTTTGTCATGTGTACATCGATAAAAGTAGACATGGCAAACTTAGCACAGAGTTCTTCAATTTCCTTAGCGGTCGGTTCACAATTAAACAGTGGAGTTTGATCAGAAGAGGGCTTTGTGGCTTCCTGCCCAGATCCAGATCCAGATCTGAGATTCAATCCTTTGGTAGCATGGGACATGACATGGATAAGATTCTCTTCGTCAATGTCTGGAACATGAGTGTCTCCAACAATAGATCCTAGACTGGACTTATTGTCAAAGGTCAACAGTTCAACATCAGTTTCTGACTCTGGCTTGTTTTCTCAGTAAGCACCCAAGATAGCTGGGTTGCGAAGGGAGGATGGAGGAGTCGCAGGACGAGGTTGATCCAGGTAGTGATATTTGTATGGGCTTCCAGCAGGTTTATGCAGAGTGTACCTGTGGGGTAAAGGTTGTGGTGGAGTATGACGTTTGCCTTTGCTTAAAGAGAAAGCACTCGTCAGATCTGGAGGAGGCAGCAGAGGTGGTCTTGAAGACACCTTGGGCAAATGATATGGCACACTCAAAAAGGTGGAGGGGTAGGTTGACAACGCCAAAAAATCAGTTGGTCGACGAGTAGTTAGACTTGCTGGTTCGTCAATCTGAAAAATGGATAGTCCAGCATTACAGCAGAAGTGTGAGAAGCTACAAGTTCCAACAAATCAGCAAACCTAAAAAAGGTTAGTTTATATAAATGGAACGATGTAAGACACTAGTCCTGCAGGCTAAACAATAGCCAGACTAGCAAAGACACAGTTCTGAGATGGAGAGGAATAGCAGTCATCATGTCCAAAAAATGGTCACAGCTGCAAGTTGAACTTTTCGCTTTTGTTATGCCATGGGTTCCTCGAAGCACCTAATAAAGGTGTAGGAACGTAAGAGCCGTATAATAAAACTAGATTGCAAGTCACTCAAAGCACCAAAGAATGGTGTAGCGACTTAGATGTGAAATAGTGGGGTACTTCAGCACATAGAGACTTTGAGCGCCCTTGGCTCGCACACTTGTATCACCAAAGAATGGAGATAAATGTGGGAGTTTGCAAAGTAGTGAAAAGTTAAGGAAATACAGCAGTAAAGTAAGCCTTATAGGAAACATGTCCATGGCCCTCCAAGAACAGGCTTGTAGCATGTACAGTAAGATGGGGACATGGGCACATCACGATTAAGGTAAACGGGCATAAGCAGTAAGGTACATATGGAACTTGGAACCAATGAGAGCAAGCTCACAGAGTGGGCTCATGACGGAAAGGCAACTATGTGCAGCTATAGTACAATGGGTACCAGGAACAAGGATGAGTCACAAGAAGGAAATGGGACATGAACACAGAAAGGAGACATAAGCCTGTTGAAGGGCACATGACACTTCTTGATAGGGAGTTGGGGTTGCACCCAACAGAAAGAAGATGGTAGGTACTGATCAAAGATTGGTTACCAAAGATAAAGACCAGTGGGCCAGTGTTTGAGGATAACCCAGACACCGATAAGGATTGTGACAATACTACAGCTGACAATGATGAAGATGGTGGGACCGAAGGCACACACCCATAGTTCCAGTCTGGAAATGGAAGGAGCTGGGTCGAGGCATAACAGCTGGTGAAAGCATTAGCATCATGGATAGACAAACTGGAAACTCACTCACCCTGATGCTGGGAAAAGAACAGTGTCAAAAATGATGTGTCCTGTCAAGTTGGGGCATGTGTCAACATTGATTTGGAAATACAGCACTGCAATTGGGTGAGGCTTCACCCAAAGTCTGCACAGTTGCCCATGAAACCTGTGGCAGTGGGTCAGTTTATGCACTGGTACTGATTCACTTAAGAAACCTACCTTGATTTTCCATGGCACCACAGTATGCAGATTCCACCGATTGTGTGGTGTTGGCTGTTAGGGATAATTGACAGAAGCACTATGCCCAGCACCAATGAGTTGATGTGGCAGCAGATGAGGATGTGACAGTGTATTCATCAGTGCTAATTTGTTACCCAAACCCCAGGAATTTTGGAAAACATACCATTAACATAGCAAAAACCACAGACCTTGCTCTTCTTTGCATGGTGAAGATCCATGGCCCAGTATATTGCCATATTGCATTTGTTGTGCTTCTAAGCATAGGAACAGCCTCTTCAAATTGAGCTTTTGGACTGCTTCAATGGAGACATACACAATTTCAACCACTCTAAGTGATGAAGCATTTTTTGGTCTTAGAAACCAATTGCATGGTTGTGGCCTAGAGAGGGAGACATTGTCAGCAACAGCAATGAGGGTAGTACAGTGACTCAAAAAACTGTCCAGATGTTTGCCACTTTTTCAAAGAATTGCTTATAACTCAGTCCCCATATGGCTATAAATCATGAAAAAATAGGGGTAGATAGCCAGTGGTTATGTGATCATGTGTGCAAAATATGGTTATGGTCATGTGACTTGATACTGTACAATTAATTCAACATTGACCACTACTCATCCAGACAATTTTTTTGCAGGTGATCATAACTTTAGGTATGGCTGTGGCTATGCTGAATTATTCAGTGGCTGTGCTGAATTTCAACCCCCATTCCCCATGAAGGCCATCCCCTCTGATACTCATCTGGCTGTGCTGTCCATGCTTCAGGATGGCCAGTCTTCTCATCAAATTGCTTCTAACCTTCATATTGGTCATTCTACTGTCTCAGAAATATGTTCCAAGGCCCTTTCACCCCTTCCAACCAATGCTGGAGGCTGTCCCTCTAAGCTTACAGCTCATGATCATCATCATATGACTCACCTAATCACTTCTGGGCAAGCAGATACTGCCACTCAGCTCAAGAAAATCTCTGTGCTTGATGTCAGCACCCAAACCATCAGGAATCACTTGAAGAAAGAGAACCTGAAGGCTGCTGTCAAAGCCAAAAAACCTCTGCTTCAACCTTGACATGTACAATGGCACTATGCATTTGCCCAGAAGTACCAACTCTGGACTGAAGAAGACTGGGCAAGGGTTTTTTGGTCTGATGAGACCAAAATTAATTGCCTGGGGTCAGATGGGAGGCTTTGGGTGTGGAAGAACCAGGATTCCCCCTTACAAACCAACATGTCCAAGGCACTGTCAAGTTTGGTGGAGGGAGTTTGATGATTTGGGGGTGCATGACAGTGCATGGAGTAGGCCAAATGTGCAGGATTAATAATGGGAGGATGGATGCAATGCTCTACACCAAAATTATGGAGGACCATCTGTTCCAATCTGTGGAGGAACATGGGATGGATGTCAACAACTTCATCTTTCAACAAGATGGAGATCCCAAGCATACCTCCAAATTGGCCAAGAAATGGTTCAAAGATCATGGTGTTGAGCTCCTTGACTGGCCAGCACAGTCACCAGACCTCAACCCCATTGAACATCTCTGGCATGACCTGGAGAAAAGGTTGGGAACCTACCCAGTACCCCCTATGGGCATAGAGGAGCTGTGGAAGAGGATTGAAGAGGAATGGAGGAAAATTCCAAGGGAGGTTTGCCTTAACTTGATCAATAGTATGCCTAGGAGGGTTGCAGCAGTGCTCAAGGCCAAGGGTGGTTACACAAAGTACTAGATATATCCTACTTATTGTTACTTGGATACCCTGCAAAAAAACTGTCTGGATGAGTAGTGGTCAATGTTGAATTAATTGTACAGTATCAAGTCACATGACCATAACCATATTTTGCACACATGATCACATGACCACTGGCTATCTACCCCTATTTTTTCATGATTTATAGCCATATGGGGACTGAGTTATAAGCAATTCTTTGAAAAAGTGGCAAACATCTGGACAGTTTTTTGAGTCACTGTATGTGACATACTGTGTCTTCCTTGGTTATCACTTGGAACACACTTCCCAAACCTTATTCTTTTCATCTGTATACTCCCATTTTGTGCTCAAGAGGTAGACAAAGATGACAATGGAAGGAATTGCATGCAGGTGATGTGCATGGAGATGAGAAGATGGGAACAAATGCCATAATGAGTAGTACAAGGTTAGCTAGTTCACACTGATTTGCACTGCACAGTACAAATAGGATAGAAACAACAATCAACATATTTATTATCTATCCACAACAATGCTCACAAATCCTCATCTGAGGTAATAATTGTCAGTTGCACAGTGAAGTCTTCATCCATAGAATCCCCACCCCAACTATCATCTCCTTTGTCCAGTTCAGTGGAAGTACCACTGCCATTCTCATCATCTACCTGCATCTCCAAAATGGTAGTACCAGCAGGCAGTGGAATGACATTCTCTACAACTTGATCAGGGAATGTTCACATGAATGAAGTGAAACTTGGCCTTACCTATCTTTCCACTCTCAAAATTATACCATTTATCTGCCCAGGCATTTCTTTCTCTCACTAGGCAGTAAACATCCCAGCCAGCTGTCCTTATAGCAGTTGAGGGGAAGTCTTGGGGGCACCACTGCATCATTGTTGATGAGGTTACTGGGTATATGCCACCTGGGCTCTTGACTGTGAATTGATCTGTGCCCAACCCTGGGGCAGCAGTTAGAGATGATCAGGGAGTCGATGGAGTGCATGAAATTGGCCAGTTCTTCACTGTGCCAAGCAGGAGATATCTTCTGATAGACTTTGTGGTCCTCTAAACCTGTGTCTGACTCATCTGAGCTGACACCTTGGGATCCTACTGACTGCATGAGGTCATTATGAACAACAAGCTCATCATTGTTCATGACACAATCCACTTGGCTAGTATAAAGCTTGGGGCATATGAGATAAGTGCAGGCACATAGAAGCAATTGAAGATGTACCCTTATTTTGTGTGTGCTACAAGCAGCACTCTTCAGCCTTGTGTGCTGGTACTCCTGTGACTTTTTTGAGTTGGCATATACATCCTTGATGTGATGGAGGTGAAGGAAGAGGGATAGTTCGATGTACTCCAGCTGCAGAAAGTGAGTAGGAGGAGGTGTCAGAAAAGAATACCATTTGCTCTCCTCTACCTTCCTCTTGAAGTCCTTGGCAAATATGTGGATAGCCTCCATGTTGAAAGGCATTCAGTGGGAGCATGATAGATCGATGTGGAAGTTTCTGGGAGTTATCTTGAGGCAATTCAGGTCATGTCTGTTGAATGTGAGATTTTCTTGGTCAGATGGAGGTGGCAGCAATTGGTCTAGGCAGCTATAGACCATGATGCACAAAAATCACAGGAAGTGTTTCTGTATTGATTGCTGATGGAATGTGAGTCATTTGCAGATTATGGAGAGTAGAGACACACCTGAAACTTGGTGTGCCCAGGTTGGCCACAGTATCTATCTTTCAACAGGGGTTGCTTGCATCATCAAGTGGGCCTGGATGCTGAAGGCTCATTTCATGCCTGCAAACTTGCCTGAGTACTGCTGGGTTCCATTTTGCTGTTAGGAACCTGGTGATTTGGCTCCATCGGTCCATTGGGTTCCATGCACAGTTGCTTCGTATCTTCTTTGTGCGCCTCGGAACTCGCATTTGCAGCTGTGATTAGCTCTGACATCCTCATAGACATCAGTGAGAAGATTGTGCCCATGCCTGAGTCTGCCACTGGAATCTAGATCAGTAAATATCAGCATGGTAAGCAGTGGGTACAGATGCAGATTTCATTATGGTTAAACCTTACCTCTCATGAATTATTCATCATCTGCTTCCCTTTCCCTGTGTCAGCTTCTTGCAGCTGGTTCATTTCACCAGTCCTCGCAGCTGGCAAGCCTTGAGATACAGGAACTGTTGACTGGAATCAAGGTACTAGGGACATGAAATGTTGATTTGGCTGGGTACCTTGGGATGTAGAAGCTGCTTGCTGAGGTCCAAGGGCCAAAAACATCAGTGCACAGGGTGCATAGTCAGCAGTTGGGCATTGAGGGATGCTGGTGCCCTGGTCTACAGATACAAGGTGCTGGGACAGAGGGACAGGTGGGATGACAGGTTCCCCCCAGGGTTTGTCATAGAATGGCACTGCAACATCTCCAGGTGCACAATGGTCCAACTGATGATAATCTACTACATTCTGTTCATGTTGATGTAGTCATTGAAACTGGGAACTTGGTGCCTCCCAAAACTGCATGAGACCAGTGGTCTGGCTACTCCTTGGGTTCTGTCCCATCCATGTATGTGCAAGATTAGTTGGTGCCACAGCTGTCATCACAGGGTCAACCTGCAGGTGCAGGAAGCTAGATGGAACTGTTGTGACCAGGTCTTGTTGCAGATATGAGTCATTCAGTTGCAGCTGAAGAGCTTGATGGTTCATCAGTGCTGGCAGTTGGCCTTGCAAGTACCTCATAATGTTGGTGTGTACATTTGATGGGTGGGGAAAATGGGTCCCTTCCATGTTACCAACAAGGATATGCCAGTTTGACTGAATGAGGAACCAAAAACAAGCAAATCCACCAAGTGTCAGATACTTAGTTCCTCAGTAACACCAAGCTACTATATTAATATCTACCTGTCAGATACTTAGTCTACAGGTGGTCAGTAAAGGTAAAGCTAAATAGAAAGAATGACTTACTCCTCAGTAACACCAAGTTACTGAGGAGATTAGAGGAAAATTTACTCTACTGTAGTCCGCTTTTCTGCTTATGTAAGCAACTAAATCTTCGCACCTAAAGAATGACTACTCAGGGGGCAGTTTATATTCCAACACCAAGGTCTAGCCACCCATAACCCTCAGTATCCACTGAATTCCTATAAGACATATAAGTTGCATTAGCATCTTCCACTGGAAGCATTGATTGATGTTATGACTAATAACATGAAAAAAACATTGAAAACAGAGATACTATGTCTGAAACATGTTTTTCAAAATAACACATTATTTAACATGACTTGTGTTCTCATATAATTACTTTTGCTAATTACATGCTAATAACATAGTGTATGTTATGTACAAAAACATAGTATATGTTGTTGCAGTGTTCCATTTAAAAACATTGAATATCAAAGTACATATGTTCTTTTACCATGTTACATCACATGTTCTTCACAAAGACATTCATCATGTTATTGCCTTTGGATTGGTAGATCAATTCATTTGCTGATTTGACAATTTGACCATTCATGAAAATTTACCAATCTACCATTCAACCAATCAGCAATTCAGCCCATTGCCCATTCTTGCAAATTGTTCAATGGCTAAATTAACACAGGTACTTTGAATTTTTGGGCCCTACAGTAGCCACAGTGGAGTTTTTGAAAGCTCGACACAGGTACCTCAAATTTTTCAAGCCCCACAGTAGCTACTGTGGAGTTTCTTGAACCTCTGACATAGGTACTTCAAATTTTCCAGACCCCACTGTAGCTACTGCAGAGCTTTTCAACCTCCAGCATAGGTACTCCAATTGTCCAGGCCCTGCCGTAGCTACTGCAGAGTATTTGCTCCTCCGACATAGGTACTTCAAAACTTTCATGCCCCACCATAGCTATGGCAGAGTTTTTGAAACCCCAACATAGGTACTTCAATTTTTTTATACACTACTGTGGAAGTTTTGCTCCTCCGATGTAGGTACTTCAATTCTTTGAGGCCCTACTTACAGTGTCTGAACCTCCAACATGTAGTACCTAAGGACTAGAAATTTTTATTTGAAACCCACCATGGTGGGAAGCCAGACAATTGCTCTTTGAATTGGCCAGTTCTTTGGTGGTATGGTTGAAGTTCGGCTTCTGGACACTGCAGCAATATGGTAGTAGTGTAGTAGTTCATCATGCATTAGTACAGCAGTTCATCATGCAGTATTGCAGTGGTAGTGCAGTTCATCATGGGGCATTGTGGTAGTACAGTACTCACAGTGCAATAGTTGGTTCACACCCTAGCTATACATTGCTTGTGGATTTCTGAATGACGAGAGAGGGCAGGACAGTCTTGCAGATACCTTGGGGACAGATGGACAGATTGGTGCAACTCCTTCCCCCTGTTAACCCTTATGTCCCCTGGCATCACCCACTTGATCATGCCAGCCGTCGTCATCCTGGGGCCTTCACTCCTACCCTCCCCAGCTGTTGTCCCATGTCACTTTGCACATCATATCACCACCTTTTCAGATCCATTCCTCTTGCTTTTCAGAATGTATACTACTTGACCAGAGATTTCTAACAGTGTAATTTACATGTGGTGTCGATCAGCTTCGAACACCACAATGGTGTGCATCACATCCGATGTTGGCTTTATAGATGATATTTCAGATGATCTCAATGTTGAGATCATCGAGGTCTGCTGTGGAGAGATAATTTCGGAAGTGCAGGGCCAGGTGTGAAGGACATCTAATCAACTGTTGCATGTAGTTTTCATTTCCCAATCACTTACCAAGGGGCATCTCCATGAGTATGATCTTTCACGGTTCCTCAACATTGGTAGCAACACACAGAGAAGGGTGGACTGGAAGATGCCATGGGGGTGACACCACCCAAGTAGTTTGTGCGTGTCTTGTTCGTGTAGAATACCCACGATCAGGAGAACACCACCATCAATCATGTAGCTATACCTGAAGAACATGCATGGAGTGATCAGGTATGACTCTGTAGCTACAACATACAAATATGGATGTGATATAATCCAGGGACTTGCTGAGTGGCTCAACAACATTACTATGGAGGAAACCAGATTGATTGACGAGCAGCTGTGTTGCCCCAATCCCAGATTATGGTTGTCATCAGCAAATTGCCAGTTGCAGAAAGCTGGGTCTTGAGGTCTATTAGAGTCACCTGAGAGATGGGGTGGTGTCGAGGTGGAGAAAATGGCATACCTTCCAGTGTCTCGCATTGCATTGAGCTGGTGCAGTGACTCTGGGTTAGGAAGCCAGCCTTGTAGCCATGCACAATACCTTCAAGGAAGCCATTATGGGCCTTTGAGGATGTCAGGCTCGTCATAGACATTTGGCAGACACCTCACAGAACAAATGTTGAAGAAAAGGCCCTCCATTACACTTGTGAGTTTCCCTGGTCGACTCCAAGTCTCTCATTAAGATTCATGGACAGGCTTGCAGTTCCTGTGCTCACAACTGTCATGCAGGTACTATCATATGTCCCAAGGTTCAGTTGATGCCAGTGGTCATGATCAATGTCACAGGTCTCTTCATGTCACTGTAAGAAATTAAAATCCCTTGCAGGAGATTTGTGTGTCAATTCCCTAAGTCTACCCTGGACAATATGATCTCATTCCAAGGTTCAACTTGCTCGATTGGAATCGGTGTGGCATTCTCGTAGTGGAAATCAAGGAGACCACAGAGATGGATACTTTTCACCTGCTCATTGGCATTGAGAGCATACACATCATACACTGTTTGATTCTTTTTGCGCACAGCATCTTTCAGGCTTGCAATACCACCCGGGTCATTAATGTGGGCATCACCTCCGTCCCGCCAGTGATATTTGTCAGATTCGGGGATTCCGTGGGGCAGTATAGTTCCCCACATAGGCCAGCCACATTCATGCAGCTCAAACATGTCCAGAGCCAGCAGATCGAACATAGCACCCTGGACACAAGATGCAGTTCCAATGAAGCACTGCTCCACAAAAGAATTCATGCACCCTTATAGGACTGCAGTGTCGATACACCCATACCCATCTCGACATAACTGTGAGGATTGCATGGTCAGTTGAATGATGGTAGTGAGTGGTTAGCTCATCAACAGTCATGATGGACTTAATTCTGCGACAATATGTCAACTCTACAGGGGTGGATTAAGTTGGTCCATAACACTTACAGATTTTCCTGACCAATCTTACATATGGTCTCCATTATTAACTATGGGCAAACAGCATCTGCACTGTACCCAATGAGAACACAAAGATGGTGAACCCCCCAAGCCTCATGCATCTCGACCATCAGAGCAACTTGTGCATGCATCTTTTGTAAGTACTAGACAGTGATGGACACCACCGCATGCCACGAGCACTGAAAGGGGAACACAGGTAGGACCTGTAGCATGATCAGGCAAGATGATGACTTTCACACCATCTTCAATAGCCTGTGCTGCCCCACTGCATACATGCTGTAAAGCAAGTTGATAACCTGGGAGACCTTCCTTAGGAAATGTGATGTCAATGGTGACAGAAGGCCAGGTGGGATACACATGTTTGAGATTCTTCATTGCATTCTTCTCCTCAATGGGTAAGTATAGGTGATGGCAGGAGATTCTGTGGCACTGGTCTGGCTTCATCTCCAACAAGTTACCCTCGGGGCCAATGTATGTCTCAAGGGACATGACAATGCTCTCCCAAATAGCATCGATAGGTGGCCAACATAGGAAATCCTGGTCAGAAAGTAGGTTACCACCTCATCACCATATCTGTGACAACTTGCCTCGAGCGATACCACCTCATCTCGACTTCCACCTGATAAGAGAATCTTGCTACGGTATAATTGGCCAATTATTGGGTCCAATGGGCCCCATTTGAGCACTGTTATATACATCTCTGCAGTGAACACCAATAAGTATGTGTATCTGCACAGAGAGAAGTACATATCAAGTGCCTGGGTGTGGATAGTTATGTGACTCACCCATAGTACCCAGCATCATACCCTCTCACAATGTAGCTAAATGAGCCCCAGCCAGGTTTGAGTTCACCACTTTTGACATGGGATATCCTCTCCCACATCTCAGTCCAAAGTTTGGTATGATCCCTTGGTTCTGAATGATATGCATATATAGTCAACATCTGCTCAGTAACTGGATTCATGCACGTCAGACCTGTATCAGTGTAAACTTTGAGATTGAACTTGGCAAGGAAGAGTTATCACAGGTATAACAGCCCCACAATCAGGCAGCGACTGTATGGGTGTCAGTTCCCATTGGGTGGTGATTGAAAGTGTCCACAAAAAATGAGGTGACAAACCTCTGGATGATCTTTTTGATGAGGTCAGCTGAAAGCAGGGCTTGCTTCTATGTCAGTTGACAAAAGCACATTTGGAAATATATACTATGAACCAGTTCTTGAGCATTTGTGACAGAGACTCCACAACATCACATGCAATCGCTGGGTTCTACTTAGGAAGCCATGGAACACATGACCCGAATGTGGTCACACTGTTGTACTGCCTGAATGTGGGGCATTCAGGTGTAGGCTTTGCAAGGTTAGCTACCATTGCAGTAAGGGGATAATGGTGATCTCTGGATGAGAGGTGATAACCTGGCAGAAGGCCCCACACCGCAGTGGGAGTACTTGGCACCTGAAGCCCACCTACATTAGCTGCAGGTTCCCATAGAGAGTGTCAGGACACACAGCGAGGAAACAGATCGAGGCAACAGTACCTGATGAAACCTGAGTCATCATTTGCATTTCTTTCCCACATTGCATATTGCTGAACCTCTGAGAATCGAGTTATGAGCAGGGGCTTTATGCACCTTGGAACATGGGTTAGACTTACTGGGATGCCAAATGCCTTTTTTTCTTGCCTGTCATCTCCATGAATGTGACACCCAGTAGATTTTGGTAGATGCTGAAAATGGTGGGGACAATGAACAAGACTGGGAAACACTCCTTCACAAGGGAGTTGTAGAGGCTCAGTGTCTTCTCGACATACATGTGGTCATAGTACCTGTGTAAATATGGTGACATGATTAGTGTATGAGTATCCGGCAAGAGAGGGCTTTCCTTAGTATAGTCCCAAATGTAGAACTCACCACTGGAGGGGAAGCCACATTCCTTCTATTCATCTTTCTTCAGAGCAAGGAGAATGTCGCATTTTTCGATACTAATGGGTCGGAGCTTCGCTTCAAGGTCATCCACGAACTAGATACAAAACCATGAGGACCATCGAGAGGACTTAGCTTGCTGTTTGTGCAAAACCACTGGTCTTCACCATTTTTACCTCAGTGACATAGTCCGCCCATATCTTGTAACCCAGTACAGAGGCAGTGCAATGACAAAGGTCCAGAGCATGCTCCAAGAGGGGTACATTTATAGCCAATCTGGACTCGTGGGGTCATATGCCTTCTAGTGTGTAGTTGGACTAGTGGTGAATCTGGACTGTATCGCCAGGTCAACTGACAACACTGGTGGTAGCAGGTCGGTGTGGTTGGGGTCACTTCTGTTCCATTTTTGAAGGCATTGGCCTCATTTAAATTAGGAATTCAACAAGGGCTTCTACCCCTTTCTTTGTCCCTAAAAGATCTGAGATGATAAGGTCTTTTGACACAGTGTGAAGGATACTTCAGCTGTTTTCAAACAAGGGGCATAATGTGATGATGCATTCTTGGGTCTGCATGGGTTTGCCACATAGACAGGATGGGTCTTCTGCTGGTACAAAGGTGGAATGATGATCAGTAAATTCACAATCGATACAAGTGGCCGACACTCCACAAGGATAAGGGAAGGGGCGGTGCAAATGGGCACACTGGAAGGCAGAGGTGCACATGTCTTTGAGTGGGCATGTGGGTGCGAATGGTGTTGTTGAAGCCAAAATGGTAAGTTTCTGTTCTTGCTAGTTGACAGTATGCTGAATTACTGGATAGATAGCTTGAGGCATGCTTGGCCAGCTGCCTTCTGACATGTTGGGGTCAGGCTATCTGCCAATTAACTCAGGATACGAACCTTGTGTGTTATACATGGCTATAGTAAGTAGTAGGGGAGACCAAAAAATTGGATTCCTTTGATGGCCAGTATCTACTGAGCTTTATTCTACCCATCTTCATCCTCACTGTGGTGGCTCATGCTTCCATTGAAGTGTTGTTTGACTGCCAAGTGAATTGTCTGTTGGGTGTAAGTAGGTGACCAGTTATTGAATGTAGAAATACCTTGAAAATTGGGAGGACATGTGCAACCTCAGCATTCAAGGGTTCATGTATGAAAACTGTCTTAGCAAACTGTGTCATGAGTTTGTTCGAGCTGATGACTTCTGGGGGATGAAACTTGTCATAATAAAGGGCTCCCGCTATGGGGAATCTGAAACGCCAGTATGGATCTAGCTCTTGGTCTTTCTGACTCAATTCCACATGCTGCTTGAGAACAGCAAATGATGGTGTTGGACTGGTTGTAGC
Organism: Pisolithus thermaeus; assembly: GCA_024663475.1. Taxonomy (NCBI): domain Eukaryota; kingdom Fungi; phylum Basidiomycota; class Agaricomycetes; order Boletales; family Pisolithaceae; genus Pisolithus; species Pisolithus thermaeus. The sequence continues at coordinate 1,470,171 of JANFAF010000004.1, forward strand.
AGTAGTGTCTGTAAAGAGGGCTAGAATGCGAGCTGCAGTGCACTTCTCTCTAGAATGCTTATCCCAAACAATCACATTAGCATCTCTTGGAGACCATGCTGCTGCCTGGAATACCATGCCTTCTCACTGAAGTTTGGTACAGAATGACACTGCTGCAGCATGTGTAGAGTGAGTACCTTAACGCTTTGCAGGTGCCATTGACACATACAGGATAAATTGTGAGTACCAAGGTACTCCATTGCAAGTTGTATGTATTTGTTATCTTTGTTTGCCTGCCTTCCTACCGCAGCTGAGCGATGCAGGTGAGCTCGAGTCCCCGAAGATCGGCCAAAAGCCAGGATGTCATGCAAGCATGTCCCACAGATATCTGAATGGAAAGTCTGCTGGAATGCAGACCAGAGTTTGTCCAGGACACCTGGAATTTGGCCACCAAGAATGTATGCTGCAAGGTTGGATGCCCTACAAGCATCCCTCATAAATGACAGTTCCAACTTGCCTATCATAATGTCAAATAGGTGTGATGTTCCTTTAATGAAAGTTTCACACCAAATTTCCTGTTTGTTTCTATGTTTTGTAATATGTAGTTATAACGCTCAAAGGACCAAGCCCTCCAGCTGTGCACTGGGCCAAAGCGAGTTAGAAGGGTGCCAAAGTGAAGTGAGAGGTGATGAGTAGGTTGTATCTTGGCCTCTTTGTACAGTTCTGCAAACCCGCAAAGGTAGCTATCCATGTGAAAGGTGTAATCTGCAATATCTTGGCTTGATATCAACCTCAGGTTGGTGAGGTGAATGGCAGTGATCAGATGCATGAAGTTGTCCCGCATTTGACCTTTCCTGCCAGTATCAAGACCCCACAGTCATATGAGGGTAATGACCAGGTGTATCGTGCTGACCAAGCGCCATTCATCCGCACTAGGAGTCCATTTCTGAGAGCCAAATTTCGGTGGTCCAGGAGAGAGAAACGAGGGCAACTGAAGGCATTCTTGATCCTTCCAGATCTCGGGTAAGATTGAATCACCAAGTACAGTGAGTGAAAAAACATGTGCAATGTTTGGCTGTTTTGTACTAAGTCCGGTGTAGCGCCATGAGGCGTGGGAATCCTGCTTAGCCTTGGTGAGGTGGGTGGTAGTACTCGCTCTTGGCTACAAAATGGTCCCAGGGTCACGTGATTTGGTGCAGTAGTCATTGAGATATGTCCATTATAAAACAGCTACACCATTGCACACGTTTATTCACTTTTGAAAAGTGAGGGGTATTTGGGGAATATCAGTACTTGGTATAGCCTCCTTTTGCTTCAATCACTGCCTCCACCCTCCTAGGCATGCTTTCAATCAACTTCTGACACTCTTCAGCTGGTATATTGTTCCACTCCACCTGAGTCCTCTCCCACAACTCCAGTATTCCCTTGGGAGGATGCTCATACTCTGCAAGCCTCCTCTTGAGGTAACCCCAGGCATGTTCTATGGGGTTGAGGTCAGGGGACTGTGCAGGCCATACCATAGTCCTAAAATCCTGCTCCTCTAGCCACTCCTTGACCTGTTTGCAGGTGTGCTTGGGGTCATTGTCCTGCTGGAAGATGATGTCAGGAGGATGGAGACCATAATACTCAAGGGAATCTTGTAGTTCATCCTTCAAAATTTGGAGGTAGAGGTCTCCATCCATCCTACCATCAATCTTGGTGCCATACCCAACACCCTCCCAGGTCATACAGCCCCACATCATGAGAGACCCTCCTCCAAACTTCAGTGTCCCCTCTACTAGCCTATCATTCAGCTTCTCCCCTGGCTTTTTCCATGCCCATTTGCGCCCATCTGACCCCAGGCGATTAATTTTAGTCTCATCAGACCATACCACCCTCTTCCAGTCCTCCAAAGTCCAATCTTTATGGGCATAGGCAAAGTCCAACCTTGCCTTGCGATGCTTGGCAGAGAGGATAGGTCGTTTTCGCTTTACCACAGCCTTCATACCAGTCTTCTTCAGGTGCTGGCGAACAGTATTTGGGTGGAGGGGCTGGTTGATGACATTGGTGAGAGTTTTGGTCACCTGCACAGCATTGTCTGCCTTCTGAGTTGAGATGAGGTGGATGGCATGGTGGACATTAGCAGGGGAAAGCTTGGATGGACGACCTCCAGTGGACTTCTGCAGGCTGGAACGCTCCTTGGAACGAAGTCTAGAGATGGTAGAGCAATGTAGGCCAGTACTGGAGGCAATAGAGGAAGGAGAATGACCAGAATCAAGCATAGTGAGGATAGTATTCCTTTGGGTGGAGGAGATGGATCTCATGGTGGTAAAGGTTGGAAATAAAGAAGTGTGTGAACTTGTTCAAACTCAGACACAATGTTTATATGTATATCTTTGTTTGTAGGACCAATCAACCACAATTATCTCTTCATTTGACTCAGATTTTACTTCCAGCCCAAAAGTGAATAAACGTGTGCAATGGTGTAGCTGTTTTATAATGGACATATCTCAATGACTACTGCACCAAATCACATGGCCCTGGGACCATTTTGTAGCCAAGAGCGAGTACTACCACCCACCTCACCAAGGCTAAGCATGATTCCCATGCCTCATGGCGCTACACTGGACTTAGTACAAAACAGCCAAACATTGCACACGTTTTTTCACTCACTGTATGACAGATTTGTGAGAGTAGGGCTCTGGTGTAATTCGATGATCATCATGTGTACCATGAGTCCCCTGGTCATGCTGTTATGCAATGTCAGTAGATGACACCATGAATAACTAATTAACTGACTTGGGTTCCCAACAAGCCTAATAATGTGGCCTTCATAGGAAATTTCCCTGGTCCAGGTCAACTGACCGGTATCTTGAGCTCCTCACAGAGAGCATAGAGCATTGGCATGTGAATATTAGTTCCAATTGCTGCTGTTGACTTAGCCATTTGTAAGCATTTCCATGCAACCTTCATTTCCTCCTCTGTTGGAGGTTCATTTCTTGGATGCCTTTTGTAGACCTTTTCTGTGGCCTTCGTTACAGCCTGGCAAGGTTTGACCGGTGTCCTTTCAGCTAAAACATCTTCTGAGTCAGAATTGGACATGCTGTCCAAGGTCAACAATCCCTATCAAATACACCATGACCAGAGTTCAATGATATGTAGGAGGAAAAGTATGAACAGGGACATCCAAAGATGTGTTGGAGCTCTGATCCGTTGCTTCTGAGCAGTCTGACTGAACTGACCCATCCATCAATGCCTTCAAATGAGCTTCAACCTCATCGTGAGCATTGCAAGAATCACTATACTGAAGCAATATTAGCCTAGTGATTATGGTCAGGGAAGAAAACACTACCCAATCCAAAAGTGTACAACTGAGGATTAAACTGGACCCTGCACGGTGCAAATCAAACTGTCAGCATAACTGCCATAGGACATTTGGTTTAAGTTTGCAGAGTAAATCAAGTGCATCTTGGGTATTGTGAACTTCCCAAGTCTGCTGCAATGTCTTCAGCAATACAATGAGCTCTTTGGTGGAGGGAGGTTCTGGGGGAGTGAAGTCAGGAGCATAATGCCCTTCACCACATGGTGCCCTTATGCTAATGCCCCATGCTTGATGGATGTGTTCTGGTAAGATACAGAGAAAAAATGTGTGCATAGATTCAATGATAGTGAACAATATAGGATCCCAGTATGGGAGATGCAGCAGTTCACTGTACCAAATGCCGAAGTTCTTTGTGATTTCATGCTTTTCAGCGAGTGTCTTGGCATTCTTCCAAGCGGTAGCATGCCATTGGTGCACTTCCACGGTGCGAAGGGGCCAGGTTTGCACATCAAAATTCTCGATTTCATCAGCAGGAAGATAGCAAAGTGAGCAAAACAAGGTTGCACTGTGAGCTGCAAACCCACCTGTTTGTCTTGCAGCCAGAACATCACAGACAAGAGGGATGAGGGCTGCTTGAACCAGTTGACCAGTAGGGTGAAGATGAGTCTGACAAAACTGTACCCCTTCCTTCCAGAAGTCTAATAGGTCATCAACCAGTGGCTGCAGAAAGTGGTTAATCTCATCCTCGGAGGGCTTGTGAGGGCCAGGAACCACACTGACAAGGTACATGTTCTCTGGTTTGAAATGTTCTTCAATTGGTAGTGACAAACAGGCCATGTACTGTATATACCTGTGACTGATCCAGGACCACCACCTATCCTCTTTCCAAAAGCATTGAATCCATTGACACAAAGGGAGAATATGAGCTGCAGTTCCTTGCTATTAGAGATGAGAAAGGGCTTCCCATCTGGGCCACTCAGGGACTGTATAGCATGGGAATTGTGTATGTCCCCAATTTCTTTGGTAGAGTGCCCCACATTTCAGCTGAGCTTGATAAGCATCTCCACACCAGGCCTAGAGAGAAGACAAGCTACCCATTGCTTCATGTCCTGATGAACATACTTGCAGATGGGATGCTTGAAATCGTGTCCTCTAATCATCCTTGACCTGAACAGATTTGACTTGCAAGGGGGAACATCAGGTGCATGACGATAATCACAAAGATCCAGAGTTTCAGTTGTATCATTGTACAGTGCGAAGCAGGATGGGCAGCATATGAATGACCTTAGCCATGGCTCAAGGTCAAATCAGTTCAGTAAGGTCCTATAGTCTTTTGGCAAGTCATCCAGACTCATCCTGTGATCCAGAGGCATGTCCCTTCCATCACAGAGCGAATCCATGATAAATTTGAGCACCACCAAAGCAAAAGCCACCTGCTTCTGGGAGATTCCACAGAGTAGGGATAAAGCGAGCACCAGGATCATAGCTGCAACAGCAGCTGGGTGAGCATGCTCTTGGTTCCATCTGAAGTATACACCTATCAGTGTGTAAGTCATCATTTCATCCAAACTACACAAACCACATTACCTGAATCAACATTAACAGCACCTGTTGGATGATGAACATTGCCATCTCTGAGAAGTTGGACTTGTTGATTCCACCCCATGATTTTGATCTCCTCTATTCTTCTCAGCTCCTCCCAAATATGAGTATGGAGTAAGTTGTAGAAAATGGCTGTAGGCAGCCTCAGTAGTGACTCAACTACTAATGTATTAGATGTACTTGTAGGCAGCTACAGGGGATCAGTAAGTAGGAAACTACTAGATAATAAGTAGACTCACCCTCAGTAGTGACTCAACTACTGAGGGAACAGTACCAAATGTACTCTTAAGTGTGCGCTCTAAGTGCTTATGTAATCAACCAAAAAGCGCACCAAAAATAAGTATCACACAGGGGTGATTCAATCTCCAACACACCCCCTGAAGCTCCACTGTGTGATAAGTAGAAATGCAGAAGTTAAGAACTCAATGAATGTGTACTCAATAACAATCCAATAAATGAGTGTATTCTGCTGCTAGTGAGCTTCGAGTCCATGTACGAGCGATGTTTGGTCGTGTTTGACGCGCCGCGTTGTCGCAACTTCCATTTCGGGAGTACTCTTGCTGTGCGCTGTCCTCTGCCTTGTGCCACTGCTGCGAGGCAGCCGTTTTCGAATAACGATAGGGTTTCAACGTTTCGTGTTTGTCCAGGGGGTATCCCATGTCACCAGTATGTATTAGCAACGTTCCAGAGGAGTTTCGCGATTTCGTGAGGTGGTGGAATGGGAATGGTGAGTATAGAGGCTTTCCTGCCTCTAGCTTCAGATCTACTGACGTTTTCAGCTTTCGCCTTGATCCTACCGCATCGGCGTGGGTCCCTGAGGATCCAAGGAGGATGTAGGCGGTCGTATCGAGCGGGTCTTCTGCCACTGCTGTGAGGCCGCCATATGGCCATAGGTGGATTTCTTGGCCATTTTGCATCATTCCACGTCCATCCAGTGGGCGCCCCCTCCCGCCAGTAGGTGTTGGCGATGTTCCAGAATCGCCTTGGGGGGTTTGAGAGCAATGAGAGCAGCCGCATGAGGATGCGAGCTGTCTGGTATGTGCACCCTCTCGTTTCGACTTGTTGTGCACGCCTCATCTCGTTATAGCATACCTTCGTCATCCATAACCCTCCCACAGGGTGTATGAACCATTTCGAGGAGTTTGTGAGGAGTTGAAGTAGCCACATGGGAATGCCAGCTATTCGGTACATGCGCCCTCTTGTTTCAACTTGTCGCACATGCCTAACCTCGTTGTAGTGTACGTTCATCGTCCATGACCCTCTGGCAGGGTCCAGGGATCGATTCGGGGGCGTGAGGAGGAGTGGAAGTAGCCACTTGGGGGCTGCTTGTACACGGTAGGTGTTTTGCCTCGTTTGATCGCTGCTGATGCTTTCAGCCTTCGATTTGAGTCTTCCACGTCGACGGAGGACCCTGTATGTCTCTGGAGGGTGTGTGCAGCCATTGGGAGGTGTTTCTGGTGGCACAGGTAAGCCGTTTCGACATTTTGCCTTTCTCCGTGCCGACTTCCGCTACCAGCTAGCATCGATTTTTTGATTCTGCGCGACTCGACAAACCCGCTGCTAACTGTGTCATCGTACCAACAACCCTTCTCCCTGCTGAGTCCCAATGCCATGCGATCTCGCTCAGGTGGCGGTCGTCTGGTCTCTTGCAGCTGCAAGGACATTTCTCGTTCTCCAACCTGGTCTTCCTTGTTAGGGCATGTCTTCTTGGATGTACGCGGTGACGGTATGGCCATGGTGCACTCTAGGTAGGTGCCTTCTGTGCCGCATAGTAACCATAAGGGGACCACATGGGTAAGGTAGGCAATTTGGCTCGTATGCGTGCTGCTGACCCTTTTGGCACTTGTCCTGATCCTTCCATGACGGCGTGGGTCCATGAAGGTCGTAGGAGCATGTGTGAGGGCGTTTGGAGGTGGTTTGTGTGATGCAGGTAAGTCATCTAGCTTCTTCGTCTCGCACTCGCTGTGCTGACGCTCTCTGTCATTTAGCAGTGCTTTCTCAATGCTACACAGGTTCACGATGTCCCTGCTAACCGCATCGTTATACCCACTGTCTATATCCCCCTTATCCGGCTCCTTGGGGTGTCTCTCCAAATGTGGTAGGTGGGTTCGTGACTCGACCATGTTGGTGCTAATGGTCCTTATCTCCAGTTTCGTCGTCTTCGACTCGATGTCCATGCTATACCCCCTGCCTGCTCGAGTGGGCCTATGCACCCCCATCCCCCAGACCTCGTTAGGTGGGGTGTCCCATGTGGAGTGCCCTTGGTGAGTTCGCCTTGGGCGTCTCGGTGCCCGCTCGCTGTCAAGTTCGAGGCACTTCGCCTCTCGCAGCTTGTCACTTGTCCTTGTGTAGGATAAGTTGAACTCTGTAGTCATAGCACTACGCTTTCGTGCTGATGACCTATTCAGTAGTGTAGGGCGTTCGATTTGCAGGGTAGAAGGTTCGGAGTGGGTGCTGGGTGGATCTGGTACGTTAGCGATCATCTCGCCATTCGTCTGCGTGCGCTGATCATCCTCAGAAGGTATTTGCAGCCCGCTTTTAATAGTGTCCACCGGCCTGTCTGGAGATATTATCTGCAGGCTCCAGCGCCTCAGATCTCGGCTCAGGTAAGTCTCGGCATGCTGTAACCTCGTCCGTGCACTGACCACCCTTGTCAGGTGCTTTGGGTGCATCCATGCCTTCATCCAGCCATTTTGAGTCCATCGCCCCAACCTCAACCACCAGTAAGTGAGGTTCCACATGCTGCACATCTGTGACCTTGGTCTTGGGTGTCAGGAACCCAGATTCAGTCTCGGCGCAGTCGTTCGGGCTGTCCGCAAGGTCTTCGTGACCACCAGGTAAGTTCTCAGGTCCATCGTTGCTGTCACAAGTGCTCTGAGCACATTCTGCAGTCATGTATTGCTCAGATGGCATGTCATGCTGTTGTACAGCTTCGTCGACAGTCTTCTGGATCTCTGGTCTTGGAATTTGGCCATAGCGATGTTCGAGGTAAGCAAATGCCTCGCGAGGGGTATCTAAATGCATACAGAGCATTAGGATGGAGTCGGGTAAGCCGTAGATGATAAATTGGTGGGCCATGGCGGCCCGTTGATGCCACACGTTGTCAGCAGTTTTCCAGGCCGTGACGACATCTCGTTCCTCGTTGGTTCGTGGTGTCCATCCGGCACCATATTCCTGTAGTAACTTCGAAGTTGTGGGTCGTGTTTCAGACCCATCTAGGTGACCCATTAAGCCGTCTTCTGAGATAGCCTTCAGCACCCAACTGCCGTAGGTTTGCCAGTTGCAGCCATCTTCTGCGAGCTCGGGTAGGTCCATAGAATGTTCTCCTATTACTTTCGAGTGTAGTAGAGATATTTCGTAGCGTGTTTGAGTAGTCGACCGCGAGTTGCCTACAATGAAAATTTTCTGTGCTAGGCGGGGCTCATAACCTGTAGAAAATGGCTGTAGGCAGCCTCAGTAGTGACTCAACTACTAATGTATTAGATGTACCTGTAGGCAGCTACAGGGGATCAGTAAGTAGGAAACTACTAGATAATAAGTAGACTCACCCTCAGTAGTGACTCAACTACTGAGGGAACAGTACCAAATGTACTCTAAGTGTGCGCTCTAAGTGCTTATGTAATCAACCAAAAAGCGCACCAAAAATAAGTATCACACAGGGATGATTCAATCTCCAACATAAGTCACATTGCTGGACGAGTGGGGTCAGTACATCTATCTTACACAGAGTCCGATAAGCATTTGACATATGACTTTTGTGGGCCAGGATGGTGTCATTTAATGAGGATGAGGAATCTAACTGAGGGGTACGAGCATCCAGGCAATCAACAGCTTGGCGGGCTGCAAACTCGAGAGATTGGGAAGTTGGTGGGCTGGAAAAAGCCAGTGGACTGCATGTTGAGAAGGATAGAATCCACTGGTTAATTGTGATAAGAAGATGGTTGAGTTCATCCACAGTGGCTTCCAGAGCTACCATGTGATTGGTCGATGGAACTGATTGATCGTTTGGAGCCTGCAGTATCTGGGGCCCTACACCAACACTCGAAGGTTGCAGAGTGTGCTCTGGAGCATTTCCTAGGCTCTGGATGCCTTCAAATGACTCCACTATCAGATCGGGGATATCTGCAAAGCAAAAGTTGTCTAACCACTTGTGCTGGAAGTACAATGGTTTGGAAACCCATGTGCCCATCACCGGCTGTGAGTCGTGTTCCAACTGGGAGCTCTGCTCCCCACACCCTACAGCATGGCAAGTGCACAAGTACAATCTACCCTTCTGCATCAGGTTTGAACAACAGGAGCACACAAGGTGCAATGCAGGATTGTCCAGGTCAGCAATAAGATCTTAAGATGTCACATCACTGAAACTTCAGTTTCATGCTATGTCATTTTGACCATGATTAATCAGCAGCAAAAATGTTCAAGTTACATTCGAGTTACATTAATATATATTGTCATGTAGGGTGAATGCAAGCAGATTGTTTCATGGTCACTGAGCACAGGAATGGGTTAGGTTTCCAAAATGCTATAAAAAGCCTCCAGCATTGGCACCAGCTAATTCATTTGGCCATTGTGCCAGACTCAAACTGCATGGTAGCAACCATCTGAGATGAAAGGTTAAGATAATCAAAGGTGAGATCTGAGATGGCACATGTTATGGCATCTGTGTGAGTGTGAGGCACAGAGTGGGGACGGCTAGTGTGTCCTGGAGAACAGAGAGGTGAATGCAGTGAATGATTGAAATCTCTGCTACAGCAAGATTCTGCATCAGTGCCCCCCACCCTGTGATGGAGACTTAAGGCCAAACCGTGACAGATTGGAAGTAGAGGGATGCGAAGAAGCCTCCCAGCACTTGGTTCTGTATATATCATGTTGTTCACATGGTGAACACCACCAAGACACTGAGGAGACACAGAATGAAGGCACACTCACGAATTGTGAACAAATGATTTCAACCACATCCGACATGTAGGGTTTAAGATATTTGGGCTCCTCCAGCTTCCTGGCTGAGAAGAAACCCATGTAGCACCTTCGTAACTAGCATGTGAAACAATGAGCAGGAGTAGAGGAAAGAGAGAAATCAGTCGAGAGCAATGTGATAGGAGAAAGGTAAGGATAATTTCAGTAGGTTGTGGAGGACTATCGAAGGAGGAAAATGATCTATCAGGTGTGGGGGGAAAACTGCTGGAAGCCACATAGTGAGCAAGCCATAGATGTATCATGTGACCAGATCCTTGGTGGTCGATCAGTCATGTGATTACCACATCTTGAAGAGATACTGTGTGTGAGAAGGAGAGCGTGGCAAGTGGTTTTCTGAGCATGTGTGAACAAGCAAGTGGGAGAGGAAGTGGCCACCAGAATGACCACACACACTATGAGAAAGAAAGGATGTGAAAGGGAGGTGGTGGGAGAGTAAAAGTTGCGAACATATATGCATGAGCTTAACAAGATGGAGTCGGGTGAGGTGGAGATCTCAAGAACAAGGAGGAGAGACAAGGAGAAGGGGATGATCTAAATCCTAGCATTCGGATTATCCAGACAACACAAGATTGTTACGAAGGCCCTGTTCTCTCTACACAAGATCGCAAGTTCACTAGCTACAAGAAAACATCCATATTTGTAATTATCTTATGTTTTCCATTTTCTCTCTTTTCCTAAAAACTGAAGGTCAGCAGTACTGATGTACCCGTGTACATGTACCTGCACACACATCCAGCCAGTTGATTGCCCAGTCATATTCCTACATATGTTCGATTATGAGTACTCCTGACAGACCTTTGTGCATGTAAACTAGATGTAGTAAGGTAGCGATATGCAAAAGGAAAATTTACAGCCTAAAATGTACAATGGAGAATGCTCTCTTCCCTCGGAAGGCCTAGGATGTACCCAGTAATATATGTGACAAGGAAGCCAAGGATGATAAGGAGTAATTCAATATTGGCATTGATCGGCTATGTCCACTTAGTCATGCACCACTTGTGGGGGAGGACTTAACATACCTTTGATATGGAACTTGCAGGCCCTGCAATGCTTCCTTGTCTGGTTTGACCTGGAACTGCCATTTCTGTCAAACTAGATGTGAATAAAGATGAGGGTGACATGCTCACCTTTCATTGCATGCCACAGATATATTCCAGGTTGACTGGTTTCTTTCATGATGGTCCCAGTGGCAATGAGGAAATGGTCACTTTCCCAATCCACATATGCCTAAAGAGTCAGTTAGTGTGACAACCTAAAGATGGTGCCAATATCTTCACTGTGATCGAAAGAACTGCTCCTGCAGCTTCAAATATACAATGATAAGCAGGACTCTCATAGCACATACTCAAGAATTACCTTCATGCTTGAGAACTTGAAGTAACATTCTTGAGCTTGCCTCCCAAATGCTCACTTGACCAAGTGAGCTTCCACTCAGTATGGCAAATCCACCATGAATAAAAGCAACAGGGATTTTATGGCCATGGCAGGGATGCAAGATGGATCTGTCCAGAGTACAGTTGTTGAGGCAGTAGACATCAAAACCACTATCAAGATTAGAGACCACTAGTGTGTTCCCATCAGGGGAGATATGCATTGCACCACTGGGCAGCTATGTCATCGACAGAACATACGATAGAAACCAAGCACCAACACCAGCATTTTAAGGTGGAAAAAATGCACTATCTTGGCTTCCCTGACATCCCAGAATCTACACACCCAATGTCAGAATAATATCGTAACAGGGAATAGGGTGCATAGTACAAAATACCATGGTGGAGGTATGGAATCAATAAAGTATTGTTGGAGTACTTGGTCCATGCCCAGTGAAGCGAAGTCATCATGACTTCGGAGTTGCTGTTCATCGCAATGGATGGAGGTGGTGTGATAGTCCCTCGAGACACCCACCGGTCTGGTGCATCATAAAACAGATTTGGTTCATCAGTTTTTTACTAGGCAATGGTCAATATGCACTACTACCACTATGATCCCACAATGAGACCTCTGACTTGGTGCCAGTGACAACAGTACTTCCAGAAATGCTCAGGCATTCCATGGGAAGGTTGTCATGAGTATGAAAGCCCATGACAGTAATCTCCTGAGATAATGGTTAATGTCAGTCAGGAAGCACCATACGCTGCACTCATGTAGGTGGCAATTGTTACCAAAATGACAACACCATTCCCCAACCCACAAAGCAATTGACATTCATCGTGTGCAGTCCATAGTATGGAAAGCAAGGACACACCACCAGACACATGAACTTCATACAGCGTCTTGCCAGAAGATGTCGAACAAATTGAGAGAATGCTGTCCAGATTGCTGGCAGCCAGGTAGGATCCTTTGGGACTGAATGCTAGTGTGGTTACAGTGCTTCTGCGACCACAGTCAGGGTTTTGAGTCAGCTTGTAGCAAAGGGGTGTTGGCATTGTGCAGTATTCCACGTGGCCAAGCAGCTCAGGAGTTTCTCTTTGGCAAACTGCACAAGCCTTTGTCCATGGCATGTTCTGGAGTGGTGGCCACACTTCCCGAGTATTTACTGGTGTTGAAACCCTTTGGTACACATTCCGTAGTGCATTGTTGGATGTACTTATAGTTTGCACATTGCTAACCATGTCATGGTTGCTTCAAAATATCCATTCATTGCATAACACTGTATTGTACACATAGACTTCCCCTGCAACTCCACCTCCTTTTCAGTGACATCAACATGACATCTGTGCTCAAGTGCACTATCTGTCATATGAACTGATTCCACTGTGGTGGGATTACATGCACCTGGAGGACCCAATCTATGCCATTCCCAGTCTCCCACTTCCAAGATTTAAGCATGGTGCTTGGTGACTCTGCCAGATACCAGAGTGTGATGTACATCAGGTTGGGATGAGGCATTGATTTGATACAAGTCCAGGCTTGGAGGAGATCCAACTCTTCCCATTTGATACCTGGCATCCTCACAAGTGAGATGGGGGTATGCAGTAAGAATTGGTGGAGGCGAGGGAAATGTCTCAAATCATTCCACCATTCAGAAGAACCATTCCAAGGACGATGCTGGCAAAGAGAATGAAGAGAACAACCCTGGTATATATATTAGAGTATACAATGTTGTGACAAATAAAAACATGAACCTGGGGAAGGGATTCCTTCTCAATCAGCTTGAGGGCAGTTAGGTTTGGTGCGACCTCACTGATATGCTTCAATATATCATGGTCACTTGGATCAAAGTCAATATGTAACAAGGTTAGTGTCAAAGTGGATGAGGCCAGTGACTTTAGCATGCAAGGGAATGCTGTGGTGCCCTCAGGCCCCAAGTCTACAACACTGAGATGCTCCACATGTCCTTGATTGGTGAGGGGTATGACACAGGCTGTTGCAGCAGTTACATCTGTGAGGTGTGGGAAGGAAATATTATCCAATTGGCACAGATTGCCACAGTAAGAGAGTAGGTGTAAATGCTGCACATTTATTGCTTTGGGGGGAAGTGACACAGAACACTGTGTGGTGCATTTGTGGATAAGTTTTCAAGGTCATTGAAGTTGGCAGAACATAAGACGTGGACCCAGGATGAATGAGACAGGCCAACCAGATGAAGTTCAAGGTCTTCCAGGTGCTGAAGTAGCACAAGACATCAGCAGAGTGCTCGAAGGGATGCAAGACCAGCCTTGATGTTAATGTGAAGAGACTTAACTCCAGATGCAATTGCATGACTTTGTGATGCCTGGGACACAAAGGCGCCAACAGAGTCCTCTGTCATAAGAGTGACTATCTCCTACAGCAGTGGGATACAATGAGATTATGTCGAATATGGATCATGGAGTGAAGCATACCCTTATGGGAGCAAGTTCAGAAAGCTAACAGGTTTGTATATCATTGGTAGGAACTGGCAAAGGTGTGAAAGCTATGTATGTGCCTGACCCATCTGTGGGTGTAGTACCTCATGACAGAAGGCAGAGATTGAACCAATCATCCTCAGTAACTTCAGCATCGCATTCATATACTCTGGTAGGTTCTTTGTCTGAAGCCTCATGGCAACTGTCCTTGAGGATGCTTCAGGACAGTCCAGTTACCCCTAATTGTGAGACGTTCCAGCCTCAGAGGTCTTCCTGAGACTATGTAACTGACTGTGAAATGGGAATCATCAGCCAGCATCACACTGGTGCAGTCTTGAATGTTTGTCACTTGTATGTTGAACAAGGACTACTTGTTGTTGGTATTGCAAGTCTAGCAGAGAACAGCCAGACAGGGGTTGCTTGTAGTTGGCATTGCAAGCCTATCAGAGACAATAGTTCTGAGTTGAATAGATCAATATCACAGGCTCACTTGTCTGAGTTGGTCAGCTGTTATGTTTGCCAGTTCTCCTGGGGCCGGTCCCCTTTATCCTACCCTCACACCCCATGGTGTCCCAGCAATGGCTTTTTCATCATAGTTCTCCAATCCGATGTGGAGGGATCACTTGGGTCGTAATTGCGGAACTGCATGGTCACCAAGTCGTGCCCCCAGCCATGTCTCACTCTACTACAATACCAACAATCTTGCAAACTTTCACTCCACATACTGAACACACAAAGTAAGGCCTACACTCCACTTGGAAAGCTGCAGCTTACCATGTTATCTAACCAGCAGGAACCACAATGACTCGCAATTTTTGCAGGTTATGTGGTTGTGGATGGCAGAGGAAGTAAGTCTAGCAAAAGAATGTCTAACATATGTGTAAGTAAACTGTCCAATCATTAAGGTAGTAATGGGTATTCTCACCTCAGTTTGAGTTGGTCGAAACTGAGGTGTGTACAGAAAAACTGTCTAGGCTAAGAGTTGAGCATTACATAATATGAGTATGCTGTAAGGGAAATGGATACAACCTCCAACACGCCCACTCAGCAAATCTTGTCATTAAAAGTAATGCCCATACCATTAGAAAAAAGGTTGTGCTTATCACAGGACAGTCCCTTTGTAAGAGCATCTGCAACTTGTTCTCCAGTTGGGATATACCTGAGAGTGATCTCCCTGGACTCGACCTTTTCACGAATGAAATGATGGTGGATTGCGATGTGCTTCGTACAGTCATGGAACATCACATTACCAGCAAGCACGATTGCAGATTGATTATCAACGAGGAGTTGAGTCGCATCAGATGATCCCAGAGTGTCAAGTTCATGTGCAAGCATTCTAATCCAGACTGCTTCTTTTGTGGCTGCAGAGGCCGCCATGTACTCGGCTTTGGTACTGGAAAGTGCAACTGAGGTTTGCTTCTTCAATGACCAGCTTATTGCCCCTCTGCACATGATGAAAACGTAGCCAGTCACTGATCTCTGATCATTTACATCAGCAGCCCAATCGGCATCAACACAGCCAATAGGCTGGCCTCCAGGTGCCCGTGAGTATGTCAGGCAGGCATCAGTTGTTCATTGTAGGTAGTGGAAGACTCGTTTGAGTGCCATAAGGTGTGGGTGGCCTGGCAATGCTGTGTAGTGGCTCAGAACGCCCACTGCAAAGGCTAGATTGGGTCAGGTAGCTAACATCGCATACATGAGAGCACCAACAGCACTTTGGTATGACTTGGCATCAACCTCTGAGTTCTCTAGCTTCGGAAGTTTGAGGTGTTGCTCCATAGGGGTCGAGACACTGCGTCCTTCACTCATCCCATGTTGCTCGAAGAGGTGCATGACATAACATTTTTGGGAGAGCTGAATCATACCCTTGTCACGATCATGGATAATTTCCATGCCTAGAATCCAGTGGGCCTCTCCAAGATCCTTCAGGTCATACTTGCATGTGAGTCTCATCTTCAGGTCGTCGATCACTTTGCAGCTCTTCGAGATGATCAGCTTATCATCTACATACACAGCCACGATGATCAGCGTCCCGTCTGTCATCTTGTAGAATAAACTGTGGTCAGCATGACTTTGGGTGAAGCCAAAAGACTCGAAGACAGCACAGAGTCATGTGTACCATGATTTTGGGGCCTGCTTTAGTCCATAGAGAGCACAGTACAAGTGCCAGACCTTATCAGTTGTCCTGAAGCCTGGTGGTGGCTGTAGATAAATCTCTTCCTCCAGTAACCCATTCAGAAAAGCAGATTTGATGTCCATCTGATGGACCTCAAGGTCATACTTGGCTGCCAGAGCTAGCAGGTAGCATATGGTAGCAAACTTTGTGACTGGGGCAAATGTATCAGTGTAATCGACCCCGTGTACCTGAGTAAAACCTTTGGCTACGAGCCAGGCTTTGTATCTCTCGATATCACCAGTCGGGCCTTGTTTGATTTTGTAGACCCACTTGGAATCGATGATCTTGCATCCAGGTGGGAGGTCGACCTCTTTGTACAGTCCTATCTCTCGAAATGTCCTCAATTCTTCAGCCATGGCAGCATACCACTGGTCAGCATCAGGGCGTGATACTGCCTCATTGAACGTGCATGGCTCCACATCAGTTGTTGTGGTCACTTTGTATGCAGCCACTTCATCACTGCTGGCTGCAGTGTCACCACACTCCACCTGTGGCTTATTGCCCACTCCATTGCTACCACCAACACCCTCAACTGTTGATGTCTTGTTGTGCACAGGTATGGTTGATTTCTCATATGAATTGACGAAAAACTGACTGTCATCATCTCTCACAGGTCGTCTTCGAGCCCTGGAGGATCTCCTGACCTCTGGGAGTGGCACTGGACTCAGGTAAGGTTGCAGCGGCCCCTGCGAGTGAACGGGTGGCCTCATCGTTGTCTGTTTGGGGTTTCCAGAGTGTTTAGGGGGTGTTTTCTGTGCAGGGTGTGCAGGTGAGGTCTTGGATTTACCCTCAACCTGGTCTGATTGATTTCACAGTGATAGTGGCTGTTCTTCTGGGTCTGGGGGAACGTTTGGAGCGCTCTCAACTTCCCCTTGGATGCTGGATCCACCAGAGCAAGTGGAGTCATCATCTGACTTGTCTACAGCTCCAGGTGAGGCAGGGACTTTGGCAGGTAAGTTCTGGCCCATCCCACTTGTCGTTTGAGTGTTGTTAGGATGCCTCAATGTTGGAATATAAACTGCCCCCTAGGTAGTACATTCTTTAGGTGCGAAGATTAGTCACTTACATAAGCAGAAAAGCGGACTACAGTACAGTAAATTTTCCCTCTAGCCTTCTTCAGTAGCTTGGTGTTACTGAGGAGTGAGTCATTCTTTCTACTTAGCTTTACCTTTACTGACAACCTGTAGAATAACTATCTGACAGGTAGATATTAATACAGTAGCTTGGTGTTACTGAGGAAATAACTATCTGACACTCAACATTTTCCTGGTAGGGGTATTGATGATTTTGACTCTGTCAGGACCCATGGGGTTGCCCTCATCAAAAATGACATCACGAGACTTGAAAATCTGGCCAGTTGAGCACTGTAGGCAGACATATGCCTTCCTGTTCTTGGCAAAACCAAGGAAAACACACTCATAGGACTTCGCATCAAGTTTCCTTCATTTCTCCTCTAGTATGTGGACATTTGCAATGCACCCAAAGATTCGAATGTGAGCAACTGACAGTTTGTTTCCAGTAAAGGCTTTGTATGGCATAGTGTCTGTAGTACTAGCACATGTTGGCATTTGATTTATGAGGTAGGCTGCATATAGGACAGCGTCACCCCAGTATTTGTTGGGGAGGTTTGCATCATTTAACATGGCTTGTGCAGTCTTGACAATGGTGCAGTTCATGCATTTGGCTACACTGTTCTCCTGGGGAGTATAGGCATTTGTTTTTTCATGGTGTATCCCCTTTGACTTCAGGTAAGCACCAAATTCATGTGAGCTGTATTCTCCACCTCCATCTGAATGAAAATAGTTTGGCCATTCCCCTGTTTCAACTTCAGACTGAGTGAAATAGTCTTTGGTCATGGTGAAGACCTCGTCCTTTGACTTCAGGAGTTTGACCACCAGGTGGTGTGAGTGAGCATCAATAAATGTGGCAAAGTACTAGTGACCTGTTCATGCAATTGTCTCCATAGGCCCACACACATCCAAGTATGTCTGGTACAGTACTCTTGGACTCTGGACATTGGACTCGGTTGGGATGATGTTTTGATGCTGTTTTCCTTTTAGACAGGCCTGGCAGGGGGACTCAGATGACAACATGGGTCCCATAATCTCCATTCCTTCAACCATATTTTTATTCATGAGTTTCAGGATTGATTTGGCATTTGCATGTCCAAAGTGTCTGTGCCAGGTTTTGAAGGTAGCCTTTGACCTTTCAGATGTTGCCACTAGAGCTGAGAACTCTGTTGTAGGGTCAAGGATTGATGGGGGGCCCCATGCGATGTGAGCTGAGTGTTGTGGGGTGTGTGTACTCGCTTTTAGAATGTAGAGCGAGTCTCTCCTTTGCCCTTGTCCAACAACCTCACCCTGTGAGACGATCAAGCATGTTTCATGTGTGAAAATGACTTGTACACCTTGTGTGGCCAGGTAGGTGATGGACAGAAGGTTCGTGTCGAGGTCAGGGACATAGTAGACCTTCTGCAGTACTACTCGACCTTGCCTGCTGGTGCTGAGATCCATATCAAGAGCAACACATCCGACTGCAGTTGCAGGGATGGAGGACCCATTACCAATGATGACAGGCTGTGACAGTGAGAGTTGCTTCAGCGAGGTAAACCATCTCTGTTGACAGCACATGTTGACAGAGGCACCAGAGTCAATGCATTACCCAATGTGCATCAGAGACATCACTGCTTCGTGTTGTCATGAAGAGTCGAAGAGGAGGAGGGTCATGTTCAGGTAGGTGTGCAACCTTCGCAACCAGTTCATCCTTCTCCTTTTCCTTTTCTGACTGTGTGGTGGTCTTGGCTGCCTCATCAGACTTCTTCTTTCTACATTCCCTTTCGTAGTGTCCGCTTTTCTTGCAGTAG
Source organism: Pisolithus thermaeus (assembly GCA_024663475.1). NCBI lineage: Eukaryota > Fungi > Basidiomycota > Agaricomycetes > Boletales > Pisolithaceae > Pisolithus > Pisolithus thermaeus. The sequence continues at coordinate 1,488,896 of JANFAF010000004.1, forward strand.
TTGCATTTGCCCTTTTTCTTTTTGGGGTCATCTTTCACTTTCCCTTTTTGCTTGGTAGATGCACTAGCAACAAGTGCAGTCTGTGCAGAGCTAGAGCGTCTCGACTTCTCTTCTATCAAGACTTGCAAGATGACCAAGTCAACTGACAGTTTCCCATCAGAAGACATCAAGATGGTTCAGAGGGTTGAGTACAAAGGGGGTGATGAGATCACCATTGCTATGGCAATTAGGGAGTCTTTGAGGGGTTGTCCAAGTGATTTTAGGATAGTGGCTTTCTGCCACATAGCATTTAGCTGTGTCTCCATGGAGGTATCATCGGATAGGGTTCCCCAGAACAACTCGCCTATGAGGTAGGCTATGGTTTGCTTTCCCTTCCCCTCATAATGTTCACTGAGCTTTGTCCAGACTTCTGCTGCTGTTGTGGCATGCAGCACACCACTGAGTGGTTCATCCTTCAAAGTCAGGGTAATCTGAGCATGAGCTTCTTTGTCCTTTGCTAACCATTCAAGGGAGCCAGCTGGGTCAGCTGTCACATCGGGCTGGGTAGTCTGTGATCCTCCAACTATCTCCCACAGGCCATGGACATCAAGGATCATGGCAATCCAATATTTCCACGTCTGGAAATTGGATCCATCATTATCCAGTGATGGTATGTCATACAGACAACTCAAGGCTTGGGCAGGTTTGGTAGTGGTGGATGTGGTAGACACAGAAACAGTAGTCATGCCTCATAGTGGGCCAGCTGTAGATGCTGATGCTGCACCTGACATGGTATACACTTAGGATAGACTGTTTTTCCGACTTCACAGAATTAGATTCAATGCGAGTTGGGGCTCATAACCTTTTGCAGGTTATGCAGCTGCAGATGGCAGAGGAAGTAAGTCTAGCAAAAGAATGTCTCAGTTCGAGTCGGTCAAAACTTAACAGGGACAGTTATCTACCTAGCAAAAGAATGTCTAACATATGTGTAAGTAAACTGTCCAATCATTAAGGTAGTAATGGGTATTCTCACCTCAGTTTGAGTTGGTCGAAACTGAGGTGTGTACAGAAAAACTGTCCAGGCTAAGAGTTGAGCATTACATAATATGAGTATGCTGTAAGGGAAACAGATACAACCTCCAACAGCAATCATCCCAGGGGTTTGCCAGCACCAATCCATCAGAGAGTTCCACAGCACTGTCAAGACTGGTTCTCAATGGTCTCCAAGGGGGTCCGAGGGCAAAGGAAAGCTAGGGTGAGAGTCCGGGTAGTCGGAGTTTAGTGTACAACTTAGTACACTATCTTCCTGCCGAGTCCCAGAGGTCGGGACTATCCAGAGACTTTCTGGAGTTGAGTGAGATCGATGAGTATCTTATTCGATATTTGAACTGATGTGCTACGACGTATGTACAAGGCTTTTATAGTACAGAGAAAAGTCTAATGCAATGTCCAGGTGTAGCGACTACCAGAATGCAGTACAGATGAGTAACAACATTAGTGAGCTATTAGTAAGGTGAGTCAGAAGTCGCTGGATAGCCAGATGGTATGGGGATTAGTAAGGTGTACGGGTATGGTAGTGTAGCGAGTCACTCAGAAGTGCGAGAGAAACATACTAAATATGGAAACAGGAACAGAAACAGATTGTAGGTCAAATCAGAGACGGAACGGAGTTTCACAATGGAAGCCCGTAGGGCTAGAACTACACCTCAGATGGTCGGACTGTGGTCTGGACCTTACGTGTGTGTCACAGATGTGACAGTATCCCCCTCTTAGGGCTGAGCCCTCGAGGCACTTGTTGTGCTCAAGTGTCGCTTCGGAGTTTCAAAGTCCACATTGTCAGAGTCTGAAAAACTTCATGGTAAAAAGAGCTCGATGGGGTTTTGTCAAAGTCCAGATGCCCATTCCTAAACCTCTAAATGCTATGGCTCCCACTCAATGACTTAAGTCTTCCCTCAACCCCACAGGCATCGCCTGGGAAGTCCTCGATGACGAACTACTCCAAGAATATCTGGACGACCTGCCGATTATGAAAATGGCTAAGTTTGACGAGCAACAACGTTGCCAGTGTGCTGCCATGCAGGCAGCAATTGAAGAAGAGGAATGCTGGAAAGCTGAGGAGGTCCAGAAAGCGAAGGAGGCCAAGGAGCATCAGAAGGCTGAGGAGGCTGCTCAGAGAAAAGCAGCTGAGGAAAAGAGACTCTGTGAATTGGAAGCAGAGAAGAGGCGTCTTGAGGAGGAGACACGTTGGGCACAGCAGGCAGAGAGTTCCACAGTGCATAACAATACTTATCATTCTAAAATCCATGCTGACAAGTCTGTAACAGTCTCAGCGTGTCACATCAGTCAGTGGAGAGTCTGCAGAGCAGGCGAAAGCTTGCTCTGCCTGTACCAAAGCCAGCGAACCGTGCATAGCAAGTCGTGCGTCCAGTGCCAGAAAACAAAGGCCAAGTGCGACTTGAACCTGAAGGTGCCAGAGCCCAAGAAACCAGCATCGACCACAACGTCTCCCCAGGGTGGAGAAAAAAGGAAACAGAGGAAGTTGGTGCACTTTGGTGAGCCCACTGACAATGAAGATGTGGATGACATGCTGGACGTTGAGGTTGTCTCGAAGCCTCGTGCCCCCCACATGCAAGCTCTGCATCAAGACCCTTTGGTGGAGGTCTTGGACAGGTGGCTCGGAGAAATTGTCAAGGCAATTGAGAAAAATATGGCGGCTGTTGAGACGATGTCGAGAGAGGTCCGGGACCTTTCCAGAGTTTTGGAAGAGTCATTTGAGGTTCTCAAGACCGCAACAACCACGCTCGTCAACCAGGCATTGAACGATGATGATATTTAGTCATTACTTTAGTTTATTCATGTCTGTAGTGTACTTTGAGTTTCCTGTCCCCCCCTCCTCTTTCCTTTTTTTTTTTTTGAAGTATATTTTCCATTGTGTCCATCTTAGAATCAAGCGAGCATGAGTTCCCATAGTGTAGATGGAATAAACTCTGGAAAGTCCAGTTATTTCCAGGGTGGGACAGTGCTCAACAGACCATCCTTGTGGGGGTATGCTTTGTGGAAATCTGCGACTAAGTCAGGGGTGTTGCTTAATTCGGTAGCCATGAGCCAGGACATTTCCTTGTCCGTGCCTTCATAGCCTGCCCACTTGACTAGATACTGCAGCGGACATCACCTACAGTAGTCCAGTTTAGAGTCTAGGATTTGTTCTATCTCGTACTCTGGTTCTCCATCGATTTCAACAGGTGGAGGTGGAGGTTGGACACAGTTAGGGATAGTATTCGGAGTTGCCAGTTCTAGTTGTGAGACATGGAATACAGGGTGTATGGACTTCATAGCGTCAGGTAGTCAGATAGTGAAGGATAATGATCCAACACGAGCAATGATGGGGTAGGGTCCCAGATTCTTTTCAGAGAGTTTCTTCGAGGGTCGAGTGGACCTGAAGTACTTAGCTTTGACATATACCAAATCTCCAATCTGGAAGTCCAGAGGCAGAGACCTTTTAGCATCTGCTGGACCCTGGTATCTCTGCTGAGCTTCCTTCATCTCTTCTCATAGGAACGTATGCAGGGAGTCTAAGTCCACTGCATAGTCTCTAGCTTGAGAAGATGTTAATTCTCTCTCTGGGTGTATGGTAATGTTAGGATGATAACCCTTATTGGCAAAGAACAGTGAAACTCCAGTTGTAGCACTGGGAGCGTTGTTGTATGCAAACTCCACAAGTGGTAGCAACTTGGACCAGTTGTCCTGTTGGTAATTACAGTAGACCCATAGGCACTGCTCCAACGTCTGGTTAGTTCGTTCGGTTTGACCATCACCTTCAGGGTGATATCTGGAGGTGAAATGGAGCTTCATATCCAGTGCTTTGCCCAGCGACCAGAGGAAGTGAGACACGAATTCTGTGCCTCTGTCAGAGGTTACATGTGAGGGAACTCCATGCTTGGAGAAGACATGGAGTAGGAATAGCTTAGCAAGTTGTGGAGAGGTGATTGTATCTTCAGTGGGGATAAATACAGCTTGTTTTGAGAGATGGTCTACAATGACCAGTATAGCAGTATAGTTTCCAGAGTTTGGTAGTTGTTCAATGAAATCCATCGAAATGGTGTTCCAAGGTCTCTCCAGTATCAGTAGTTGCTTCAACATACCGTATGGTTTGTGTCTCGGGGTTTTAGCATGTGCACAGGCAGTGCAAGACTTGATGTAGTCTTTGATAAAAGTTCGAGCATTTGGCCAGATGTACTCACGACAGACGAGTTTGAGTGTTCTGTTTTGTCCGAAGTGACCGGCCAAGGGGTGGTCATGCTTGTAGTGGAGTATGCAAAGCCTGAGGTCGTTTGCTTCGGGGACATATATATGATCATCCAGACATAAAAGTCCAGATTCATCCACCCGCCAATGGGGGTTAGATGGGTCAGAGAGATGGAGTTGACCGAGTGGGTCGGACGTTAGGGCGGACTTGATATCTTCATGGAGTTTCTCAACATCCATGATTATACTAGCACATAGTACTGGGCTTTCTAAGTAGGTCACCCATAATGAATTGGATAGTTGTTTGGTGGTGAACACTGGTCGGAGGTTCTGTGGGTTGGCTTGGGCATAGCCCCTATCCCCCTCTTTGGGGTAGACATCCCATCGTCTAGTCAAGGTGTCGGGCTTTGCTCCGAGCTTACTGGGGCAGAAACAGATGACCATATTGAACTGAGAAAGGTACTCAGACCAACGTGCTTGGCACCTGGTGAGCACTTTCGAGGTGGAGAAATACTCGAGGTTTTTGTGGTCAGTAATGATGTTGATGGGTGTGCAGGGCCTTCAAGATAATGGCGCCAGGTCCAGAAGGCTTCATGAATCGCCAACAGCTCCTTGTCATGTGTGTTGTAGTTTAACTCTGGGGTGGTCAAAGTCCGGGAGTAGAAAGCTACCGGTCGTACCTCACCATCCAGGCAAGCTACAGACAGAATGCCAGCAACAGCATAGTCCGAAGCATCCATTTCTACCATGATGGGAAGTCCAGGTTGGAAGTGAGTCAATATTGGAGCCATGGAGAAAGCTTCTTTGAGATGATTAAAGGACTGGCAACAATCCTCGGAGAAATTCCAAGGTGCCCCCTTCCGTGTGAGACATGTTAGTGGGACCACGATGTCCGAGTAGTTGAAGATAAAATGATGGTAGAAGTTTGCAAAGCCGAGGAAGGACTGAATGTCTTTCACCTTATGAGGTTCAGGCCAGTCACAGACAGCCTTTACCTTATCCTCGGACATTGACAAACCATTGGGGGATAAGAAGAAACCAAGGTATTCCACAGACTTGGAGTGGAATTCACATTTCTCTGGTTTGGCATACAAGCCATGCTCCCAGAGTCTGCAGAGTACCTCACAGACATGTTTTTTGTGGTTTTCCATATTATCAGAATAAATAAGGATGTCGTCTAGGTAGACAACGACGCATACATCCAGTAGGTCTGTGAAGACGGAGTTGACGAAGCATTGGAATGCTGCAGGGGCATTGGTAAGTCCAAATGGCATCACGAGCCACTTGTAAGATCCATAACAGGTTCTGAAAGCCATTTTCCATTCATCTCCTTCGGTGATCCGCACCAGGTGATAAGCGTGGCGCAGATTGATGTTAGTGTATACCTTAGCCCTACTAGGCGAGTTGAGTAAGTCCGAAATGAGGGGTAACAGGTAACAGTCCTTCTTGGTGATCTTGTTGAGGCCCCTAAAGTCAACACAAAGACGAAGTGATCCATCCTTCTTTTTGACAAAAAGGACAGGTGTGGCATATGGGGATGATGTTGGGCAAATAAAGCCGGTAGTGAGATTTTCATCGATGAAGGTCTGGAGAGCAGCAAGCTCAACAGATGAAAGTGAGTAGAGGGTTCCCAACAGTGGAGTAGTTCCTTCCTCCAATTCTATCTTGAGGTCAAACTCCTGGTGAGGCACAAGTGTAGCTGCCTTGGCCTTGCTGAACACATCAGTGAAGTCATGATAGTCTGGGGGTACCGACAACAAGTCCAGGGTATCCTGTACGGAGGCAGCCCAGAGTTTGGTAATGTCCTGAGGTCGAATCTGGAGGGAGAACTGGGTTGAGCCATCTAGCTTGCAAGCATGGATGAAGGCCACTGCATTGACAAGGGAGATGTTCAGTGCTCAGGTGTTGGGTGTGTTCCTTGTGGTGATCTTCACCTCTTATCTTCGCTTCCTCTCCTTTACATGGTCTCTTACTTACTACCATTCGATTCCCCTTCTTATTTGCTACTTACTACTTCTTTTCCCAGCCTTCTAGGCCAATTCCTAGTGTTGTGACGCATCAGCCGCTCTTTGTTTACTGTTGTTTACTTTGAAGCGCACTTAGTGTAGCTGAGTCCAGTGTTGAGACCTTTGGTTGCTCACACTGGACTCTAGGTACTGTGTACCCTCATATCTCTATTTAATCTATGGTTGCTCACACTGGACTCTAGTCTGGTTATCCCCCTAGCTCACTAGAGCTTTAGGAGTCGATTAGGATCCCCCTAGGAACCCCTTTACTTCTTTGCTGCTCACAGGGTGGAGAGGAGTTATCAACTGACTCGGGGAGGGTGGTTTCCAGAGAGCCCAGGGGGGCATCTACAGGGTTTCTCGGAATTGACTCCGAGTCAGAGGGCGACGTTGGTGCTGGCAAACAAGATGTAAGGTTCTGGAACTTAATACTGCTCAGTACCCAATCAATCGACAGATTGTAGTGGGTGAGCCAGTTATGTCCGAGAACAATCTTACACTCAGAATCCAATGGAGTTACATAGAAGATCATGTCGGTGATATCTCCAGAGGGAAAATGGACTGAGAGGTTTGAGGCTTTAGTGATTGATGTCATTGTCACACTGTCGAACAGATGGAGGACAAGAGGTGGGATGGAGTAGGTTGAAAGACCATGATTATTGACGAAAGTAGAGTCTACAAAACAAATGGGTCGAGCCTGAATCTATTAATGCTGGAAAGTCTGGAATATTATATGAGTCGAGGGTGACAGAAGGTTTTAATGAATTAGGATTTGAAAGAGCAGATGCATTGAGGTGTGCCTCCAAGGGTGCACAGTCGGTATCAACACAACTCCCAGGCTGTGTGGAGTTCTGAGAGTTGCACTCTATTTTTTTGCCTTGGAGGAGGCAGTCGGTTTGGCTTCTGACTCAGTAACCATGGCTGTGCGAGCCTTAGCTGTGCGAGATGTAGATTTAGGGCATTCCTTGGCCTTGTGCCCAGGGTTCCCACAGAACATACACAGGTTCTGCTCGAAACGTCTCTTCCACTCAGCAGGTGTCAACTTGCCATCTTTACCGAGCTTGTTAGATAACGTGGATGGTGCTCTGGAGTTCTGGTTGTTCAGAGGCTTGGGGTTCAGGGTAGCTGGAGTTTGCTGGTTACCACCAGATTGGGGATTGGCATTACCAGACTTCTGCTTGTCCCCCTTGTTTGAGTTGGCCCTACCTCTGGAGTTGTTTCCGGAGTTGTTGCCAGAGGACCTTGCTTGACGAGAGACTTCGTCCTTGTGCTCCCAGTAGTGCATGTCAATTTCTTGAGCTAATACATGCAACCCATATAGTGTAGTAGGTTTCCCAACCCTACTGATTTCATCCTTGATGCAATCTGGGAGTCCGGTGTAGAACAGGTGGCAGAGAGCACCATCTCCATAACCTCAGACTTGCGATGCCAATCTGTTAAAGTCGACCACATAATGGTTTACATGATGTGTCTCTTTCATGTGTAGGTGGTCAAGCTGATGTTCGGCATCTGCGACTGGGTCATGTGGTCTGAAGGTCATCTGAAGGTCTGCCACAAAGTCCAGCCAGCTGTCCATCCAAAGTGGATGGTCTGCTGGATCTCCAGAGTTTAGAAGGTCTGGCTCAAACCACTCAAGAGCCATTCCTTTGAGATAAGATTGGGTGAATGTAACCTTGTTTCTATCAAGACGAAATGCCTTGGGACGATCCTGGAAACATAGTTTGCACTGAACCAGGAACATCTGGAGTTTCTTTGGGTCAGTTCCATCGAAAGTGTCTGGCTCTCGGACTTTGGCGCATGAGGACGAGGTGTCATTGGAGCGATGGGTTGATCATGACAGATGGTCGATGGCTGTTGCCAAGTTCTGCAAGACTGCCAGTTGGGGGTCTAGCTGTTTTAGGGCATCGACGAAAGGGTTTCCTTCATTGTTGTCATCATCATCATCGTTGTCATCGTCTCCGGGACCATCATCTCCTGGACCATCATCTCCAGGGTCATTGCCTCCGAAGAGGTCTGGGGTTGGTCATGCTGTAGATGAGGAATGTCTGTTGGAGGAGCCAGTTCTAGGAGTCAGGGTAGCAAGGGGTTCACCCCTGGCAGAGAAACTTCGAAATTGGCTGACCAATGGTGGAGGACGTCGGTGGCTTGCTAACGCGATACATGCACTAGACTCATGCATATTGTCAATCGCAGCTTGTTCCGAAGCTTCAACAGCCATGGAGCAGGAATGGAGTCGGGTAGTCATAGTCATGGTGTGGGGGTTTGGTGGGCTCATGCAGGGATTGAGTTCGAATATACTGTCAAGACCGGTTCTCAACGGTCTCCAAGGAGGTCCGAGGGCAGAGGAAAGCTAGGGCGAGAGTCTGGGTAGTTGGAGTTTAGCATACAACTTAGTACACTATCTTCCTGCCAAGTCCCAGAGGTCGGGACTATCCAGAGACTTTCTGGAGTCGAGTGAGATTGATGAGTATCTTATTTGATATTCGAACTGATGTGCTACGACATATGTACAAGGCTTTTATAGTACAGAGAAAAGTCTAATGCAATGTCCAGGTGTAGCGACTACTGGAATGCAGTATGGACGAGTAACAACATTAGTGAGCTATTAGTAAGGTGAGTCAGAAGTCGCTGGATAGCCAGATGGTACAGGGATTAGTAAGGTGTATGGGTATGGTAGTGTAGTGAGTCACTCAGAAGTGCGAGAGAAACATACTAAATATGGAAACAGGAACAGAAACAGATTGTAGGTCAAATCAGAGATGGAATGGAGTTTCATGACAGAAGCCCATAGGGCTAGAACTACACCTCAGATGGTCGGACTGCGGTCTGGACCTTACATGCACATCACAGATGTGACAAGCACCCATGTAACTACCTGTGGCAATACATACTATGCCAAATGGCTACTGACAAAATCCCTAGGGATTCCTCAACAAATATTCCTGAGCAAACAACACCTGCAGATCCACTGCAGTTGACCATAAGAGGCAACTGACCTATGCTCCTCTTCCGACTGACGACCATTTAGATATCCCCATGGAAACATCACAAGTTCTGAGATTCGACTGGAACTTACTGTTGGTTTGAGTTGCAAGGGAACTCGCCAATCGACCACCCTCCAGCTACTATTGGTGATATTCAAAATGATGACATATTTTTCTATTGGATCAAGGGCATTGACAAATGTCAGATGTGGATATGGTGCAATACTGAGGGATGCCATGAGTGGGCTCCTGTGCAAGAAGGCTATCAGGTCAAGCAAGAAGGACTTGTCCAATACCTCATCGTCACTGAGTGCTGCCAGCCATCTCTGGTGCTCCCAGTAACTTGGGAGAAACACAAGCGAAGGCTGATTTGCTGGAGTACTACTTGTAGAGGTAACTGACTTAGGATACTTAGGGCAGTGCACACTTCAAGGGCTTAGGAAATGATGTAGCTACTAGCAGTTAACGCCAGCCACAGGCTAGGCTTGGATTTGCGTGATGTATAATCATTGGGAAGTGCCGCTGGTGGCAGCTACAACCTTGCTTAGGCACTTGTGTGATGGGCAGATTTGTGTGACAATGTAGACTAATGAGAAGACAAGCTGCATTTTGTGGACAAGTAAGCGACGAAGTAGTTAACATCAGCACTCACAGTACATGACGAGATCAAACAGAGGCCCTTTTCCTAGGAGGGCCCTCTTCAGTTTCAATATGTAAGGGGATCCTTCTCTTCCAGTAATGGTGAGGAAACAATCTCAGACATGGTGCTTATCATGGTACTATTAGTACTAATTACTATCTTTACTAATTCTATTAGTACCAGTATGCTCGAACTGTCATACAGGCAGCATTTCCCGAATTGCTATTGTTTGTTTTAAGTTCATTTGCTTCCAAAATAAACTGACTTTGTTCTGTTGTCATGTTCCATTTACAGACACTCCCTGTAATTTGGTCACTGGTATTCATTGGCAGATGTTTGTCGCCCATTTCAGTTTCCAGTTATGCACTCATGGTCACCGTTATATGTTGGCAGATGTCTGTCGCCTGTTCCAGTGTTCAGTTACACACTCATGGTTGCTGATATTTGTTGGCAGACATCTGTCGCCCATTTCAGTGTTCCATTACCCATCCTGATATCGTTGGCAGATGCCTGTCGCCTGATTCGGTGTTTCATTACTTGCTCATGGCTGCTGATATTTGCTGGCAGATGTCTGTTGCCCATTTCAGTGTTTCATTACTCACTCACAGCCACTGATATTCACTGGCAGATGTCTGTCGCCTGTTTCAGTGTTTTATTACTCACTCATCCTGATATCCATTGGCAGACATCTGTCGCCCGTTTCAGTGTTTGGTTACTCACTGTCAATCACTGATATTCGCTGGCAGATGTCTGTTGCCCGTTTCAGTGTTCCATTATTCTTAGTAACCCATGTTGCACCTACTTGGGCACAATAGATGCACCTTCTTTACCTCGTTGGGTGTCCAGGGTCCCCCTGGTCAGTGGGGGCCTCAGGGTGCAATTACAAGATGCTATCTACATACATTGAGTTTCTCTGAGCTGTGCAGTCACTGTTTGATCAGAATGTGGACAGTGTGCTTTTCACTGTGTACAGGAGGATTCCATTCAACATGTTGTGCTACTGCTCCCATGTGAGGGATCCAATTTCAATCAGGACTGTCGCTTGCCACCACCACGGCATCAGAGCAATATGAATCTCCTACCAGGTATGTGTTGTTCAGTTTCTTTGGGTATAGCATGCAGATGCTAGCTTGCTGACTAGCTTCCATGCTGCCTTGCCATCTTCCTCAACCAAACCATGGGGCTGACATGAAAGTTGACAGCAAAAGATTCCATGCATTCAGTGTCAACCAGTTCTGTGTTGGTCCTCCCTTCTTGTACATGCTTTGTGATTTCTGCCCACTGAGATATTAAGTGTTCACAGTGGTGATCTTCACCTCTTATCTTCGCTTTCTCTCTTTAACATGGTCTCTTACTTACTACCATTTGATTGCCCTTCTTATTTGCTACTTACTACTTCTTTTCCCAGCCTTCTAGGCCAATTCCTAGTTTTGTGGTGCATCAGCCACTCATTGTTTACTGTTGTTTACTTTGAAGCGCACTTAGTGTAGCTGAGTCCAGTGTTGACACCTTTGGTTGCTCACACTGGACTCTAGGTACTGTGTACCCTCATATCTCTACTTAATCTATGGTTGCTCACACTGGACTCTAGTCTGGTTATTCCCCTAGCTCACTAGAGCTTTAGGAGTCGATTAGGATCCCCCTAGGGACCCCTTTTCTTCTTTGCTGCTCACATTAAGGGGTTGTTGGCTCTCCTGCAACATAAGTATCCTAATCATTTAGTTGTGAATGTCATACCCAGGGAACACAGCTCTTGACCCACTGAGTGACAGGTTAACCCATGCATTCTTGGCATTCTGCACTTTCTGCTGTGCTCTGTGAAGCCACTGAGGTATGCTGAGGTATTTTTGTCGCTGAATTTTCGATTTTGCCATCCAACGCTGTATTTTGCAGCCACATGTACCTCGAGGTCAGGGATGTTGGTCAAGGAGTTTGCAGGCATGACAATGGAACGATGGTCTTCCAAGTCTTCAGTCTGTGGACCATTGAACCAAGCAATATCTTGCAACACCTCATCAAAACCCACCTCTTCGGATGATGGATGGAGGCACTGTGCAAGGATAGTCTACAAGCCTGTGGGTGAGTGAGCAAACCCTGATGGCTGGTCCCAACGAGTTCCCTCATTCCTTGAGGTCACCTTGTTACCACTCCGCTCTCGATTAATATGTGTGTCGCAGCTGTTCTCGTTGCCTTGTCTGCTGCTCCCTCTGTGGGTGCTGGTCTCATCTCTCGCCAAACTCTGCCAGGTGCATTGTATCTGTGGCTGATGATGACAACCTCCTGAACTGTCTTGTAGCTTGTGCAGTCACATGCATCACCAGTGCAAATCTGGGGGGTTGTTCTGCAACCGACAACAGTTGCTTGTGCCGCAGTCAGAGCTTCGTCAGTGCTGTTACCTCCTGCATTGAAACCTCTTGCTCTGGCAGTGATCTACAACAGGCAGAGGAGTTTGTATGATCTCTTTGTCTCGCCATGGTATGTTACAGGGTCATATCTTTGGTTAGCTATTGCTCACTATTCTACAGGGGGTGACACTAACCATCTCAACATCTACTGCAACGTCCCCATCCTCCACGACTTCCATGTCGTCTTCAGGAGTATCCGCAGTTCTCGGTTGATATGTTGCGTCGATTTTTATGACCTCGCAGTCAAGCGCCCCCAAACTTAGGTAGTGCTATGTCATCTTATGGCATCAACATGTTTCCAGCAGCTGCCGCTGTTCCCAGTGTTGTCACTTGCCAACATTCTGTTCCTTGTGGTGATCTTCACCTCTTATCTTCGCTTTCTCTCTTTTACATGGTCTCTTACTTACTACCATTTCATTCCCCTTCTCATTTGCTACTCACCACTTCTTTTCCCAGCCTTCTAGGCCAATTCCTAGTGTTGTGGCGCATCAGCCACTCTTTGTTTACTGTTGTTTACTTGGAAGCGCACTTAGTGTAGCTGAGTCCAGTGTTGACACCCTTGGTTGCTCACACTGGACTCTAGGTACTGTGTACCTTCATATCTCTACTTAATCTATGGTTGCTCACACTGGACTCTAGTCTGGTTATCCCCCTAGCTCACTAGAGCTTTAGGAGTCGATTAGGATCCCCCTAGGGACCCCTTTACTCCTTTGCTGCTCACAGGTTATGAGCCCCGCGCTCTAAGCCCCATATCGCAACACCTGCTGCTCCAATCGACTCCAAACTTTCACCATCGATTTCTACGGCCCTAATAACCCTAGGCGGCCTATTTTCAAATTCGGAATCCATCCACATCTCGACCAACAGCACCTGTCGCTTTTCCACCCCTAATCCCCAACATCGGCTTCTCCAGCCTCTCCCATCAGTTCTTTGACTGTCAAAACACCTCGCTTCGACTCACAAGGTTCAGCGCTCGTGCCACACCAAATTTCAGCTCGATCTGTTGGGTAGAAAGCGAGATATAACACTGGAAAGTTAAAGGGGGCTATCAGTGCGCACATACTCATACTCGAACCCTTCATATCTCATCATCCACTGCTCCGATCTTTGCGATTCGACTTTTGCCGGGTTCTCCACATCGAGGGCTTTCCGCCGATACCCTTTAGAAAAATTTTCACCGACGCGATCGGTCGCCATCGCCACATATTTGCGCACGGACCAAGCTGTCCCTCTCTCGACTTCTGGCCTATCAATCTTCTCTAAATCTTATATCATTCGACTCCTCTTGATCTCCTCTGTTCATATATACCACCCTCGAAGTCATCTATCGCCATCTTCGCTCGCCATCGTCGATCTTTGTCTCACACACATCGACCATGTCCTCTGAACAAACCCCTCGCATCAAACCCCTCAATGGGACCAACTACTCGACCTGGAGCGAAGAGATGAAGGCCTTCCTTCGTTCCAAAGGCCTCTGGAGGCTTGTTGCTGGCACTGAGGCTCGCCCCAATGCTCCTGGAGACGACCAAGACAAGTGGGATGCGAAGGCAGACAAGGCTGCAGGTGAAATCATGCTAGCTTTGGAAGCTGACCAGAGAGTGCACATTAGGACAGTCCAAGACGATCCTGTTGCTGCCTGGAATGCCCTGGCCACCCTCTATGTCCAACAGCGCCCTGGTGCTCGGTTTGCAGCCTATGACGAGTTCTTCAGCATCAGAAAGCGAGAGGACGAGTCCCTGACCTCCCTGACGGCTAGGATCGAGCAAGCCATGCTCAAGATCCAAGAGTTGCGCCCTCAGCAGTTCACACTGTCCTCCTTGGACGATGAACTCGTCTGTATGGCCATGGTTCGTGCTCTACCCTCGGACTACTCGCATTTCACCTCTTCCCTGCTCCTACTCTCGTCCTTGGACAAGTCTACTATCAAGTCTGCGTTTATGGCCGAAGATATCAACAGAAAACCTCGTGCTGAAGTGGCTGGCACGTCTGGGGACTCTGCACTCGCTGCCAGCGGTGCTAGGACCTGTGGATGTGCCCAAAGCGACCCCTGCTCCTTCTGCGAGAGACCTGGGCACTGTGAACACATGTGCTTCGCCAGACAGCGAGCCAAGGATGCCCACAAGGCCTCTAAGCGCAAAGGGAAAGGTAGGAAGGCGAACCAGGCTCAGGAATCGCCCTCTGGTTCTACAACTTCGCCTGCCACACCTAATACTCCAGATCCTGCCTCAGCAGCTGCCAAGGCTGCCATTGCGCACAGCTCTGCGCTCGATGACCACCATGAAGGAGCTGGAAATGCAAGTCTTCGCCTCTCTGCCTCCCCTTGCCCCTCCAAACTCGATGCTGATGATCACTGGACTGCAGACACTGGGGCCACTTCTCATATGACCCCACATCGCCACTGGCTGCGAAATTATACCCCAAAACGCGTCCCAATCCGCCTGGCTGACAATACCATCGTCTACTCAGCTGGGATCGGTTCTGTGGTCTTTCATCCAGTGATAGAGGGCAAGGGAGCGAGGGCAGTCGAGTTTAGAGGCGTCCTGCATGTCCCAGACCTTAAATCCAATCTCCTCTCAGTCCTGTATTTAACTCGCTACTCTGGCTTCGTAGTAAACATCGATTCTGTGCGCATGGCCTTCTCTCGCCCTCCTGGGGCTCCCCTATTCGTTGCCAGCATCTCAGACAGCAACACTGCGCTCCTGGATGGCTCCACCATTCCATTCAGTCACTCGGCCTCGCCTGCAACTACCCTGCCTCTCGATTTGAGCCTGTGGCATCGTCGACTGGCCCACCACCATGTGGAGGGAGTTCAGGCCCTCATACAGCGCAACCTGGTCACTGGACTGAAGCTAGATGTCAAGACTCGCCCTGATCCCATCTGTGAACCATGCTTGGCTGGCAAGATGCATGCCAATCCCTTTCCTAGTTCTGAATGGCGTGCCTCTCGTCCTCTAGAGCTTGTGCACACTGATCTGCACTATGTGCCCTACAGGACCTTCTCTGGCTTTCGCTACTGGGTCACTTTCATCGATGATTACTCCAGATATCGATTTGTGATTCCCCTGCGAGCCAAATCTGATGTCTTCGATGCCTTCAAGCGATTCAAAGCCTTTGCAGAGAACCAGACAGAGCGACGCATCAAAACTCTTCGAGATGACAAGGGAGGGGAGTATATGAGCACTGCGATGCTCGATTTCACTACCCAGGCTGGCATAGAGCGCCAGCACACTGTTAGAGCTCGTCCTCAGCAAAATGGAGTTGCAGAACGCGCAAATAGGCTCCTGGCAGAGCGGATCACTGCCATGTTGGACGAGTCTGGCCTGGCAAAGTCATTTTGGGGTGAGGCCCTCGCTGCTCTTGTCCATGTGTGGAACAGATGCCCTACTGATGCTGTGGATGGTGCTACGCCCTATGAGCTGTGGCATGGGCGAAAACCCGATGTTTCCCACCTCAGGGTGTGGGGATGCACTGCCTATGTTCACCTACAGAAGGATCAGCGGCCTGCACTTGGTTCTCATATGCAGAAATGCGTCTTTATAGGTTATCCTGATGGTTACAAGGGCTGGAAGTTCTACAATCCCTTGACCAAGCGCACCATCATCTCTGAGCGAGCTGATTTCGATGAGCGCCATTTTCTGGCCTCCAAGCGACGTCCCATGACACCTGGTGCGCCCCAGCTCACTTCCTCTGACTCCACTGGTGCTCCTACCTCTACTGGCATTTATCTTGACTCTGATAATGATTCTGATGACGAGGACGATCCCCCTGCACCGGTACAGGGTCAAGGGGGAGCTGTGGCCCCTCCAGTCGCATATGCCCCTCCAGATCCTCCAGCACTCGCTCCTGATGGTCCTGATCATGCCCCTGCACCTGCTGCAGACGACTTCCACACTCCTCCAGCTTCTCCTCCACCTCCACCTCGCCCTGTAACCCCTGTAGGCATCGGTGCTCGACTCCCTGCTCGAAATCGACGACCTCCTCGCAGTTGGTGGCAGCTTAGCCCCCAGCAATTGGAGGACGAAGTAGATGATGAAGAAGAGGACGCAGATCTCGCCCTATCGACTTCTACTGCAGAACCTAGGACCTATGCCGAGTCTACTCGCCGCCCTGATGCCCAGCAGTGGCATCAAGCTGCCTTGGACGAGTTAGCTGCCCATGAGAATAATGGGACATGGTCTCTGGTTGAAAGGCCTGTGGATCGCAAGGTGATTGGTTCTAAATGGGTGTTTAAGCTGAAGCGCAATGCAGATGGCTCCATCGACCGGTATAAGGCTCGATTGGTGGCCAAGGGCTACAACCAGCGACCTGGCTTCGACTTCCTGGAGATCTTCGCTCCTACTGTTCGTATGCCCACCATTCGAGTCGTCCTGGCTCTAGCAGCTCTCCACGACCTCCACCTTCGCTCTGTCGATGTCTCCAATGCCTATCTCAATGGGGAGATGGACTGTGATGTTTACATGGAGCAGCCTGAGGGTTTTGCCCAGAAGGACCCCAGAAAATATGTCTGTCTGCTCCAGAAGGCGCTGTATGGGACAAAGCAAGGTGGTAATCGCTGGAATCGCAAAATGCGCTCTGTACTTGAGTCCCTTGGTTTCCAGCAGACCTACTCTGATGCAGCCATCTATATCCTGCGCAAAGGTGATGTGCGCATCATACTACCAGTCTTTGTCGATGACATGACCTTTGCATCGAAATCTCTCTCTGCCATCGAGGAGATGATCTCTGCCCTGCGCAAACACTTCAAATTGCGCGATTTAGGACCTACCACTCAACTCCTGGGCATTAAAATCGATCGAGACCGCCCTCGTCGATCCATCACCCTTTCCCAGCAGCAGTACTGTCTCGACATCCTCGATCGCTTTGGGATGGCTGATTGCAAGCCAGTTTCGACTCCCATGGACCCAGGATTGCGCCTTTCTCGTGATCACTGCCCTGAGACGCGAGAGGAAGCTTCCCAGATGCGTTCCTTTGATTATCAGGGAGCTGTTGGCGCACTGATGTACCTTGCCACCACCACTAGGCCAGATATCGCATACACTGTCGGTGTACTCGCTCGATTTAACTCCAACCCAGGTCTAGCTCACTGGGCTGCAGTCAAACACCTCCTGCGCTATCTGAAGGGCACTGCAAGCCTCTCCCTTACCTATTCTCCTGATCCCTCGACATCTGAGCTATTCTCGACCTATTCTGACGCAGATCATGGTGGTTGCAAGGATACTGGTCGTTCTACTGGCGCATACCTCATCAAAATTGGTACTGGCGCGATTTCTTGGAGTTCAAAGCTGCAGGGCATCGTTGCATTGTCCTCAACTGAGGCAGAGTACATCGCTGCTGTGGAGGCTGGCAAGGAGGTGGTCTGGCTGCGAAAACTGCTTCAGGAGATGGGCTTTGCTGTCTCCCAGCCCTCTGTACTGCGCATCGACAACCAATCTGCGATCCAAGTTGCCAAACACCCTGAGCATCATGGGAGGATGAAGCAACTGGATTTGCGGTGGTTCTGGCTGCGAGATATGGTGGACAGGGAGGTGATTTCACCCCAGTTTGTGCCCACTGACCAGATGCCTGCTGATCTGCTGACCAAGCCTCTGGCTCGAGTCAAGGTGCAGCAGTTCTGCAAGATGATGGGACTTGCACCAGTAGGGGGGAGCTGAGCTGGCAGAGGTGTGCAATCAGGGGGGAGTGTTCCTTGTGGTGATCTTCACCTCTTATCTTCGCTTTCTCTCTTTTACATGGTCTCTTACTTACTACCATTTCATTCCCCTTCTCATTTGCTACTCACCACTTCTTTTCCCAGCCTTCTAGGCCAATTCCTAGTGTTGTGGCGCATCAGCCACTCTTTGTTTACTGTTGTTTACTTGGAAGCGCACTTAGTGTAGCTGAGTCCAGTGTTGACACCCTTGGTTGCTCACACTGGACTCTAGGTACTGTGTACCTTCATATCTCTACTTAATCTATGGTTGCTCACACTGGACTCTAGTCTGGTTATCCCCCTAGCTCACTAGAGCTTTAGGAGTCGATTAGGATCCCCCTAGGGACCCCTTTACTCCTTTGCTGCTCACACATTCTTGGGAAATTATGGCGAAGCATGTGAAGCCGACTCTCTCACTGGATGCAATTACTCAGTGATGGCAACGTAGTTGGACAATGTCCGAATTGGGGTGGGTGATTCATTGTCAATACTCATCCGAAAAGCAGCTTGTCAGGCGCCTCGTGAGACCACACATTTGTGGTTTAAAGTGAGTGACCCTGATCAAATTAAACTCTCCCTAGGCTATTGAATGTTTCCCTTATAAGACACATCTTGTATTTGGAATTCATTAGCACTGGCTCTATACCTCTTGCTTATCATTATGAGTGTGGTATGTCATTCGAAGGCCCAGTATGCACGGACACCAACACATGATGGAGGTATATATAGGCTGCATTCCGAGACCCACTTGGGAGACATCTGTTCCTTGTGGTGATCTTCACCTCTTATCTTCGCTTTCTCTCTTTTACACGGTCTCTTACTTACTACCATTTGATTCCCCTTCTCATTTGCTACTTACTACTTCTTTTCCCAGCCTTCTAGGCCAATTCCTAGTGTTGTGGCGCATCAGCCACTCTTTGTTTACTGTTGTTTACTTTGAAGCGCACTTAGTGTAGCTGAGTCCTGTGTTGACACCCTTGGTTGCTCACACTGGACTCTAGTCTGGTTATTCCCCTAGCTCACTAGAGCTTTAGGAGTCGATTAGGATCCCCCTAGGGACCCCTTTACTTCTTTGCTGCTCACAACATCGGGCTTAGAATCCAGGTGCTCAGTGATAATCACACATGCCATGTTGTGGTCAATGGTCATCATTGTTATCTGTAGTTTGATAGTACTGCATAACATGTCTCCATCTTCGTTGTATGCCCATCATGGTGTCCTTTCTTCTGACAGGATCTGTGGCTATGTTACAGAGTGGTGCATGGCTTAGCAGGTGCATTGATGGTATTCAGGCCCAGATTCCTTTGTGACCTCTAACCATGAGTGCCAACAATGAATACAAGCAGCCAAGTAATGCGAATTTTGGTGTCCTTGAAGAGAGTCTGGGAGACCTTCACACTGGACTCATTTGTGTAGAATGCCGGCACATACACAGCGAGGTTTGTGTCCTGATGTTTCATCTCAATGTGCTCATTAATTAATTTTGCAGGAAAATATTCAGCATGTCGATTCAAAAGTCACTGTTCTCTTTGCGAGGGTGGATGAATTCGAAAGGTCACACAATGTGGCCAATGAGATGCAGAGCCAAGTTCATGAAATGAGAGAGGATCTTGACTGTTTGAAGGGTCGAGTCGACAAGCTGAAGCAGAGTGTAAAATACCAAATGGTTGGTGCGCAGATAGTGTGCAACCCAACTCCCCAATGCTATCTACAGGTGACTTCTTTGAAAGATATGCAAGATTCCCTAGATGAACTCAATCAGACTGTCACTACTTTTAGGCAAGAAATCAGTTTAAAGTTGTCATGCAAATCTGGTAGGTAGTACCGTCATAAGTGTCACTTGTGTTCTCACCATTGTACACACTGTAACTCTGTTCATTGTGAAGTTCTCCTGCAGGAATACTTTTGATGGGGCGAAAAGAACGTTTCTGACATCACAGCGTGGAAAGCCACTTACGAGGACCGCATGCATGCATTAGAACAAGATTTCTCTTGGGTAAAAGGAAATCAAGCTCGTCTTAGTGATTTCTATGAAACCGCATGCAACGATATCATTAAACTACATGAAACTATCAACGACCTTCAACAGTGTACACCAAGTCACAGCCACTTGTTCGACGGTCTGAAGGAGATGAAACTCTTATTCTCCTCTCTGCAGGATAAAATTGAAGAACTTGGGGTGGAAATAGCCTGGACTCAGACAGTTGCACCACCCCTACCAAGTGATCTCTGTGCCATTGTCGGTGAGGTGGGTAATTTTCTCTCCACTTTTCAAGATATACATATCTCTACTTAATCTATGGTTGCTCACACTGGACTCTAGTCTGGTTATTCCCCTAGCTCACTAGAGCTTTAGGAGTCAATTAGGATCCCCCTAGGGACCCCTTTACTTCTTTGCTGCTCACACTTTGATCATTGCATGCTTGTCAGTTGGCTCAGAAGATGCACTAGCCAGCAGGCAATGTCCATTCACTAATGAATGCATCTGCAGATTTATTTGGCTGGGAAGATGCACCAACTTATCAGGACAAAACATACTGCAATGGTCTGGATCAAGAGAGCACCTAGATTCAAACAACTTGAGCAGCAATTTAGCACAATAGTGGCGCAGTGTAATAACATACTGTGGCCATGGGTTAAAACAGTAGATTGGCCCACTGAGTTCATGTTCCATATGTGCACCTTCCCCTTGTCTGTCCAAGGAGTGGCCAGCACTCCTTGACAGCCAAAATCAACTTGACAGACATACATACTGCTAATGTTTAGCCTTAACTTTCTTACAAGCACAGGCCACTCAACAATGTGGTACATGTCAATCCCATCCACAAGGTTCCAAACCAGCAGTAGCCTTGTTGCAGCTGACATTGCTGTATTGCCTCTGAAACAAGGAATTAGCCACAGTGAACAACTCTGAATCAAATGGTGGGAGACTCTATATTCTAGTAGATAACTTTGCATGCCAGTTGTCTTGCCAAGGGGAAATTGTCCAGGAATACCTTCAGAGTCATGAGTGTCAGTAGCACTATAGACAAGTGCAAATCAAATATTACAGGTCTATAGAATCCAAGAAACCAGTCATGATGGATTTCCCATCATCAAAAAAGTGGACAGATCAGGCCAGACCTGGATGGTGTGGGCTTCCTTTAGGTGGGTAGAAGCTGATTTCATGGAATGGACCTAAGCACACATGTAAATATCAATGAAGCTCCTTGGAAGTCTGGCTCACATGGACTATCTATCTAGATCAATTGCTACTGTTGCTACATGGCCACCACCACAAGCAGCAAAAAGCTGATGTCCACCATCCAATGCAGAGTTTTCAATGGGGTTCTCAAAGAGCAGATGAACAGACACAAATTGGAAGGTAAGTGTACCCTGAGGTAACTAAGGTGTCATTGACTGACATGCAATTGACAAACTTACCATCATTGTGGATGCCTTCTTCCACAGTTTAATTGTACCATCTGCAC
This sequence comes from Pisolithus thermaeus, assembly GCA_024663475.1. Classification (NCBI taxonomy): domain Eukaryota; kingdom Fungi; phylum Basidiomycota; class Agaricomycetes; order Boletales; family Pisolithaceae; genus Pisolithus; species Pisolithus thermaeus. Next base: position 1,510,314 of record JANFAF010000004.1, read on the forward strand.
CAGAAGTCACTACTCTGATACTCTCCAACTGCTGGATCCACTCTACCCCAACCATGGGACCTTGGTGAGTCTTCAATACTTGATCTACCTTCTTTCTCCAAAGGTTGCAGATTAGCACTTGTCCATCATCCCCTAGAAAGCTGTCATCACTGCAAATGGAGCACATAGCCACACTTCTTACCACTGCTGACAATGAAATTGCCATCAGATGAGAATTGCACAACATTTACTGGGCAGGAGTGGCCAGGTAAGGTGCAATATTCGTCAAAATCAGCCATTTGCTTGCTACATTATCCAGTCGTCAAACATCCACTATTTTGTTTGCATCTGTTTGTTCTTACACTGTTTTCAGTAGTATATATCTAGGATCGATGTCACACTGCTCATATGCACATCACCATTTTAGTGGCTGTCATTTCAAGCAAGTCACTTGAATACCAGACAAGACAGACCAAATCTTGAGCTTAGCCAGATCTGTGACATATGTCACCATGTCATTCATTATTTCAAGACCTTGCGCTGCTGTAAGCAATGATTTTTGGTGTTCTGAGTCCATGCAGCTCAATCAGGTCTATATGTAGGCATAATGGTACAGCTCTCCAGGTGATTCATACAGCCATCATGGCCCCTGGTTGGACACTGTTTGATGTGTGTGAGTCATCATGTAAGAATTTTCATGTGAGCTATACACAAAAACAGATGCTTTCATCACACAATCCATTGCTCATTGATCAGCCCTTCTCAGTTTCGAGCTGTCATTGGTGTGCACATGCACAGAGTGATCCGGAGTGTTGACATGTGCGATTTGCAGTGGCAATTACTTCACCTATTGGATATCATATGCTCCAGTTGGCAGAGAATGTGTCCACCCACATGACCTTTGTGGTTTTCAGGTCAGATTTCATTGGATTTGGTCCATTGCAGTCAGACATGATAGGATCCATGGAAACAGCTATTACTGTAATGTCCAAAGGCAAAGCTTCCTGGTATATTTATATCTTTTATACTGTACAACACTTATAGTGTAGTTCTGTATTAATTGCTGCTTTGCATGCTATCCATCGCACAAGCAACACTTATCCAATTTGTGGCTGTACACAAGCATATAACTCATCAGACAATGCTAAGATGTCTTGCTGAGTTTGAACAAGGCCATCCAATGCATTTTGCCTGGCAATGGGGAATGACTGAAGTCCTTGTGATGTTAGCCAGATTGGAGACCTCAAATGCAAATAAATCTTGCCTTGCTACTAGTGGATGCCATCAGAATAGCCAAGTGCCTCTCCAATTCATCCAGTTGCACTTCTAGTTCAAAGTTGGAGTGCAATGCTGCTATGAGAAGATTTCTCTGCATGGCCAGATGAGTACTCGACCCGAAGGGTGTTAGAGTGCCAGAGATCTTGTGATCTTTCATGTAACTCACATGCTGAAGACCATGCCAAGTTGGCTCAGATATTGTTGGAGTGAAACCTGGAAATTTGTTGCTGCCCTGCACATGACAAAGAGGTGGAAGCCAGTAGAATTGCTGGTCCATGTTGAAATTATTACCAGCTATCATCACTTACATGTGATTGTTCTTCTAAGAATAGTTGTTCCATACTATTCTATGGTGTTCTCTTCTACTGGATTACCAGATAACACATTCCTAGTAGAAAGACAGAGTAGTACCAATATAGAAGGTCCTCTTACTTATGATTATGGTAGTTCTTATTGTGGTGCTAGTCTACCTGGTCCATGCACACCACTTACATATATAAACCCTCTAGGATAGTCCAGAGATGTAATGAGCTCATTCTATACGATCTATATGATCTTCTTCTCAGAACTACTCTCCAAGTACCTACAAGACCAAGTCCAACTGAATCCTAAAGGCAAGTGCTCCGCCCTTAGCCCTTTTGACCCTATATCCTCCATGCAATAGGTTATGAGCCCCAAGTAATGGGTGCTTATCATCTAATGGACAATAGATCATTGAGGAAGACATTCATCATTGACTATGCCATTGAATGGACCTGAAGTGCTAGGTTGGGCCTTGGCTACCTTGTTGCTATCATTCATACTAGGCATCTGTCAGGCAGTCTATGTCATAAATGTGGTTGGAGGTCCTTTTAATCTTGCACTGGTACTTTCTACTGTAATGTGGGGTACTTTTTTAGGTCTCCCAACTTGGCATGGCATCTACTCCTCATATCAGGAGTATCATATCCTCTTGGGGTGGTATTGTCAATTGTGCATCCATGCTGGTGTCCTTGTAGAGGCTAGATATCTAGAACCTCCTCAGATATCTCCACCTTCTTATGAGGCACATGAATACCAGGATTTGGATTTCCAACCAGACCTTGACCCAGTTCCTCATTACCCTATATCTCTGCCACAATGTCCAATGCTACTTCCTGTTTCTGAAAGAGAGATTCTTCTTCGGGATTATTATGTAGAATGGCCCCAATGTTTCACCAGGGCTAGTATATAGTGGGATGTTCAAATCAAGTGGAAATACATTTTCACAAAAAACATGACCTGTGATTAAACAACTTGGACCAGTTGGCTAATTATAAGTTTCCAATACTGCACTCTGGAACCTGCCTGCACAAATGGTTACTATGGGCTATGCAAAACTGGAGGGTTCATGTATATGGTGTAGTGTGTGCTTTCCTCATTACCTGTATGGGATATATTTGTGCTCTTATTTTCCTTTCACTGTTACTTCTTATGTCATCAGTAGTCATATTTTAAAACACAGCAGGTAGCTATCCGTTAGTATTGTATGTGCTAACTGGGTAATACAGAAAGCCCACTGAGTTGGTTCACTTGGTCTTTGGTGGCTCAAAATCACTGCCACCCTGCTCATTTTCTAGAATAAACTAATTAACCAACACCACAAATTCAAATAGATGGTTGAGGATTCTTCTTCAAGGGGATACACTCCATATGTCCTCATTATGATTCACATTCAACTGTCCCCAGTTGTGATGACCCTCCTCAAGTGCAAACCATGCCAGGGGTGTGGTAGTTGCTGATTATAACATGGACAGCCTGTCAACGAATGATCTCCTCTTGAAATGCTCTTAATCACAAGGTACCAGTAGTGAAGAGTGCAGATATTGAGTTCAGTGATGACATATGCCCAGTCCTGAAATTTTGGCAACATTGTTTCAAACTACCTCCATCTATGACATCTACCACTTGAAAAATGTCATAGCATAGTACAATACCTCTGAAAAATCAAGAGGGTAATACACAAGATAAGAGATCATCAACCTTGACCTCAAGAGAGCAGTTCAAACTGCTTAAGCTCAGAAACAAGTGGATAGTAAGGTCCTGTTAGTAAACAAATTAGTTGAACATGCCGGAAATGCATGACATGTCCCCCCCCATGAGTCTGCAGTGCAGCCACAGCTCACAGCTTTTCAAAACCCAGGGCAGGCCCTGAGCCCCCACAGGCCATCCCCATGGCTTGGCTCAGGGCTTGAGGCCAGGCTCAGCACAACATTACAGTCAAAGCAATCCCCATTACTACCATGGTATCAAATATAATGTTGAGGTGAATTCCTGGCTGTCCCAGCAACTCTGAGGAGCTCACATCTTTAAAAGAGCAGCAGTACAGCATATGGGAATTTTGCATGTTTGTGACACACCTAGGTGAACTACTGCAGGAGTTGTAAATTCCCTCCCTCAAAACTGAAAGCCAGGGATTTGCTTGAAACACTAATATATGACCACACATTGGAGGCAAAAACTAGTAGCCATCTACATAGTCTCCAGGACAGTTGTCTTCATATTGCTGTGTAATACCTCCCCTGTTAACCCAGTGTGGTGTGGCAGGTTGGGTTGGGTGGTAGTAGTTGTTGTAACCATCATGAAGGACACAATAGTCAGTGTGAGACAGAATGTGATAACATTTGCAAGATGGCAGAAAGCAGTTGCAGTGGGCAGGTGGCAGTACCTATGGGGAAAGGATATCAAAAGGGAAATGGTGAGTTCATAAAATCAGAACTACATACAGTGTATGGGATGTTAGATGGGCCAGGATCACAATAGTTAGCTTGGTCAGTCCAAGAATCCTACACCACTCTTATTGGTTCTTGTAACCCAAAGGATGAGAACTGAACACCCACCTCATATTGCCTAGGAGGAGGCTGCTGGGCTGGCCCAGGCTCTCATGTATGCACATGACTTGGTAGCATATCATGACAAAGGACCTACATGACATGTGCATTAGCCTTGTTATCAGACTCAGTTGTGCAAAGGCCTACCCAGTACCATGGAGCTGGAGCAGGAAAGTCAGATGTGCCAGCTTCTTGAGTATGAGTGCTGTCTGGAATTATAGGCAGGTTGCAGTGCAAATCTGTCATGATAAGGCCAGTGTCTGAGCCTCATCACATGAGGGCCTTTGGTGGCTAGACTGCAGAACCATGTAGACATTAGTGAGTGCCAGTAGTTAGGTAAAGGTAATGCTTACATGAGGAATGGTATCATTGTTTGGTGTCTCCATGCAGGCTCACTTGTGAGAGTGAAATGGGAGTTGGTGCTACTGGTAGGCCTCTATATCCTGCCACTGGTGATGCCTTTCTTGGCAAGATTTCTGCCACTCTGGATCATCTGAGATCTTCCACAGAATAGTTCCATTGGCAGCCTTGACAAGTGGGAATTTGCTGTTCAAAGGGTTCTCATCTGGAATGTCAATGATGTCTGCAAAGAAGCTGAACATGTGGTCAGGTAAATATATTCAGGAGTACCTTGGTTCCAGCACTTAATCTCAATTTCAGGCACATCATCCAGACTGTCCTGCTCTTCCTGGTCATTTGTCTGTCCATCATACTTGTGGCCTAGCTTTTTTACAAGGTAGGCAACTACAAGTTGACAAAGAGGACCAGCTTTGAGTTTTTTGTGATTGAAACCAGGACCTGGAGGAGATACACCACAGGGCCAGTTAATGATGGTGAGGTGATACCTCCACATGAACTTGAGGAGCTGGTTCCAAGCAACCTTCTGGGGATCACTGACTTCAATGCCATGTGTCACTGAACAGCACAATTACAATAAGTGTGTGTATAGTATGAGAACCACTTACAGCAAAGATCCTTCAGAGCAGCCAATAGCTTCTCCTTCATCATGCTTCCAAACACTCTATGATTGCAGTCCCTCAGTGTCTCCTTTATACAACAATGTAGTTCCAACACAAGAGCAACATCTCCAGCAGAACCAGTGCTGAGCAACCTGGCCTCTGCCATCACCATTCCTGAGACACCTACAAATCATAATGAGCTTAAGTGAAACACACATGATATGTTCCTTGTAGTGATCTTCACCTCTTATCTTCGCTTTCTCTCTTTTACATGGTCTCTTACTTACTACCATTAGATTCCCCTTCTCATTTGCTACTTACTACTTCTTTTCCCAGCCTTCTAGGCCAATTCCTAGTGTTGTGGCGCATCAGCCACTCTTTGTTTACTGTTGTTTACTTTGAAGCGCACTTAGTGTAGCTGAGTCCAGTGTTGACACCTTTGGTTGCTCACACTGGACTCTAGGTACTGTGTACCCTCATATCTCTATTTAATCTATGGTTGCTCACACTGGACTCTAGTCTGGTTATTCCCCTAGCTCACTAGAGCTTTAGGAGTCGATTAGGATCCCCCTAGGGACCCCTTTACTTCTTTGCTGCTCACATGATATACATATAACCTGATGGAAAATTGCAGTATACTTGTCCATGAGTGCCTGGACATCAATGTTCCTTGTGGTGATCTTCACCTCTTATCTTCGCTTTCTCTCTTTTACATGGTCTCTTACTTACTACCATTCGATTCCCCTTCTTATTTGCTACTTACTACTTCTTTTCCCAGCCTTCTAGGCCAATTCCTAGTGTTGTGGCGCATCAGCCACTCTTTGTTTACTGTTGTTTACTTTGAACTGCACTTAGTGTAGCTGAGTCCAGTGTTGAGACCTTTGGTTGCTCACACTGGACTCTAGGTACTGTGTACCCTCATATCCCTACTTAATCTATGGTTGCTCACACTGGACTCTAGTCTGGTTATTCCCCTAGCTCACTAGAGCTTTAGGAGTCGATTAGGATCCCCCTAGGGACCCCTTTACTTCTTTGCTGCTCACAATCAACACCACATTCATTGATGAAATTTCTTATCACCTCAGAACCTCCAAAGATTCCAGAAGTGTGACATCCTGCAGGGTCCTGTCCAATGTGTTCCTTGTGGTGATCTTCACCTCTTATCTTTGCTTTCTCTCTTTTACATGGTCTCTTACTTACTACCATTTGATTGCCCTTCTTATTTGCTACTTGCTACTTCTTTTCCCAGCCTTCTAGGCCAATTCCTAGTGTTGTGGTGCATCAGCCACTCATTGTTTACTGTTGTTTACTTTGAAGCGCACTTAGTGTAGCTGAGTCCAGTGTTGACACCTTTGGTTGCTCACACTGGACTCTAGTCTGGTTATTCCCCTAGCTCACTAGAGCTTTAGGAGTCGATTAGGATCCCCCTAGGGACCCCCTTTACTTCTTTGCTGCTCACACAATATACATCACTGCACCAATTATCTTGATGTCTTTGAGATTGGACCATGCCTTGGCCTGTTGAAAGGTAAGAATCAGCACCAGTCCACTCACAACTACATACCAATCCAGAGAATTGTGTCTTTGTACTGTTGATTCTGGTGGCAATGGATTTGACAGATCAATTAGCTGGTACCACAGAGGAACTCTCACTGCACTCATAGACAGCTTATAACTTTTCCCTTCTTGTGGCAATGTCATCCTTTGGGATGTCTTGCATAAGACTGTTGTACTCCTTTGTGATCAGTTTGTTGAGGGTATCTCTATTGACTGATATGGATGTTAGATCACTAAAATGGTAAGAGAAGAAAGCCATACTGCCAGCTGGTTTGGGTTGTGTGGCCCAATACCATGAACAGAAGAGATTTGCCTCATTAATTTTGGTGTGGGAGGGTTTAATGACAAATCCCCCAGCAATGAGTATGGTGCATGTGGATCACCCATGCCATTGCCCAAGTTCTTGTGCTGTTGCCTTGACATCCTTCAGGAATGCCCAGATTTCTTCTAATGCCACCTTGGAAAGGGTTCCCTGGCTTTTTCAAGTAGGGGGGGTGGCATTTCATGATCACTGTGGTCTGCCAAGTCAACATCCTCAGTATCTCAGGCCCTACCTGTTAGCAGCAAAGAAGGAAAGGGGTCCCCAGGGGGATCCTAATTGACTCCTAGAAAGCCTTTGTCCCTTCAGAAGTACAGGTGGGGACATCCCATCATAGCTTCAGAGGCCAATGTGGGAAATCCCTTGTCCCTCCAGAAGTGCAAGTGGGATGTCCCATCATAGCCTCAGGGGCTTTGGTGGGAAATCCCTTGTCCCTTCAGAGGTGCAGGTGGGATGTCCCATCATAACCCCAGAGGCTGCTGTGGGACATCCCATGTCCCTTCAGAGGTACTGGTGGGATGTTCCTTCATAGCATCAGAGGCTATTTTTGGAAATCCCTTGTCCCTTCAGATGTCCAGGTGGGATGTCCCTTCATAGCTCCAGAGACTGCTCTGGGAAATCCCTTGTCCCTCCAGGGGTGCAGGTGGGATGTCCCATCATGTGAGCAGCAAAGAAGTGGGTCCCTAGGGGGATCCTAATCAACTCCTAAAGCTCTAGTGAGCTAGGGGGATAACCAGACTAGAGTCCAGTGTGAGCAACCATAGATTAAGTAGAGATATGAGGGTACACAGTACCTAGAGTCCAGTGTGAGCAACCAAAGGTGTCAACACTGGACTCAGCTAGTGCGCTTCAAAGTAAACAACAGTAAACAAAGAGTGGCTGATGCACCACAACACTAGGAATTGGCCTAGAAGGCTGGGAAAAGAAGTAGTAAGTAGCAAATAAGAAGGGCAATCAAATGGTAGTAAGTAAGAGACCATGTAAAAGAGAGAAAGCGAAGATAAGAGGTGAAGATCACCACAAGGAACACATGCAAGGTCCAGACCAAGTTCTGACCATCTGAGGTGTTGTTCTAGCCCTACAGGCTTCCATTGTCAAACTCTGTTCTGTCTTTGATTTGACTTATGATCTGTTTCTGTTTCTGTTTCTATATTTAGTATATTTCTCTTGCACTTCAAGTGACTCACCACACTACTGTACTAGTATGTCTTACTAATCCCCATACCATCTGGCTATCTGGTGACCACCAACTTACCTTACTAATGGCTCACTAATACTGTTATTCATCCATACTGCATTCCAGTAGTCACTACACCCTGGACATTGCTTTGGACTTTCCTCTGTACTATAAAAGCCTTGTACATACATCATAGCACCTCAGTTTGAATATTGAATAAGATACTCATCAATCTCACTCAACTCCAGATAGTTTCTGGATAGCTCCAACCTCTGGGACTTGGCAGGAAATAGTGTACTAAGTTGTACACTAAACTCTGACTACCCAGACTTTTGCTCTAGCCTTCCTCTGCCCTTGGACCCTCTTGGAGACTGTTGAGAACTGGTCTTGACAGTATATTCGAACTGAGGTGCTATGACATATGTACAAGGCTTTTATAGTACAGAGCAAAGTCCAAAGCAATGTCTGGGGTGTAGTGACTACTGGAATGCAGTATGGATGAATAACAATATTAGTGAGCCATTAGTAAGGTAAGTCAGTGGTTGCCAGATAGCTGGATGGTACAGGGATGAGTAAGACATACTAGTATGGTAGTGTGGTGAGTCACTTGAAGTGTGAGAGAAATATACTAAATATAGAAACAGAAACAGACACAGATCATAAGTCAAATCAAAGATGGAATGGAGTTTCACAACAGAAGCCCATAGGGCTAGAACAACACCTCAGATGGTCAGAACTTGGTCTGGACCTTGTGCATGCATCATAGATGTGACAGTATCCCCCTCTTAGTGCTGAGCCCTTGAGGCACTTGTCATGCTCAAGTGTCACTTCAGAGTTTTGAAGTCTGCATTGTCGGAGTCCAAAAAGTTTCACAGTAAAAAGAGCTTGATGGGGTTTTCTCAAAGTCCAGATGCCCATTTCCAACTTTCTAAACATTATGGCTCCCACTCCCCAACTCAAACCCTCCCTCAATCCTGCAGGCATCACCTGGGAAGCTCTTGATGTGGAGTTACTACAAGAATTTCTGGATGACCCATCCACCATGAAAATGGCAAAATTTGATGAGTGACAATGGCATCAGCATGCTGCCATGCAGGCAGCAATCCATGAAGAAGAACGCTGGCAAGCTGAGGGGGCCTGGAAAGCGAAGGAGGCCAAGGAACATCAGAAGGCCGAGGAGCATAGAAAGGCTGAGGAGGCTTCACAGAGGAAAGCAGCCAAGGAGAGGAAACTCCATGAGTTGGAAGTGGAGAAGAGATGTCTTGAGGAGGAGATGTGTTGGGCACAGCAGGTGGAGAGCTCCACAGTGTGTAACAATATTTATCAATCAAAAAACTCATACTGACAAGTCTGTAACTAGTCTCAGTGTGTCACATTGGTTGGTGGAAGGCCCACAGAGCAGGCTAAGGCTTGCTCTGCCTGTATCAAGGCCAGGGAACCATGCATGCCAGGCACTGGTTGCAGCAAGTTGTGCATCTGGTGCCAAAAAACTAAGACCAAATGTGACTTGAATCCAAGGGCTCCAGAGTCCAAGAAGCCCACTTCGACTGTGATGTCCCCTTGAGGTGGAGAAAAGAGGAAACAGAGAAAGTTGGCACATTTTGGGGAAGCCACTGATGATGAAGATGTGGACAACATGCTGGGTGTTGAGGTTGCTCCAAAGCCTCACCCACCCCATGTACAAGCTCTGCATCAAGATCTGCTGGTAGAGGTCTTGGACAGGCAGCTTGGAGAGATTGTGGACACAATCCAAAGGAACACTGCCACCATGGAGTCCATGTTGAAGGAGGTCACCTGTCCAGAGTTCTGGAGGAATTGTTTGAGATCCTCAAGACCATGACAACCACCCTCATCAACCAGGTGATGGAAAACAATGACATTTAGTCATTATTTTTAGTTTATCCATGTCCATAGTGTACTTTGAGTTTGCCTGTCTCCCCCCTCCTCTTTCTTTTTCTTTTCTTTTTCTTTTGAAAATATATTTTCTGTTGTGTCTGTCTTAGAATTGAGTGAGCATGAGTCTTCATAGTGTAGATGGAGTAAACTCTGAAAAGTCCACTTATTTCTGGGGTTCGAGACATAGCACATGCATTCACCATTGCAGTGTTATTTGGGTTTTCATGTCTGAGCAGGGTGACAAGGTTGGGATTGCACATCTCACTCACTTTGGTGTCATGCCTCTCGCTTTTTGGCATGGTGCTACTAATTGCTTATGGATACCTGGTGATACCTTTCTCATTCCTACACACTCAATGGTTGTGGAGATATGAGAGTTTCTGTGTATGGAGGAGGTATGAGGTGACCTGGCGGATATCTCGGGACTGGGCAGGTCAATCGGTCAGGTTCCTTTTTCACCATCTCTTCCTAAGTGTCCTCTACTGATACCTGCAGTTTCGTATCGATTGCCTCAGTGGTTGTTGTGCAGCAGCCTCCTCTTCCCACCCCTTATGCTGGCCTACACACTGTCTACATCGTATCTCCTCAGTTCTTCGCCTCGCCTTTCGCTTTTTTGGGATAAAGTACTACTCTACCAGTGCTTTCGAATGGTATACCTCGTGTCATGGTTCGTGCAGCCCTTGTTGAGAAATCTGGAATTTCATGTGCAGTGGTGTCTCGAGCCAGCTTTGCTGATATCTCGGGACGAGGTGCGCGTATTCATTCAGTTTCTTTTCCTACACCTTTCCTACACTCCCCTTTGCCATCTCCTCGAGTCTCACGAAGTTTCGCGCAGCCATTGTCCTTTGGCAAGCCTGTCCACTACCTTTCCCCATGGGCACCTTCGAGCTCATACTCTCAGTTTGCAACTGAGGATGGTTGAATTCTCAAGTGACCTGTGGATGTAGGGAGTGAGTACTCCCAACTAAGATATTTCTTTTATTTTATAGTTTTTACTTTTACTTCTACTTTACTGCTTTTACTTTCTTTTACTTTTATTTTAGTTCATTTACTTTAGACTTTACTTAGCTTTGAGAGTAGACACATGATGGGGCTTAAGTAAGCCCATGTGCACTTACTATCCACTGTAACCACTTATACAAAATAATAGCAAAGTTCTGAGTTACAAGTTTGAGTTCAAGTTAGAGAAGGCCTTGAGATGCCTTCTGCTGTGTTCAGACAGATCTCAGACTGCCTCAGATGTCCTTCCTCAGACAGTTCTCTCTTCTGGGCTATAGAGGCCCCTTTGGAAGACCTCACCCCTTCAGTTCTCTCACCCATCCTCAGCATTTCATTTTCAGATTCTTCACCATTGCCCCCAACCTCCTGGTTTTCTACAAGGTGATTCTACTCAAATATACCTTCCAGATGAAATATTTTTTGTTGCTATTGCACTGGCATGTCCAGAGATATTGCCCCTTTTCTGGTGAAAGGTCCTGTATGATGAAATTTGGAATATATTGGGACTGGGTGTGCTGTTTTTTCTCTAATTCTTCATTGGTCCGACTCTCCTAGATGCTCTATATCATGCCATAGAGTTTCTTATAGTTTTTCCCAGTGCACACTGAGTGCAACTTGTGTAGAAATATTTTGTATTAAATATCATTTTTGTACTGGTAAGCCATGCCCAAGCCAACAGCACCAGCTTCTGGGTGAAGCCAATCCCTCATACTGGGCTTGTAGGGCTTCATGGCCTGGCCTGAGGCTTCCCTGGCCCCAAGCCCTCAGAAGCTGGGCTGGGAAAATACTATGTGCAAGTCACTTTTTGCCTGCCATGGAGAATCTCCAACCTGTTGTGGAGAATCCCCAAGTCACTGTGGAGAATCTCCATAGCTCCCTGGAGAATCTCCAACATGTCATGGAGAATCCCCAAGTCACTGTGGAGAATCTCCAGCCAGCCATGGAGAATCTCCATGACCCCTTGGGGAATCCCCCAACCTGTCATGGAGAATCTCCAAATCACTGTGGAGAAACTCCAACCTGTCAAGGAGATTCCCCAAGCCCCCCCTGGAGAATCTCCAACCTACCATGGAGGATCTCCATACCTCCCTGGAGAATCTCCATGCCCCCCTGGGGAATCACCAACCAGTCATGGAGAATCCCCAAATCACTGTGGAGAATCTCCAACCAGCCATGGAGAATCTCCAACCAGCCATGGAGAATCTCCATGCCCCCTTGGGGAATCTCCAACCTGTCATGGAGACTCACCAACCAGTCATAGAGAATCCCCAAATCACTGTGGAGAATCTCCAAGTCACTGTGGAGAATCTCCATGCCCTCTTGGGGAATCTCCAACCTGTCATGGAGATTCCCCAAGCCCCCTGGAGAACCTCCAACCTGCCATGGAGATTCCCCAAGGTCATAGTGATGTCAATTTGGCATGGGGATGCCAGAAATTCTTTCACCAGGGGTAAGTCAAATGTGCATGGGGAATATCCAGGTGTAGCCTGTTCAATGGCCAGCTGCCACCTGGGCTAGCTCAACTTTGTATATGGCATGCCCATGTTTTCAATGGAACAGGGTTCAATTGAGCCTGGGTACAACCTAATTATCACCAGGCATAGGTCAATTCAGCCTGGGAATTCCCAGGAGAAGTCCAGTTATCACTAGGAATAGGTCAATTTTACTGGGGAATGTCCAGGTACAGACTAGAGAAGGGGTCAACCTACCCTGGGAAAGTCCCAACTGCTACCCTAGGGTAGGTCAAAAGAGGATGGGGGAATGCCCAGGTTTGGCCAAGTAGGGGGTCCATTTTAGTCTGGAGAATACCCAATTGCCTTCAGGGACTTGTTGATTTGGCATGGCAAATGGCCAGGGTTGGACTGGAAGTGGGTCAATTTAGCCTGGAGAAGATCCAGTTGCCACCTGGGCCAGGTCAATTTGCCATGGGGAATGCCCAGGGTCATACTGGGACCTTGGTCAATTTAGGCTGGAGAAGATCCAGCTGCCACTTGAGACAGGCCAATTTGGCATGGGAAAATCATATCAGGACCCCAGCCATTCCTGCTATATGGGAGATTCCCCAGGCATGTTCTGAAGAATCCCTAGGTGTCAGGTATTCCCAACCACTTGACACCTATTAGGTCATAACATCTGTAAGAATATATGAACCTAATAGGTCCCTGTAGGGGTTTGACTGATGTGGGAAAGTAGGTTAACTTAGCCTGGAGAAATCCCAGTTGCCACCATGGGTAGGTCAAATTAGCATGGGGAATGCCCAGAATTGAACTGGCAAGTAGGCTAATTTAGCCTGGAGAAATCCCAGTTTCCACCATGGGTAGGTCATACCAGCATGGGGAATGGCCAGGCTTGGACTGGGAGGTTGGTCAATTCAGCCTGGGGAATACCCAGAAAATGCAGGTGATATCTGGGAAAAAATCATATTTATATTTGGACCCCAGCCATTCCAATATATTGACACCCAAAATTTATTTATTTTGGAGAAATGGATTTCCCCCACTTTCTCCAGCACCTATTGCATGGCAGGCCTGGAGAATCTCCAGAGGCTGGGAATTCCCAACCAGTTGACAACTATCAGGCCAATACATCTATAAGAATATATAGACCTAATAGGTCCCCATAGGTGGTTGACTGAAGTGGTGAAGGTGACCTTGGCATGGTTGGTTCAGAAGGCATTCAAGCAGTCTTGGAAGTTGTGCTTGCACTGCACTAGGAACTCATGGAGCTTCTTTGGGTCAGAGCCATTGAAGGTGTTGGGCTCACAAACCTTGGTTTTTGGAGTTGAGTCCCCAGAGCACTGGCTTGAGCAGGTGATCATGTGGATGGCCCTAGTCAGGGCAAGGAGCAGGTCTTTGGGTGGCTCAGCCAGATCTTCAGGGATTACCCCCATTGCTGCTGCCCCAACTGTCAGACCCACCATCATGATGTTCAGGGTGTTCAGGATTGAATGCATTGTCACCTTGCAGTGGCAGAGTGTGGAATTTGGATTGCTGGGGTTTGGAGGGCCCAGCTTGAGAGGCACTTTCATGTTGAGATCAACAATGGGCAGAGAAGGAATGGAACTGTTCAATGATTGAGGGTGCACATTACAGATTGGCAAACATGAGGGCTAGCCTCTCAGCAGTTTCTCTTTGCATGTGTGATTGGGTCTGCATAACTGTGTTGAGTATCAGAAATGGATGAGGACTTGCACAAGTGTGAGTATGAATATACTGTCAAGTTTGGGTCTACTCTGACATTCCCTGATACTCACAGAGGCCATGGGGGGCATACAAAGATAGACTGACATGGGCTAGCACTGGGCCAATGCAGGCCAACAGAGAGCAATGAGGGCTGAAGGGTGGCCAATGTGTGTGACAGAGGTTTGGGGAGGTTCAGCTGATGTGCTGCCCCCTTGTATGAGCCCAGCCCTCAGATTTCAGATAGAGGAAGGAGACAGGGAGATCCCAACAGTAGACAGAGAGGCCAGTTGAGGACCACAGAGAAGGGGGAACTAAGTTGATATTTGTACTGAGGGACCACCACTGAGTGTGGTGGGCTTATATACAGCAAGTGCACCATTGAGGTGGTACAATATCAGAATGTCAGAATTAACATACAGAGTACAGTAAATCTTCAAGGGGCAGAAATGTCAGAAAACTTCAGTTGGGGAATGGTACATACAATGGAGGTGAACCACAGGACAAAGAAGAAATATCTAAAAAGGAATGGTACAGATGGAAAGCCTTTGGAGCACTCACTGATAGCCAATCAGAAGGTGGGCCAAATGCCTAAACAAGTAGCAACCCTGTGCCAAACCATGCAGTGTGGTAGCTGCACCATGCCTAGACCAGCCCATTGACCCAAAAGGAAGGTGACCCCTGAGAGGGTGGAAGATGTCACCTGACCAAGGAGTGACAATCATGTGGTGGGCCTGACAGGGGCTGACAGTGCCCAATGGTGGACAGGGTGGTAACATGCTGTATGAGTACCAGCACAAGTGGACAGGTGCAGAGTGGAGTGGAGGAGGGCCAGTAATCCAGAGGGGGCTAGAATGAAGGCATGGGCATGAGACTGACCCTTTCATGAGGTGTGGTTGCAGCTCATGAAAAACCCCAAGTCCCCCTCTGGAAATGTTGGTTCAGTGGCCTGGCTTGCAGAAGGAATTGGCACTGAGGACTCACAGTGAGGTCCCTGTTGAGCTGAAGGTGATTTTCTTGCTGACCAGACTTGCAGGGATCAACTGAGATCTGAAATCTGACAACTTCCCAATCCTTTGTCAACTAGGCAAGAAGTCAAAACCTCTGAGAAGAGGCAGAGACTTCTTCCAGGATTGAAAAATTCCATAGCAATGGTCAAGCATTTTGCAAAGGTTTGGAGATAGATGGCACTTTCACTCCCCAGGGTGATCCTGCATTCTGTAGGACAGATGAAGAAGAACATGAGGATAGGGAGTTTTGGGATGATGATGATGAAGGGGACTGGGAAGCTCCACAAGAAGAAGTCAAGGGGCTGGCTTCAGAGCTCATGAGTATATGGATGCCCTCTTCCATTGGAGCTGCCAAACTGACAGAGCTGGGCCTGCATGACCTTCTCAAGGTGGAAAGGGAACTGAGGATTGGACAAGTCAGTGATTGTCTGGGTCAACTGAGGACAGACCTTGGAAACAAGGCCATGTGTAGGTGGAGCAGGGAATGCAGTGTTCAGATGCAGGGCCCTCCAGGAAGATGACAGACACCAGTGAAGTTGTGAACAAGGGGGTGGGAATGGCTATGGATGCAGGGGATGAGGCCCCTGAAGAGTCTAGTCCTGCTTGGCATGCCAGCAAGGACCACATTGCATTTTTGGGGTCTCTTTCCATCATGCCCAGGGACCAAGCACTTGTGGACCTGGTGGAGGGCCTGCCAGAAGAGGTAAGCAGGTGAATTTCAGGGATGTTAAGAACATTTCTTCTGAAGTTGAGTTGAGCTGGGCTTCATAGCTCTGACATGTCCAGAGTTGGGCTACCATGCCAGAGCTCATATGAGCTGGGGTTGGGAGGCACATGGCCCATGTGGGTCAAAGCCCAGGCTTGACAGGGGTCCACTATGCAATCAGCCTCAGCTTGTGTGCTGTGCCCTTGGACAGGTCCAGGTAGTGGTTGCATACTGACTACTTGGGTTCTTGGTTGATTATCTGACTGCTGCTACAGTACAGATCTAACTAGGTATTTATACTACAAGTCCAGAGGAAGAACTACCAGAGTTCTGGTAGTCTTGGTAATAACAAAAAGGCTACATACAAATGTTAGTGAGTAACTACAGTTGTGGACAATCAAACACCACAAATTTGGAGAACAATTTTTCCTGCTTGCAATAACAGCTAGATAGTGTTCTATTTGATCAAAGTAGACTGTTTAGGATTAGAAACAATCATTTTCACAAGCAGATTTCCTTCAAATGGTTGTTTGACCCTTGGATCCCCAAAAATTTTGGTGGTCCCCCCCAAAAAATAGCTAAAAATATGAAAAAATGTGCAATCGACTCCTTTCACTAGTCTGTAGTTATTTCTGACTACATTCAGGGTTGTAGCTCAGTTAGCACAGTAGAAACAAAAAGGTAAACCTGTGGTTGAAAGCAAAGTGGCACAGGCTGTAGCAATGAAGTGTGGCTGCCCCAAGAAGCCAAAGCACAACATATCTGGCCTGTGTGGCCAAGGGAAAGAAACCCTTGCCAACCTTGGATCATGCCGGAGATACCACCAGAATTGATTCAGAAACTGAGGACTTGGAGCTAAAGCAGGCAGTTCCACCTGATGGCCTGAAATGTCAGATAGTTACTTCCTCAGTAACACCAAGCTACTATATTAATATCTACCTGTCAGATAGTTACTCTACAGGTTGTCAGTAAATGTGAAGCTAAATAGAAAGAGTGACTTACTCCTCAGTAACACCAAGCTACTGAGGAGACTAGAGGAAAATTTACTGTACTGTAGTCCGCTTTTCTGCTTATGTAAGCGACTAATCTTTGCACCTAAAGAATGTACTACCTAGGGGGCAGTTTATCTTCCAACATGAAATTGACTTCTGGAGAGAATATGAAGGGAAGTCAACAACAGATGAGTTGGATATGGATGAAGAGCAAGATCTCAGGTTTTTGGATGATGAAGAATTTTGGTGGAGGCTTCAGGTGATGGCTGAAAAGCAGTTCCACTGTGAGCTCAATCCCATAGAAATGGTGTGTGCATTTTGTTCAATCACAATTATCCCTCAGTTGAATTAATAACTTTAGTATTGGGGCTGGAGTAAATATCAATATCAAGAAGTCCCAGAGCCAAAATTTGCAGCAGCCAAGAAGGCTGTTGTTGACATCCTCAACTCATGTCCTGTTGAAGTCATTCAATGGTTCATTAACCACTCCTATCATTTCATGAGTGCATACTGCCTTGGTCTCACAGGTTGAGTGGCAAAGTGGGCTGTGCAAAAGCAAAGGCAGCATTGCCAGGTGTCGCAGTGTGCAATGATGTCGATTTAGGCTGTCTTGGACCAGTAGATTAGCTGATTTTTCCCAAAAAATTTTGTTTCGACCCCCAAAAAATTTGGCAGGCCAAAAACATCGTGGGAATAAATCAATCTGTGCGTTTTCTGACACCTTTCAATCTGCTGAATCCAAATATGAAATCAGTTTGGGCCAAAAAATTCATGCCAATGCATGACCAAAATTATTGTGTTTGATTGTCCACAACTGTAAGAGAGTGTCCAGAGACCAGTCTACCAGTGGTAGACACAGGTCTGACAAATACAACATTCTAACTAAGGTTTCAAGGAATGAGATAGTACTAAACTAAACAAAGAATAAAGGTTTGGACCCAAAGATCTGAGACTGGACACCAGTCCAGGGTTCACTTGCACTACTACTGGAAAATAGCTATCTACCAGTAGAGTACTTACTGGTAGCATGACCTAAAATACATGGATATGACAAGGGAACATTTGCTAACAAAATACCTTGCATAGGAATGTGGAAAGGGGAGAGGCAGCCCTTCCCCACTGGACCACATGGACCTGGGGTGCCAAGTATTTTCCCTAGGAAATTCATTTGGATGGGGGGAGTTTTTGGAAGGCCCTTGGGCAATTGCAAAGTACAAGGTTTGCTTCCTCCTCATCTGGTTGGGAGGTGGTACTGGGACTTGGCTTGCTGTTGAGGGAGTGTAGTCATGCCTAGGAAGTTGAGGAGGATGATCCCTTGGTCAGTCACCTCCAATTTTTGCTGAACTCTGAGCTTGGGATCAGGAGGGCAGAGGATGTGATGGATATAGTGGGGTTGATAGTTTCCAGGTTGGAGCAAAGTTCTGCATGTATGAAGGAGCCCAAAGAGGGGGGTGAAGGTGCTGTGATGGGTGGGGGTGATAGAAAGGATGAGGAGAAGGAAGAGGAGGAAGCTCCTGCTGTGTGTCATGCCCATGCCTCTGGGCAGTGTTACTCTCAACCTCTCTGCACTGATGGCACTCCCCTGCTCTGCTCTGCACCTGCCCACTTGCTCTAGCACCCATATGGTGCACTCCCACCCAATCCTCTGTCAGACCCTGTCAGTCTCTGTCAGGGCCACCATGTGACTGGCACATCCCAGTCAGGTGACTTCCTCCCCTTGTCTAGGGGCCACCTTCCTTTTGGCTCCATGGGCTGGTCTAGGCATGGCACAGCTACTGCACTGCATGGTTTGGTGCAGGGTCACTACTTGTTTAGGCTTTCAGGCTGTCTTCTGATTGGCTATCAGTGAGTGCTCCAAAGATGTTCCATCCATACCATTCCTTTTAGATATTTCTCCTTTCACCTCCATCATACATACCATTCCCCAACTGAAGTTTTCTGACACTTACCACTGGAAAATTCACTGTACCCCATATGTTAGTTCCAACACTCCAATACTGTACTGCCTTGATGGTGCACCAACTGTATATAAGCCTGCCATGCTCAGCAGTGTCTCCCCAGTATGAATATCAATTTAGTTCTCCCTTCTCTGTGGTCTTTGACTGGCCTTCTCTGTCTTCTGTTGGGCTCCCCCTGACTTCTCTCTCTATTTGAAATCCAAGGGCTGGGCTCATACAAGGGGGCAGCACATGAGCTGAACCTGATGCCCTCTCCTGAACCTCTGTTGTGACCATCAGCCACCCTTTGGCCAGCATCACTCTCTGTTGGCCTTCATCAGCCAAGCATTGGCCCATGTTGGCCTACCTTTGAACACTCTCCACAGCCTTTGTGAGCATTGGGGATCATCAGAGTAGGCCTGAACTTGACAGTATATTCATACTCACACTTGTATGAGTCCTCATTCATTTTTGATATTCAAGCACCATTATGCAGACCTGATCACATATGCAATGAGAAACTGCTGAGAGGCTTGCCCTTGTGTTTGCCAACCTGCAATGCATGCCCTTGGTGGTTGAACAGTTCCACTTGTTCTCTGCTGAATGTTGTTCCCAGCACAAAAGTGCCTCTCAAGCTGGACCTTCCAAACCCCAGCAATCTGAGTTTTACATACTTCCACCACAAGGTGGCAATCCCTTCAATCCCAACCATCCTGACCACCCTGATGGTGGGTCTGATGGTGGGGGCAGCAGTGATTGGGGTATCCCCAAAGATCTGGCTGAGCCACTCAAAGACCTGCTCCTTGCCCTAACCAGGGCCATCCATGTGCTCACCCACTCAAGCCAGCACTCTGGGGACTCAACTCCAAAAACCAAGGTTCATGAGCCCAACACCTTTGATAGCCACATAGTTCAGTCACTGATAGTCCTGGAACTGGGACACCCAATATGTACATTTTAGCCTAAAAGTGGGATTAGCCAATGTCAGCTGACCAACCTTGAGATGGGTTCAGCTGATGCCCTGAGAGGGGGATAGGCTGACCAGCCTGAGGGATGGCCCACCCCCCTGAAAGGGGGATAGGCCAACCTAGGAGGGGAATAGGCCAACCTAAGGAGGGGGATAGGCCAACCTCCTGAAAGGGGGATAGGCCAACCAGGCTGGGGGATGGCCCACCCCTCTGAAAAGGGGATAGGCCAACCTAGGAGGGGGATGGCCCACCCTCCTGAAAAGGGGATAGGCTGACCTGGCTGGGGGATGGCCCACCCTCCTGAAAGGGGGATAGGCCAACCTAGGAGGGAGATGGCCCACCCTCCTGAAAAGGGGATAGGCTGACCTGGCAGGGGGATAGCCCACCCCCCTGAAAGTGGGATAGGCTACCCTCCTTGTGGGATGGCCAACCTTCTGGGGGGATGACCCAAGTTCTGAGAGTAGGTCCAGTCAACCTCACTGGTGTGATAACCCATGTCCTGACAGTGATCTTGCATGACCCTAATTTTCCAACTCCTCACAAATTTGACTACTTGATGACCTTGTTCTCAGCCCATGATACACCAACTTCATTGTTGTAACCATAAATATGTTTAAGATATTTTTGATCAAAAATCATTAAGATTTCAAAAGACTACCAAGTAGAATTTGGGGGTATTTACAAGCATACAGGAAAATTTAAAGGGTAACTTGTAACCAGGAAGATGTTCCCTTTTTTCCATGTGGCAAGGAAATGGCATCAGCAGGAATGGAGTGAACAAATTTCTTTGGTAGGAGGGAAGTCTTGTTTGGCCCCTTTTCATACCCACATTGAGCATACTTGCACTCATAGGTTATGGTTTTACCTGCAGAACCACACTCCCACTTCTGCATGGTTCCACATTGAGGGCATTGGACTGGCAATTTCTCTCCCCAAGGTCTGATATACTTATCAGTCCACATTAGTTTCTCCACCACCACCTTTTCCACCTTGTCCACTCGTTGCCCCTCAGACTTCTACATGATGATAATGATGTTAGAATGCCTACCAAGCAGAGCAGTCATTGAGGGCAAATTTTGCTGCCTGGGCAACAGGGAAACTTTGAACAATGACACTCTCAAGCAGACTCAAGAGGTAGGAGGTAGTGCCACCCAGCTGCAGCCTTTGAGCATCAAAGAGGATCATTGATCTTGGCTTGAATCTGGAAAAGGTCAGAGAAAAAAATCCTAAAATCCTGGAAATACTTACTTAGCAGCCACCTCTTTGAGATCATTGAAGCTCTCTTGTTGAGTTACCACAGAGCCACAGACATTGAATATAATATCTGCATTCTGGACAAGTTTGGTGAGGGGGTTGGACAAGATTTGGAGGCACTGGACATGGTCAGAAAGCTGCCAACTAGGAGATTTGGACACTTACTTCAGACACCTTGGATGATATTGGTTTATTATCAATATGACCAAAGAAGAGATCCCCTCTTTCCTCATCACTATGAGTGGTGAGGAAAATGACCACCCTTGTGAATGATGACAAGGAATGGGTCAGGTTCATTGCTGCCTTCTCAAAAGTCCTCATGGACTCCTCAGTAGCCAAGTTGAAGGACAGGTGAGAGAAGTGGTAGTGGTCCTTATCAAAATATGGCTGGAAGTAGCAGTCCATCATGTTGGCCTGGGCATGACCAACCTCTAGGTTGTCCAAGTGGAGGTGGACAAGGGCAGTGGGGAGGGAGGCTACTTGGGCAGAGGTAGCATGCTGGAAGGCACCCAGGACAAGGGGGGTTGGGCAAGGACAGGGGTTCCTTGAGAGTAGAAGCCCCTACATGTTGTAAATATAAGTGCATGTGGGGAGATGGTGGACTTACAAAGTAAGGCTGAGGGTTGGCTTGATTCTCCTTCCAGTGGCAAGTCACACACTTGAAAGTGACATCACCTTGCTCCAGCTTGTCCTGTGCTCCCTCAGGAATCACTAGGCATTTACTGCAAACTACCCTTCTGCAGTATTTTTCATCACAGAGCCATAAGAGGCTTCCCCCATCTCTGCACATAACACAGAACTGTGGAAGTCATCAACAGGAGTATCAAATATGATGAGAAGCTTACATTGTTGATGGTGGGCCACTGCTTGGGTGTTGACCTGCTAGAAGCAGTTAATGCTTTACCCTTTTTCTTCTGAAAAGCCTGCAAGGTAACTCTTGGGGCCTTCCCCCCAGTGACCTTGTTGGCTGATTGCTTGGTCCTTGCCATGGTTGAATAAAGGTCTGGCAGGCATTCAAGTGAGTACCATGACAAAAGAGAGGGATGAAAGGGAGGGGGAGTGTCTTACCTTAAATGCTGATCAACCCTAATGTCACAGTACACAGTGCAGTGGTAAATTTATGATCAAACGCACTAGCAGTGACCCAACACACAGCAGAAGGTTAATATGCAGTCAACATGGTCTGGGACACATGGCTTACAACAATGGTGGACATACAGTAGTAGGGTTGTAGGATACATATAAGAAGGTTTATGCAAATTAACCATAGTATGGGATTACTGGCTTACCTGCAAGATATTTCTCCAAGATATTTCACTGCAGTGGGGCAACAAAACACCCAGAAGGTTGTCAGCATATATGAACAAATGTTGTAGGGTGGTGCAGCCTACCTCAACAACTGATGTATGTACACAGGACAGTTAAGGGTATTGGCATGTAGTAAATATGGTTGCTGCTATGGCTTATTGTACCTTGCTATGGAGGGTTGACAAAACATGCATAAGAGTATTAGCATCAATGTAGTATGTGACAACATTCACAAGCACCTTAGCATGCTGAATGACAGATGTGGAGGGAATGGCTTACCTCGACAGCTGGTATATGTTGCACAACATGGGGAGTGTTTGCTAAGAGTGTTGAAGTGGAATGGTTTGCTCCACTATGCTGGGGGGATGGTAGTATGGAAGATGCAAGGTGTTATCATGGAAGATGCAGGAAGGTGTTGGGATAGAGTGAGTATGTTGTTGGAATATAAACTGCCCCCTAGGTAGTACATTCTTTAGGTGCGAAGATTAGTTGCTTACATAAGCAGAAAAGCGGACTACAGTACAGTAAATTTTCCTCTAGTCTCCTCAGTAGCTTGGTGTTACTGAGGAGTAAGTCACTCTTTTGTACTTAACTTTACATTTACTGATGACCTGTAGAGTAACTATCTGACAGGTAGATATTAATATAGTAGCTTGGTGTTACTGAGGAAGTAACTATCTGACATATGTGACAACACTCACAAGTGTAACAGCATGCATGAATGACAGATGTGTGGGAATGGCTTACCTTGACTGCCAGTATATGTTGCACAAAGTGCAGGGTATTCATGCAAGATAAATGTGTTGAGGTGGAACAGCACACTACTTCACTGTGGTGGGGCAACATGACACCAGGAAGGTGTTAGAAGAGAGGGCATGGGGGAGAGCATCTCACCTTGACATTTGGTGTATACATGGGACATGGGGGTTTGTTGGCATGTAGCAAGTACAATCATGGATAAGTCTTACCTGGCTGGGTTGGGTGACATGGCAACATGTAGAAATGAATGTTACTATGTCTAAGAGATGGTCAGGGTGAACAGCTTACCTCAATACCTGATATATGTACAGAACGTGTCAAACACATTAGTATGTATGAAACAGAGTTGGGTGGGGCAACTCACCTTGAAGGCAGATTTGAAAGGTGAAATGCTAGCAATGGCATGAAGTTGTTAGGGCAAATGCAGGGTTTGCTGAGGAGGTGTGGCTTACCTGGAGTGTAATGGTACAGGTGACTAAGTGAATGACAGGGTGTGTTAGAATGGAATTGCAAGCATGCGAGTGTGAATGACTTACCATGCAACTTGGACTTGGTACAAGATGAGTGGGGCAGGAAAAAAATGGCTGAAGGAATGACATGGATTTCCACAGTTGACTGGCACATGACCATGTTTACAAGAGCCAGTTTTTCTAACACAGATTTCCACAGTTGACCAGCACATGACCATGATCACAGCAGCTGGTTTTTTTTGCACAGTCACATGCAGGTCAAACACATCCAAACTCCTTGTGTATATATATCAGCAGCTTGCATTCCCACAACAGTGTTTTTTTCCCTCTCATCCTCATTTTCAAATTGCTGCTGTTGTCATCATCACCCACTATCATTGTTGTCATCTCAAAAATGGTTTGTCAGTCCCTTTTTTTTTGTTTTCTTTTTTCTTTTTTTGCATTATGTTAACTGCAGTCCATAGTTGTACCACTGCATGTAAACCTCTATGCCATTGTAGTGTCCCATGCACTTGTAAATATGTGAACTTTCAAGGTAAGTTGTTCCATCCCACACCCACTCCTCATACATGCTAACATGTGTTGAGTGTCATGTTCCCCCCACCATAGTGAAGCAAGCCCTTCCACCTCAACACTCTTAGTGAACACTACCCACATTGTGCAACATACACCAGCCATTGAGGTAAGCCATTCCCACCACATCCATCATACAGCATGCTAAGATATTTGTGAATGTCATTGTGTACTTAGTCCCAACACCCTCCCATGTCACATATGTGCTCCATGCTCACAGCCTTGTGTGTCCCTTGTACATACTTTGGCCATCAAGGTAAGTCATTCCCCTACCCCCACCCCATTGGCCACTCCTCATATACTAATACCTTTCCACTGTCACATCCCCCACCAGTGATGTTCCCCCTTGATGCATTTATTATGCACACACATGTTGCATGTCATGAAAGATGTTCTGGCATTGAGGTAAGGCATTCCTCCCCAACTATTGTTCAACCCTGCTGATACATTTGTGCATGTTGTCATGTATGTACCCCATACCTTTCCTCACCATTGTGAAGTCTGCCATAGGTGATGGGTGGTTGTTGTGTGAACTAATTATTCATAGGCACCATTCTGTCATTGTGCAAACTGCAGCTGCACATGTCTGGATGGTGACCCTCCATCCACCTTGTACCTGGCCAGTACATTGTTGGTATGGGGGGTAGTTACTATATTGTAGAGTAGTGTAGCAATAGTCCATGCTTGCTAGTGCGGGCTGGCTTAATATATACAAGTCTGTGCTCACAAGTGTGTGCCAGTAACTATTTGTCTTGGTGACTTGGTCCATGTCTACAAGTGTAGACTGGCCTAATATAAAATGTTGCTATTTTTTTGCTGAACTTAGTCTGTGCCAACTGGTGTTGGCCAGTAAGTGTTGGTCTGGAGGGATTTGGTCCATGCTTGCCAGTGCAGGCTGGCCTGATAAATAAAACATTGCTATCCTTTTTTGAACTTGGTCTGTGCCAACTTGTGTTGGCCAGCAACTGTTGGTCTGGGGGGATTTGGTCCATGCTTGCCAGTGTTGGCTGGCCTCATAAATAAAACACTGCTATCTTTTTCTGAACTTAGTCTGTGCCAACTTGTGTTGGCCAGCAACTGTTGGTCTGGGGGGATTTGGTCTATGTCTGCCAGTGCAGGCTGGCCTCATAAATAACACATTGCTATTTTTTGTCTTCACTTAGTCTGTGCCAACTTGTGTTGGCCAGCAACTGTTAGTCTGGGAGGATTTGGTCCATGCCTGCCAGTGCAGGCTGGCCTAATAATTGAAACATTGCTTTCTTTTTCTCAACTTGGCCTGTTCCAACTGGTGTTGGCCAGCAACTGTTGGTCTGGGGGGATTTAGTCCATGCCTGCCAGTGCAGGCTGGCCTGATAATTGAAACATTGCTTTCTTTTTCTCAACTTGGTCTGTGCCAACTGGTGTTGGCCAGCAACTGTTGGTCTGGGGGGATTTGGTCCATGCCTGCCAGTGCAGGCTGGCCTCATAAATAATACATTGCTATCTTTTTCTGAACTTAGTCTGTGCCAACTGGTGTTGGCTAACACATTGCTATTTTTTTTCTTCACTTAGTCTGTGCTGACTTGCATTGGCCAGCAACTGTTGGTCTGGGGGGAGTTGGTCCATGCCTGCCAGTGCAGGCTGGCCTCATAAATAATACATTGCTATCTTTTTCTGAACTTAGTCTGTGCCAACTGGTGTTGGCTAACACATTGCTATTTTTTTTCTTCACTTAGTCTGTGCTGACTTGCATTGGCCAGCAACTATTGGTCTGGGGGAATTTGGTCCATGCCTGCCAGTGTAGGTTGGCCTAATAAATCACAGGATCCTTTTTCTTCATTTTCACTTCATTTTTTTTTCCTGGATGACCTGCTTCTGCTCTGGGGGGAAGGGCCCTCCTGGACAGTTGCCAGTGAGTCTGTTCCACTGGGAACTTCTTTTTTTGTTCTGTTTGTTTTGATTTGTAACTTGGTTCCCAACTTATCACCCTAATTTATCTTGAAAGGGTTTTGACTTGCCTTGTTTTTATCTTCACTTTTTGTCATTTTTGAGGCCTAACCCTAACCCTAAGCTTATGTCCCATATATAGAATGAGTAGGCTCCAGGCACAGTTACCCATTTTGAATAACAATTTCATGGCTTAAAAATTTACACACTCTGCTGCATCCCACTACATCATCATCACCCCTGAGCCCACAAGTCTGCAATGAATTCTTCCTCAACCTCCTCTGATGCCCTGTCTGCCATGGTGGATGGCATCCTGATGACTGTACTTCAGGGATCCAAACCCTCCACATCCATTGTACTACAAAAATCAGACCTTAGGAAGCCAAGGTATTGAGAAATACTTCCTCCTTGGTGGCTACACCTTGCTTGATGTAATATCATAGACTGACAGTCATGTCCCAATTGACTAACCTCTAAAGGGTTATGGCTGCAGAAGACCTTCCTTCTGCATCTATTTCCTCCAATGAAACCAAGCTGTCTGCCCTTGTCATTGCCCATGCAATCCTGAACCCCTGTGAGTCTGCCTCCAGACACTCAAAGTGCAATGTCTGAGTCCTGAAAAAGATGTAACCAAGTGGGACATTGATAGGTTTGCTGAACCCAGGCCCCATGCTGCAGACAAGACCAAGTATTTTCAATATCCCCAATGGGGGCACATCTCTGACCCTGCCACTGTTGGATGTCCATGGTAGAGTAATGCTTTGGTATCTCCCAGGCATCATTCTTCCTGAAAGAGTGGTGAAGCAGTCTCTTCCTGCATGTATATGTTATATTTATATTAATGCACTGGTAGAAACACCTCAATAAGATTCACCTCCCTTTGAAAGGCTGGCTTATGAAGCACTCCAAGAGGAAAGATGAGTCCAGCAAGAGGTTTGGCCATAGACATGTACCAGACCTTGATGGCAGAGAAGTGGACTCATTAACTGATGCCATGTTTGGCCATGGCAGGCTTATGATCTCTCCTGCAACTTTCCAGCAGGGTCATCTGGTACTCTTCTCCTTGTGGTCTGGTGTGGATTGCAAGGCTAATGGTCTCAAAGAGGTTGCAGGACAATGTCTATGAAAGTTCCAATCTCAAAATTCCAGACTTTCTGCTAAATAGTATTCCTGTGTTAGTTGATTCTGGTTCTTCTCATTGTTTTATAGACCCTTCTCTAGTCAGTAAATATTCTGTACCTATGAAACCTGTCTCTCTGCCCATTCTGCTTCACTTGTCTGATGGTAGCTCAAATGATGTAATCTCACAAGGAGTAGATCTGTCTGTCTGCTTCCCTTCTGGCAATATCACCTCCATTTCTCTTTATGTTACTCTGTTGGATTCCTCATGCTCATTGGTACTAGGACACAACTGGCTCACCTGCTACAATCCATTGATTGACTGGGTACTGGGCTGTATCTCATTCTGACCACCACCACAAGGGATGCCAATGCCCCTGGTGCCTCCATCACCATCAACAACTACCCCAGCACCAACCACAACATCCTCTGATCTGTCCTCCAACACTCTGCCACCTTTGCTGAAGGCTCCCAACTTGCCACTTCCACTGCACATCTCCCTCATCAGGGTCACCACCTACCTCCACACTTGTGCTCTCCCTGGTTCAGTGCAGTTCAGTCTGCACCTGCACCCTGATGATGTCTTACTTCATGTGTCCTCTGCTTCACCCTCTCCTCCTGATCTCTCTTTGGTCCCCCCTGAATACCACAAGTTTGCCAATGTCTTTAGCAAGGTGAAAGTGACCAAGCTGCCATTGCACTGCAGCTTTGACCTGAAGATCAATATTGAGGAAGGGCCCTCTCCACCCATTGGCATGATCTACTCCCTCTTGCTGCCCAAGCTCAAGGCCCTCTGCAGCTTCATTGACAAGCACCTCAGCCATGGCTTCATCAAGCAATCTACTTCTGCCCACAGTGCACCTGTCCTCTTCATCAAGAAGGAGGATGGCTCCCTCTGCCTCTGTGTCAACTACCAAGGTGTCATATGCATGTATTTAGGTTGCACTACTAGTAAGTACACTACCAGTAGTTATCTGTTTTCCAGTAGTAGTGTGTGTGAACTCTGGACCAGTGTCCACCTCTGGACCCTCTAGTCCAAGTCTTGTTCTCTGTTTAGTCTAGCACTACCATGTTCCTTAGTATGGTTAGTTATTACTGTGCATTTGTCAGACCTGTGTCTACTACCGGTAGACAGGTTCCCGGACTTTCTTTAGTCACTCACTTACTAATGTTTGTACATAGCCTCTTAGTTATTACCAAGACTACCAGAACTCCAGTAGTGCCCCCTCCAGACTAGTAGTATAAATACTTAGTTATATCTGTACTGTAGAGCCAGTCAGATAATCAACCTAGAACCTGGAGTATCCAGTATCTCAACCACTACCTGGACCTGTCCAAGGGCACAGCACACAAGCTGAGGCTGATTTGGGTGGTGGACCCCTATCGAGCCTGGGCTTCGACCCCCACAGACCACATGCCACCCAACCCCAGCTCTTACGAGCTCTGGCACAGTAGCCCAGCTCCGGACATGCCAGAACTACAAAGCCTGGCTTAACCCAACTTCAGAAGAAATGTTCTTAACAGTATTATCTGACTCAACTTGGACAGGTCTCCAAAAACAGATGAAGTACCTCCTCCAGAATTTCAGCTCTATGGACCAAAAGTCTGAATCACACTCTTTTACCCTATTCCCCATATCTTCCCTGGAATCTTTGAAAAGGCTTCCTAGGCAGTTTTTAGGTGTTGCCACCAACTCTATGCCTCTTTTGGCACCCTACCTGGCAGCATCACTCCAGCAATGTTTATTGCACCCTTGTTTGGGTTCCCTGGCACAGCATGTATCCAGATCACCACTAGCTCTTCCACTTTGATCCATTGATCAATCAGAAACTGAGTAGTAACCATTTCTGGCCTGCTTTGTCAGGAATGCCAACCCCTAGGCCTCTATGTTCCACACCGGGACACCTCCAGCTCGATTGTTTGCCTTTTGAGCATCTGTTTTTCTGTCCAATCTGCCAGACAACTTTAATGACACACCTACTTTCTCACCTGCCAGCCTTTGTAGGATCCAGCTGGACTTCACTGGCACTCAGCTCCAGACCTTTGCACTGCAGAGAAAGAAGTGAGAGGACTCAGGGAGTGACTCTAAAGGCTAGTCAGACCCTGTAGGGAATCCTGTTGAAGAGAAGAACTAGTAGGAAAAGAAAACAGAAAAAGAACTGAGACACTTAGCCTGAATAACTCAACTGAACTCTGCTGCTCCACCACCTTAGGATTTCCCTAAGGCTGCTCAGGCCTCACTCTCAAGGGCTGTAGCAGTAAGAGACTGCCACAGACTGGTCCCACCAGTCTGTGATCCCCAGCCTCTATAGTGGTAGCTTCTTTTTCTCATAGCTAGTACAAATTCAAAGTCAAGTCTGTATGTGCTTACTAATCAACCTCTTGCCTCGCCACTAAGTCCCCATCCCACTTACAAAACAGGGATCAAGCCCCTTAGAAAAGTAAATAAGATCCTCCACACCTCAAACCTCTCATATCCATCTATTCCCTTAACAGGGAGCTCCCACTCCCTACATCTGAGGGGGTCTTCGAATCTCGACTGTCCTCAGTCACTTCCCATACCCAAGGACTTATGTAGGTAGAGGGGAAGGACAGAGTCCCGAAGCTTTTCCAGCTCAAGTCGAGGGTTCAGGTCGAGGCACAAAGCCTTTACGAAGGGGTCGAGGGTCCAGATCGAGGCACGAAGCCTTTTCGAAGGGGTCGAGGGTCGTGATTGAGGCACGAAGCCTTTTCAAAGGGGTCGAAGGTCCAGATCGAGGCACAAAGCCTTTTCGAAGGGGTCGAAGGTCCAGATCGAGGTGCAAAGCCTTTTCAAAGGGGTCGAGGGTCACGATCGAGGCGCACAAAAGGGGGCTCAAGGGAGGCTCAAAGCCTGCATGAGGTAGTTAACAGTCTCGAGTCATCATATTTACCTGAAAACAAAACTATCAGATTGTTCCTTGTGGTGATCTTCACCTCTTATCTTCGCTTTCTCTTTTTTACATGGTCTCTTACTTACTACCATTTGATTCCCCTTCTTATTTGCTACTTACTACTTCTTTTCCCAGCCTTCTAGGCCAATTCCTAGTGTTGTGGCACATCAGCCACCCTTTGTTTACTGTTATTTACTTTGAAGCGCACTTAGTGTAGCTGAGTCCAGTGTTGACACCTTTGGTTGCTCACACTGGACTCTAGGTACTGTGTACCCTCATATCTCTACTTAATCTATGGTTGCTCACACTGGACTCTAGTCTGGTTATCCCCCTAGCTCACTAGAGCTTTAGGAGTCGATTAGGATCCCCCTAGGGACCCCTTTACTTCTTTGCTGCTCACACAGATATGTGTACTTAACTAGTGCCCTTGGTCACTTCATGGTGTCCTTCAGACAGCTGACTATGAGGGAAATATATGACATAAAAGAAAGCAAACCTATCCCCCTCCTTCGAAGAGGGGGATGAAGTGGTAGGTATGTATCGGAAGCGGCAGTGGCACTTGGCCTGACTGCCTTCGAGCACACTTCGAAGCTTCGAATGTAATATCATAAGACTGGTCAGTAGTTTATGTACGATTGGTGCCTAGCACACTCTCATCCTCATAAGCCCTTAAGGCTCGTAGCTTAGCTTGTATGAACTAATATATATACTAAACAAAAATAAACATGGAAAGGGGCACCAAACTCTGATTATATTCTGCTACTTCAATTCTTGCTTCTTGTGTACAACCGAAGGTTACCTCGAAGCTGCATATTTACTCTTCTCACCTCTTGACCTTCGAGGGGTTCTTCGAGCTTCAAATATCCTTGTATTAAGTAGTAGTCAGTAAAACGAAGCAATATAGAAATGAAACACTTGGGCCTTCGAGCTCGAAAGGTGAGCTCGCATCAGTATGTACTAAGGAGGGGCTTCGCTTTGCCACCTCTTCACTCTCTCTTGGTGTCCTAGATACTCATAGATACTCGCCATGGGTTCACAAAAGCTGTCAGCATATAATAAACAAATGAGAACGAAAGAAAACTGGTGGGAGGGCCTTCGAGCCCTCAGGCAGATGCTTCGAGGCTTTGACTTGTCACTTTGAGGCTTGACTGGTCACTTTGAGGCTCCAACTGGTTGCTTTGAGGCTTCAACTATACCTGGGTACCCTTCTTCAACCCACAACCATGGTGTAGGGTGCCCCGGTCCTTCTTGTATCCTCACTCTCACCATTCGATGACTAACCATGAGAGCATGAGCCCTCGAACGAGAGTAAGGGTCCAATGGGACAGGGCTGGGTTGCCAGATCGAAGAAGAGGTCTCGAAAGCGGCTCACTGCTCCAGAGAGTGTCTTCTAGGAAGACCGAGAACACCCTCCAGAGTAAACCTGTAAACAGACTACCATAAGTAACATATTCATGAAAGAAACTAAATACTTGAGCCTTTGAGCTCTGTGCTCGATGTCAAGAGTCAACTGCTTGTGAGGCCTACAAACAAGCCTCAAAGGGGTCTCATGCTCATCGCTCTCCTCAGAAACCTTCGTGCACCCTAAACAATATAACAGTGAGTATAAACACCTAAGAAAAACATAAAAACACGAAGGGTAAGGCTCAGGTCTTGTCCCGAGTGCCAGTGGGGGCCTGGGCTTTGCTTCGGCTCGATCCCCAGCCTTGTAGCCTCGAAAACTCGATGTGGCACTCCATATAGCCTAGGGAAAAGGAACCATAAGTCCACTGAACACTGACAAGAGGGAGGGTACATGTAAACATGCCCATTGCATGAGCAAGGGCCTCCTCGCCACCTTCAAACTTCTCCCTTGACACAGGGAGGCTTCTGCATCTTCTTGTACAGTATCTGTGGTGTCCTGACTCTTAAGGTGGCTTCCTTAGTTGATTTTCGAGTGGTCAAAATTGCTGTAGACTCGAGAATGGCGCTCCACCCACCAGAGTGGGGAGCCTTGACCTGTAGCATCAGTATCACTCCTCTAAGACACTGTACCTTTCTCCCATACACTTCATAGCCTTTAAATAAACAGTTCTCGGACTTCTGGGACAAACTGGCATTGATTTCCACAGCAGCAGCACTGCAGGTGTGAGGTGCAAGTGAGTGCATGTCATTGACACATAACATGGTGGTGCCACTTCGCTTAGCGGGCTGACTAAGCATGCTCAGACTCATCATGCAAGTCTCTACTCCAAGACTCCGAGTCCATCCCTGCTGCAAATATATCAGTAAAATTGTCCATCCACCTAACCTACTGCTGCTGTGAGTTCTCCAAAACTCAGGTAAGATCTCCTTTATCCTCCAAGAAACTGATTTTAGGGTTTTTCTTCGAATTTTCGCTTCTGGTGGCTTCCTCCAAGCCACCACCTTCGACTGCCCCTCGACTTCAACTCCTGACTCAGTTTCTTCGACTTCTACACTTCCTGCTCGCTCTGGGACCTCGCAGAGGTCACCTCTAGGCTCCAATGTGGGCTTTGGTACTTCGAGGGCATGTGCTTCTGCCTTGACTGGTCGCTTGTTCGCTCTTTGCTCATCTTCAGCATCTTGGGGCTCAATGGAAGGGTTCTGAGGGGGAATATCAGTACAGGGTGATGAAGAAGGATGGAGATACTTGGGTTGGGAAACTGGTGAGTCTCCCCAGGCTTCTGTTACTTCGAGCTCAACTGACGCCTTCGCTCCCAGTACTTTTCCTTTGCCTTTCTCTTCTAGTCTTCCTCGTAGACACTCTCCCTGTAGTCCAGCTGTTAGTGACCCTTTGGCAATACATGAAGTGACCTCTATGCATTCGAAGCTGGACTCGATACTGTCAACTTTGACAACCTGGCTTCTCAAGCCTTCTCCTGGTGCCTTTGAGAGCTTCAAAGAGTTCTGTGAATTGTGAGTAAGTGACTGAATTTCAAGCGAAGTAGAACTTGAGGACTGCAAGGCTTTCAAGCCTGGCCTCGCACTCTCGCTGCATTTCTCTGGCTCTTGACATTGCTCCTCAGCCATTGCAGCTCTTGACTCTCGCATTTCAGCTTCATACTGAGCCTCTTGAGTGCTCCACTGATCTCTTGCAAGGTGCGCTTCCTTCAACTCGAAGTGGTACCCTTCTTCAAGCAACCTTTCAGCCTCCCGAGCGACCTGGTATGTGAGCCATGGGTCATCCACATACTGCCTTCGATCATTCCACTTGAGCCTTCGAAGGATCTTGCCCTGAAACTCTTGATCGAACCCTTCAAGGAATAAGTCGTCCTTCTTGATCCATGAAAGCTGGCTTGAAATTCGAAGTTGCGCTGCGATGTCAGTGAAGCATAACCGGTAGTTGAGTAAGGCTTGGTATGAATTGATCTTGACCTTCTTTTGCTTGTTGACTAGGTCATAGAGGTCGCGCTTTGAATAGCAAACTGTGGGGCACCTAAGCAAAGAAAAAAGTCGAGTTGCATCTTTAAGAAAGTCAGCCCAGTCTGTTTCAGCATGAAGTAAGTGTCTCCATCGCTCGAACTCCTCAATACCAAGGTAGTAGATGGACCATCGAGCCCATTCATGATCTTTGAGGCAGCTGGCTTGCATGCAAAGCTCTCGAACATCCTCCAAGAACCATATTAAGTCATCTGGGTGCCCTGAGAACCTTGGGGCCCCTTCTTCATTCCCTTGAGGCATTCCATCGAGGGGTTGAGGGGCGCTTCACAGCCACTCTACCACCAGCTGACCTTCAGTGCTTGAACCTGACCTTTGATCTGCACTTTCATGCCTTGACTGACCCTTGTAGCTTTCGAAATCCCTATAATAGAGCATAGTAAGTAATTTAGAAGAAGAAAAATCATGTAGCTGTGTCCAGAAAATTTATTCTTGCCACACAGCTTCTCTCGTCTCGCCTCGAGGGTTGCTCCAGTGCCTCGAAATCGTCCTAACTCATTCCTGAAACTTCTAAAACTGTAGATTGACTCCTAAAATGAAATAATAGATACTTAGCTTCGCTCCTAAGCACCCAAACTGTCAGTAGAAATAGTGTTCTCCTCCCCAAGACCAGGATCCCCTCGCAGTGGGCTCCAGATGATGAGACTGATGAAGTGGGACTAAGGGTGGACTGAGGATACTGAAGGGGGGAGATCTTCCTAAGGGGCTTCTATAGCCTGAAAGGGAGTGCTGTCTGAGGAGAAGACATCTGGGGCAGTCTGAGATCTGTCTGAAGACTGAAGGCACTCGCAATGGCCTTCTCAAACTTGAACTCGAACTCGTAACTCAGTACTTCAATGTTCTTTTCCGTAAGTAGTTACAGAGGAGTGTAGGTGCGCGTGGGCTTATGTAAGCTACCTCACGTGCCTAAACTCGAAGCTAAGTGAAGACTAAGGTAAAAGAACAAAAACAAAAGAAAAGAAAATAAAGAGCAAAGTAAAAAGTAAAAGTAAAAGCTATAAAACCAAAAGAATATCATAGTGGGGAGTACTCACTCCCTACAGCGCTCCCTAGCCACATGACACTCCCACTCATTCTCCACCTTTTTCCCATGACTTCAGTTTCTCCAGCCTCCAGAACTCTGCCAGCCCTGCCAGCTGATGAGGTGTTGATCACCAAGGCTTGTTTTAGGGGCATTACCCTTCTTAGGAAGGTTGAAAACAAGGGTCTACTCAAAAAAATTGTCTTTCTCATTTACATTCTCAGTAAGCAGAGAAACATCCTCTCTCAAAGAGTAAACCATTACCCTTGACATCACCCTCTTGAACTACCTATGTCTCCTTCTACTCCTTCCCTCCCTACTCCTCCTCCTCCCATAGCATTTCACCCAGAGTGTCACCCTACTCCCCTACCAATGTCTCCACCATCATCTTCATTTCCCCCCAGGTCCCCTCTCCCCTGGACACTCCCTGACCCCACCCCCCTCCAGGTACTCTCTGGAGCCTTCAGGGATGCCCCACTCCCTACAGTCCAGGTCCTCTTCATGACCCCAGCTGTACTAGGGGCCACCTGCTATGTCATTGGCAAAATGGTAACAAGGGCTTAACCAGCACTACCAGCTGGGACTCAACCTCTGGCCTCTCCCAGTTTTCATCTTCTGGCCACTCTCGACCTTCATTCTGCTACCCTAACCTGGTAACACCTCTGTATGGGCTGTACATATCCAATCTTCCCACACCCTTTGCACCCTTGTACAAGCTCTCCCAACTCCCGACACTACCAGCCATTTCCAGCCTATGGGTCCTCAAGGGCTTGGACCCTAGAAAGGGGGATAGACCAGTCACATGACCACCCACCCCTTGTGACCTTTTTGTAAATACACCTCCAGTAGTACCCCATATTTTATCAGACCACCGGTATTTCCAGCTTTGAATATTTTCTTGCCCACCTTGTTACTACTCACAATACCTTCGTTTTTAGACTCTGTCTGGTCACCTCTGGTACATACATATACTTCCAGCTTGTCTCTTTGCAACACCGGTACCTTATATTTAGCAATGTTCCCTGTGTTGTTTTGCCTTTCTGGATTGTCTCATTTTTCTCATGATACTCACCCTCACTTTCAAAACTTGGACTGGTACCTCCAGACCTCCAGATAACCCACTCTTGTTCACTGTCTATGCACAGACAAAGGTACTCATAGACTAAAGCGGGAGGTGACAAAGGGAGGTTAGCTTTATTTCTGGCCCAGTTTGTCCAAAGCCTTGGCCTCTTCACTCTCCTCACTACCTGACTCAGCAGGCAACTCCAGCTCTGGATATGTCATCTCTTGCAAAAGCTCTGCCATACTTTCAATCACATGATGGTGTGAGCTGCCAAGTGTCCTGACCATTTGCCGGAGCTGTGCCATCTCCTCAGTATGCCAGTCTATTGCAGTGGCAATAGCATATAGACCACCAGTAATTGAAGTGTCGCATGCAACACTCTTGCCTTTCTTGGCCTGTGAGCTCCCACCCACCACCTCCACTTCCAGACTCTTAGCCTGTGCATGCTTCTTTTTCTCACTGTCTCTCAGTGACATACTCTCTGCCAGAACTACGTGCTTCCAGACCTTCTTTGTACTGGCTGGCATGCATTGCTCCTTCATCAATGAACATCAGTCACACAATTTCTTCCCATGCTTACTGGCTTTGGCCAGCTTGTAAGTGCAATCAACCTCGGCCCTAGCACATCAGGCACAGGTCATGTGATCCACTTGTGGCCCCCCCTGACTGTGCGACCCCTCTGCCAGTACTGGATTAGGCTCAGCTGGTGTTGATGAACTCACCTCTGGGTCACATGACTGTGACCCTCTGCCCTCAATCTGACTAGCCACCCATGCCTGCACCTCCCACTCTCGGTGCTTGTTCACCTCCCTTTCCTGGCACTCATTTTCCTCCTTCTCCTGGTGCTCATTCTCCTCTCTCTCCCAGCACTCAGCTTCCTCCTGCCTATGCAACTCTGCCACCTCTCTCTCCTGGGGCTCAGCCTCAGCCCTCTCCCAGGCCACAGCCTCCTCTGCTGCCTTTTGATCTTTTTGCACCTTCTTCCAGTGCTGCCTCTTGTTGTATTTGGCTTTAGCGACAGCCTCATCATTGTCGCTGTTGGATTGAATAGCAGAGTCTGGGACTGCCGACCAGTCCCAGACAGCAGTGGCCAGTGGAGTAGGAATGAGCAATGAGGGTTGAGATATGAAGGGTAAGGTTTGATGGCAGACTATGAAAGTTGGTCACTCCCTTTTTGAAGACCAGTACACGTGTGTGTCACTTGATTAGCCAGCCACATGTCACAGCCTAGACATATCCCTTGCTTGGTCCTCATGGGCTCCACCCTAAGAGGGGGATGCTGTCATATGCATGTATTTAGGTCACACTACTAGTAAGTACACTACCGGTAGTTATCTGTTTTCTGGTAGTAGTGTGCATGAACTCTGGACTGGTGTCCACCTCCAGACCCTCTAGTCCGAGTCTTGTTCTCTGTTTAGTCTAGCACTACCACATTCCTTAGTATGATTAGTTATTACTGTGCATTTGTCAGACCTGTGTCTACTACTGGTAGACAGGTTCCCAGACTTTCCTTAGTCACTCACTTACTAACGTTCATACATAGCCTCTTAGTTATTACCAAGACTACTGGAAATCCAGTAGTGCCCCCTCTGGACTAGTAGTATAAATACTTAGTTAGATCTGTACTGTAGAGCCAGTCAGATAATCAACCTAGAACCTGCAGTATCCAGTATCTTGACCACTACCTGGACCTGTCCAAGGGCACAGCACATGAGCTGAGGCCAATTTGGGTGGTGGACCCCTATCAAACCTGGGCTTTGACCCCCACAGGCCACATGCCACCCAACCCCAGCTCTTATGAGCTCTGGCACAGTAGCCCAGCTCCAGACATGCTGGAACTATGAAGCCCAGCTTAACCTGACATTGGAAGAAATGTTCTTAACACAAGGCTTTAACAAGATCATGAAGAAGGACTGCTACCTGCTACCACTCATCTCTGACCTTCTTGACTCACCAAGCCATGCCAAGCTATACACTAAGATCAACCTCTGCCATGCCTACCACCCCATCCACATCACCAAAGGCAACAAGTGGAAGACTGCCTTGTCCACCCACTATGGGTCTTACAAGTGGAGAGTAATGCCCTTTGGTCTTACTAATGTGCTGGCTGCCTTCCAGTGGTTCATCAACAGTATCTTCACAGATATGCTCGATGTCTTTGTCATGGTCTACCTTGATGACATCCTTATTTATTCTCACAACCTGGAGTTGCACTGCCAGCATGTAAAAGAGGTACTCTGATGCCTCTGCTGCCATGGCCTATATGCCAAGCCCAAAAAGTGCAAGTTCCATAGGGACTTGGTCAAGTACCTTGGCTACATTCTCTCCCCTTTGGGGCTTACTATGTCTGCTGATAAGGTCTAGTCAACCCATGATTGGCCAAAACCCTGCAAAGTCAGGGAGTTGGTTCATCTGAAGCTACTCCAAGATAGTCATTCCACTCACCTGCCTCACCCAAAAAAAACTCCTTGGAACTTTTCTGAGGAGTGCCACTCTGCCTTCCTCTGCCTCAAGGATGCCTTCACCACTGCCCCTGTCCTCACTCATTGGGTTTCTGACACACTGATCACTGTTGAGACCAATGCTTCCAATTATGCCACCACTGGCATTCTCTCCATCACTTGCACCAATGGTGAGCTGCACCCAGTTGCATTCTACTCCTGCACCCTCACTGCTCCCAAACTCAATTATGACACTCATGACAAGGAGTTGTTGGCTATCTACAAGGCCTTGTGACACTGGCAACATTACCTCAAGGGCTCTGCCACCCCTGCTGACATGGCCACCAACCACAAACACCTTGAGCATTTCTCTACATCTAAGGTTTTGACCTGCCAACAGGCCCACTGGTCTGAGTACCTTTCTCAGTTCAATCTTGCCATCCATTTTTGGCCTGGCTGCTTGGGGGCCAAGCCCAATGCACTCACAGGCTGTTGGGATGTCTACCCAAAAGGGGGGGATAGGGACTACATGCAAGTCAATCTGCACAACCTTCACCCTATGTTCACCCAAGAACAGTTTGTGTCATCCCTCCATACCACCCACCTCTTGGCCCCTGTCCTACATGCCACCATGGCCTTCAATGTTGAGAAGCTCCACTCTGACATCACCTCTGCTCTCCCTGCCAACCCTACATCAGCCACTCACCTCCTGACACTATCCACCCTGGGATGGTCCATCAACCCCAATGGTCTCCTCCACCTTGATGGCTGCACCTTCATCCCCAGTGTTGATGACCTCCACCTTAGAGTGCTTCAGTTCAAACATGACCACCCCCTTGCTGGCCACTTCAGGGAGAACCACACCCTAGAGCTCATCCACCATGACTACATACAGTGAGTGAAAAAAACCCTTGCAATGTTTTGCTATTTTGCACTAACTGCAGTGTAGCACTGGAGGCCATGGGAATCTTGCTTGGCCATAGTGGGATGGATGGTAGTACTGACTCTTGGCTACCAAGGGGTCACTGTATCATGTGATTTCGTCCAGCGGTCATTGAGATATGGTGCTTTTAAAACAGGTACATCATAGCAAGGGTTTATTCACTTTTGGCCAGGGTAGTAGAATCTCACTCAAATGAAGGGATAATTGTGGTTGTTTGGTCATACAAACAAAGATACACATATCAACAATGTGTCTGAGTTCCAAAAAGTTCCCACACTTCTTTGTTTCCAACCTCCACCACCATGAGATCCATCTCTGCCACCCAAAGGAATACTATCCTGACTATGCTTGATGCTGGTCACTCTGCTTCCTCTATTGCCTCTAGTACTGGCCTCCATCTCTCTATCATCTCTAGGCTTCATTCCAAGGAGCATTCCACCCTGAAAAAGTTCATTGGAGGTCATCCATCCAAGCTTTCCCCTGCCAATGTCTGCCATGCCATCCATCTTATCTCCACTTGCAAGGCAGAAAATGCTGTCCAGGTAACCAAAACTCTCACCAATATCATCAACCAGCCCCTCCACCCAAATAATGTCTGGAAACACTTAAAGAAGACTGGTATGAAGGCTGTGGTCAAGTGTAAATGACCTATCCTCTCTGCCAAGCATCACAAGGCAAGACTTGATTTTGCCTATGCTCACAAGGATTGGACTCTGGAGGACTGGAAGAGGGTGGCATGGTCTGATGAGACTAAAATCAACCACCTGGGGTCAGATGGTCACAAATGGGTTTGGAAAAAGCCAGGGGAGAAGCCGAATGATAGGCTAGTGGAGGGGACACTGAAGTTTGGAGGAGGTTCTCTCATGATGTGGGGCTGTATGACTTGGGAGGGTGTTGGATATACCACCAAGATTGATGGTAGGATGGATGGAGACCTTTACCTCCAAATTTTGAAGGATGAACTACAAGGTTCCCTTCAGTATTATGGTCTTCATCCTCCTGACATCATCTTCCAGCAGGACAATGACCCCAAGCACACCTGCAAGCAGGTCAAGGAGTGGCTGGAGGAGCAGGATTTTAGGACTGTGGTATGGCCTGCACAGTCCCCTGACCTCAAACCCATAGAACATGCCTGGGGTTACCTCAAGAGGAGGCTTGCAGAGTTTGAGCATCTCCCCAAGGGAATACTGGGTTTGTGGGAGAGGACTCAGGTGGAGTGGAACAATATACCAGCTGAAGAGTGTCAGAAGTTGATTAAAAGCATGCCTAGGAGGGTTGAGGCAGTGCTTAAAGCAAAAGGAGGCTATACCAATTACTGATATCCCCCATATACCCTTCCATTACCAAAAGTGAATAAACCCTCACAATGATGTACCTGTTTTAAAACCAACATATCTCAATGACCACTGTATGAAATCACATGATACAGTAACCCCTCAGTAGCCAAGAGTCAGTACTACCATCCATCCCACTATGGCCAAGCAAGATTC
This sequence comes from Pisolithus thermaeus, assembly GCA_024663475.1. Taxonomy (NCBI): domain Eukaryota; kingdom Fungi; phylum Basidiomycota; class Agaricomycetes; order Boletales; family Pisolithaceae; genus Pisolithus; species Pisolithus thermaeus. The sequence goes on from JANFAF010000004.1 coordinate 1,550,836, forward strand.
CCACACCCTCTGGTGCTACACTGCAGTTAGTGCAAAATAGCAAGACATTGCAGGGGTTTTTTCACTCACTGTATGGCCCAACCTCCACACCAATGTCAAGAAGTATGTTGGCTCTTGCACCACCCACAGCCACAGCAAAGCTCAGTGCCACTACCCATATGGCTTACTGAAGCAACTCCCCATCCCCAAAAGGCCTTGGAATTCCATCTCAATGGACTTTGTTGAGCACCTTCCCACCTCCAATGGCCACACCACCATCCTTGTTGTGGATTGCCTCCCCAAGCAAGCAGTCTTCATCCTGACACATGACTCCATCACCTCCACTGACCTTGCCAAGCTCTTCCTTGCCCATGTCTTCTCCAAGAATGGAGTACCTGCTCATGCCACCTCCAACCAAGGTCCTGAGTTTGTGTCCCACTTCTTCTGCTCCCTTGGTAAGGCCTTAGATATGTATCTTCATTTCACCCTGGGTTACCACCCCAAAGGCAACAGCCAAACTGAGCACATGAACCAGATGCTTGAGCAATACCTTCATGTCTACTGTAACTACCAGCAAGACAACTGGGCCAACCTACTACTGCCAGCCAAGTTCACATTCAACAATGCACCTAGTGTGTCACATCCATGATGAGCATGTAAGGTCTGGACCATAGTCTGACTATCTCAAGTACTGTTCTAGCCCTACAGGCTTCCATTGTGTAACTCTGTTCCATCTCTTATTTAACTCTTGACCTATTTCTGTTTCTGTTTCTATTTTTAGTATACTTCTCTCATGCTCCTAAGTGACTCACCATACTTGTATATCTGACTAATTCCTATATTATCTGGGTATCTGGCAACTACCAACTTACCTTACTAATACCTCACTAATACTCTTAATCATCCATACTGCATCCTGGCAGTCACTGCACCCCAGACATTGCTTTTGGATTTTCTCTGTAGTATAAAAGCCTTGTACACATGTCATAGCACCTCAGTTCAAATATCAAATAAGATACTCATTGATCTCACTTGACTCCAGATAGATTCTGGATAGCTCCAACTCCAGAACTTGTCAAGACTAGTGTACAAATTGTATGCTAAACTTCAACTACCCAGACTTTTGTTATAATCTCCCTCTACCCTCAGACCCTCTTGGAGACTGTTGAGAACTGGTCTTGACAGTATATTTGAACTCACATCTTGTGTGAGTTCATCCAACCCCTAGACAATGACAATGACTACCTGGCTCTGCTCATGCTCCATGGCTGTTGAAGCCTTGGAGCAAGCTGCAGTCAACAATATGCACAAGTCTAGTGCATGCATTGCATTAGCAAGCTGCTGACACCCTCTACCACCAGTCAGCCAGTTTTGAAGCTTCTCCACTAGGAGTGAACCTCTCACTACCCCAAACCCCAGAACTGGCCCTTCCAACAGATGTTCCACCTCCACTGCACAACCAACCTGAGACCTCTTCAGAGGTGATGACCCTGGAGATGATGGCCTGGGAGATGATGGACCCAGAGATGACAACAACAATGACAATGACAACAATGATGGTGACCCTTTTGTTGACACCCCAGAACAGCTAGACCCCCAGCTGGCAGTCTTACAGAATCTGGCAACAGCTGTCTCTTGAAAATATGTTTATAGGCTACCTCAGTAGACTGTGAGCTACTAAGTAGAATACTGTACCTGTAGGCTACTACAGGATGTCACTAAGTAATATACTGTGAAATATATGAGTGCTTACCCTCAGTAGACTGTGAGCTACTGAGGGAACTCTATGAAATGTACTGCTAAGTCCGCTCTAAGGTGATTATGTACTGTAAGCACCCAAACATCGCACCTAGGACCTGCAATACAGGGGTGGTTTATATGCTCCAACACTGTCAACCACCTGTCACATTCAACCCATTGCTCTGATGACACCTTGTCCTTGCACACCAAAGTCCAAGAGCCAGACACCTTCAATGGAACTGATCCAAAGAAACTCTGAACCTTTTTGGTTCAATGTGAACTTTGCTTCCAGGACCATCCTAAGGCCTTCTGCCTCAATAGAAACAAGGTTATGTTCACCCAATCATATCTCAAAGGAATGGCTCTGGAGTGGCTCAAGCCAGACCTTCTGAACTCCAGAGACCCAGCAGATTGTCCACTTTGGATGGATAGCTGGCTGGACTTTGTGGCAGACCTTCAGATGACTTTTGGACCACATGACCTGGTGGCTGATGCTGAGCACCAACTTGACCACCTCCACATGAAAGAGACACATCATGTAAATTGTTACATGGTCAACTTCAATAGGCTTGCATCACAAGTCCAAGGTTACAGAGATGGCACCCTATGCCACCTATTCTACACCAGGCTCCCAGACCAAATCAAGGATGAAATCAGTATGGTTGGGAAGCCCACCACCTTGTATGGGCTGTGCATGCTAGCTCAAGAAATTGACATGCACTACTGGGAACACAAAGACAAGATCTCTTGTCAAGCAAAGTCCTCTGGTAATAACTCTGGAAACAACTCCAGAGGCAAAGCCAACTCCAACAAAGGGGACATGCAAAAGTCAAGTAATGCCAATCCCCAGTCTGGTAGTAACCAACAAACTCCACCTTCCCAAAACCCCAAACCCCCAAATAATCAGAACTCCAGAACACTGTCCACACTGTCTAACAAGCTTGGTAAAGATGGCAAGCAGATGCCTGCCAAGCATAAGAGACACTTTGAGCAGAACCTGTGTATGTTCTGTGGAAACCCTGGGCACAAGGCAAAAGAATGCCCTAGGTCTACATCCCATGCAGCCAAGGCTTGTGCAGCCATGACCACTGAGTCAGAAGCCAAACCAACTACCTCCAATGAGGCAAAAAAAATAGTGTGCAACTCTCAGAACTCTGCACAGCCTGGGAGTTGCATTGATACTGACTGTGCACCTTGGGGCACACCTTAATGCATCCACTCTTTTGAATCCTAATTCACTAAAGCCTTCTGTCACCCTCAATTTGTATAATATCCTGGACTTTTCAGCTTTAATAGATTCAGGCTCAACCCCACTGTTTTGTAGATTCCACCTTCATCAATAATCATGGTCTTTCAACTTACTCTGTCCCATCCCTCATCCTCCATCTGTTCAACAGTGTGACAATGACATCAATCAGTAAAGCCTCAAATCTCTCAGTCTGCTTTCCCTCTGGAGATGTTACTGACATGACCTTCTATGTAACTCCATTGGATTCTGAGTGTAAGATCATTCTCAGACATAACTGGCTCACCCATTACAATCCATTGATTGATTGGGTACCAAGCAGTATTAAATTCCAAAACCTTACATCTCATTTGCCAGCACTGACATTGCCCTCTGACTTGGAGTCAACTCTGAGAGACCCCAAAGACACCCCTCTGGGCTCTCCAAACACCACCCACCCCAAATCAGTCAACAACTCCTCTCCCTGTCATTCAAGCATCCAACATCCTTGTCAATTCAGTGGCCTTTGTCCATGCTTGCAAGCTAGATGGCTCGCTCCAGTTCTCCCTCTGGGTCCAACCTCAAGACACTACCAAACTCCAGGCTGCCACCATGCAAGATACCCCAGACTTGTCAATGGTACCCCCAGACTATCATGGCCTTGCTGATGTGTTCAGCAAGGCCAAGGCATCCACACCCATGCTTCACCAGGAGTTTGACCTCAAGATAGATTTGGAGGAAGGAACTACTCTGCCACTGGGAACCCTCTACTCACTTTCCCCTATTGAACTTGCTGCTCTCTGGACTTTCATTGATGAGAACCTGATCACTGGGTTTATTCATCCAACATCATCCCCATATGCCATGCCTGTCCTTTTTGTCAAAAAGAAGGATGGATCACTACACCTTTGTGTTGACTTCAGGGGCCTTAACAAGATCACTAAGAAGGATTGCTACCCACTTCCCCTCATTTTGGACCTACTTGACTCACCCAGTCAAGCTAAGGTATATACTAAAATTGACCTGCATCATGCTTACCACCTGGTGCACATTGCCAAAGGAGATGAATGGAAAATGGCCTTCAGAACTCATTACAGATCTCACAAGTGGCTGGTGATGCCATTCAGACTTACCAACACCCCTGCAGCATTTCAACACTTCATCAACTCTGTCTTTGCAGACCTACTGGATGTTTGCATCATTGTCTACCTAGATGACATTCTCATTTATTCTGACAATATGGAAAATCATAAAAAACATGTTTGTGAGGTGCTCCACAGACTCCAGGAACACAGCTTGTATGCCAAACCAGAGAAATGCAAATTTCACTCAGAGTCTGTGGAATACCTTGGATTCTTCTTATCACCCAATGGTTTGTCAATGTCTGAGGATAAGGTAAAGGCCATTTGTGACCAGCATGAGCCTTGCAAAGTGCACAAGGACATTCAATCCTTCCTTGGCTTTGCAAATTTCTACCATCATTTTATCTTCAATTACTTGGACATTGTGGTCCCATTAACACATCTTACATGAAAGGGGGCACCTTGGAATTGCTCCAAGGACTGTCACTGGTCTTTCAATTGACTCAAGGAAGCCTTCTCTACTGCTCCAATATTAACTCACTTCCAACCTGGACTTCCCAGCATGGTCAAAATGGATGCTTCAGACTATGCTATCACCAGCATCTTGTCCATTACTTGCCCAGATGGTGAGGTATGTCCAGTAGCATTCTGCTCCTGGACTTTGACCACCCCAGAGTTGAACTATGACATGCATGATAAGGAGCTGTTGGCAATTCATGAAGAATTTTGGACCTGGCACCATTACCTTGAAGGCCCCACACACCCTGTTGACATCATTACTGACCACAAAAATCTCAAGTACTTCTCTACATACCTCTAAGGTGCTCACCAGGTGCCAAGTGCATTGTTCCAAGTACCTCTCCCAATTCAATATGATCATTTGCTTCTGCCCTGGTAAGCTTGGATCAAAGCCTGATGCCTTGACTAGATGATGGGATGTCTACAGAGATCTAGCTAAGTATTTATACTACTAGTCCAGAGGGGGCACTACTGGAGTTCTGGTAGTCTTGGTAATAACTAAGAGGCTATGTATGAATGTTAGTAAGTGAGTGACTAAAGAAAGTCCAGGAAACTGTCTACTGGTAGTAGACACAGGTCTGACAAATGCACAGTAATAACTAACTGTACTAAGGAACATGGTAGTGCTAGACTAAACAGAGAATAAGACTCAGACTAGAGGGTCCAGAGGTGGACACTGGTCTGGAGTTTGTGTGCACTACTACTGGAAAATAGATAACTACCGGTAGTGTACTTACTAGTAGCGTGAGCTAAATACATGCATATGACAGTATTCCCCTCTTAGGGCTGAGCCCATGAGGACCAAGTGAGGGATATGTCTAGGCTGTGACATATGGCCAGCTAATCAAGCAATGCACATGTGTACTGGTCTTCAAAAAGGGAGTGACCAACTTTCATAGTCCACCATCAAACCTTACCCTTCATGTCTCAACCCTTGTCACTCATGCCTACTCCACCAGCCACTGCTGTCCAGGACTGGTCGGTGGTCCCAGACTCTGCTATTCAATCTGACAGTGACGATGATGAGGCTGTCACTAAAGCCAAATATGACAAGGGGCAGCACCAGAAGAAGGCATGAAAAGATCAAAAGGCGACCTAAATACATGCATATGACATCACCCCTTGGCCAGTCACTTTGGACAAAATAGGACACTCAAGCTCATCTGTTGTGAGTATACTTGGCCAAACATTCAGACTTTTATCAAGGACCATGTCAAATCTTGCACTGCCTGTGCATGTGCCAAAACTCCAAGACATAAGCCATATGGTATGTTGAAGCAACTACCAATACCAGGGAGACCTTGGAATTCCATACCCATGGATTTCATTGAACAACTACCAAACTCTGGAGGTCATACTGCCATACTGGTCATTGTAGACTGTCTCTCAAAAACAAGCTATATTCATCCCCACTGAAGACACCATCACTTCTCCACAACTCACTGGACTATTTCTGCTCCATGTCTTCTCTAAGCATGGAGTTCCCTCACACATAACCTCTGACCAAGGTATGGAGTTCATGTCACACTTCTTCCAATTGCTAGGCAAAGCACTGGACATGAAACTCCACTTTACTTCCAGATACCACCCTGAAGGCAATGGTCAAACTGAACAAATGAACCAGATGTTGGAGCAGTACCTATGGGTCTCCTGTAATTACCAACAAGATAACTGGTCCAAGTTGTTACCACTTGAAGAGTTTGCATACAACAATACTCTGAGTGCCACAACTGGAGTTTCACCATTCTTCACCAACAAGGGTTATCATCCCAATGTCATTGTACACCCAGAAAGAGACTTAACCTCTTCTCAGGCTAGAGACTACACAGTGGACTTAGACTCCCTGCATGCATTCCTACAAGAAGAAATGAAAGAAGGCTCAGACAAGATATCAAGTTCCAGCAGATGCTAGGAGATCTCCACCCCTGGACTCTCAGATTGGAGATCTGGTATACATCAAAGCCAAGTACTTCAGGTCCATGTGACCTTCAAAGAAACTCTCTGAGAAGAACCTGGGCCCATACCCCATCATTGCTCACACTGGGTCATTATCCTTCACTATCAAACTACCTGACACTATGAAGTCCATACATCCTGTGTTCCATGTCTCACAGCTAGAACTAGCAACTCTGAGTACTATTCCCAACTGTGTCCAACCTCCACCCCCACCTGTTGAAATCAATGGAGAACCAGAGTATGAGATAGCAGAAATTTTAGACTCTAAAGTGGACTACCATAGGCAACATCTGCTGCAATACCTAGTCAAGTGGGCTGGCTACAAAGGCACAGACAAAGAAACATCCTGGCTCATAGCTACTGAATTGAGTAATGCCCCTGACTTAGTCACAGACTTCCACAGAGCATACCCACACAAGGATGGTCCATTAAGTGCCATCACACTCCGAAAATAAATGGATTCTTCAGAGTTAACTCTGTCTACACTATGAAGACTCATGCTCACTCGGTTTCAAGGCAAACACACAGAAAATATATTTCAAAAAAAAAAGTAAGAAGGGGGGGGGGACAGACAACTCAAGTACACTAAGGACATGGATAAACAAAAAATGACAACTAAATGTCATCCTCACTCCTGGCCTCACTGATGAGCACAGTCATCACAGTCTTGAGGACCTTGAAAGACTCTTCTAGGATTCTGGATAGGTCCTGGACCTCCCTTGACATAGTCTCCACAGCTGCAGTGTTTCTTTCAATCACCATGATGATCTCTCCAAGCGACCTCTGCTGGAGGATCTTGACATGGCAGTAACACATGAGGTGGGCAAGGCTTCAAGACCACCTCAATGTCTGGTGTATCATCCAAGTCTTCATCATCTGCAGCCTCTCCAAAGTGGGCTGACTTCTTTTGCTTCCTTTTCTCTCCACTGTGAGGAGACAGCAGTCAATGTGGGCTTCTTGGACTCTGAAGCCTTGGCAGCAAGGTCACACTTGCCTTTAGTTTTCTGGCAGTGCACACATGACTTGCTGCACCCAGTTCCCAGCATGCACATTTCCCCAGCCTTTATGCAAGCAGGGCAAGCCTTGGTCTGCTCTGTGGACTTGCCACTCACCAAGGTGATGCACTGAGACTAGTTTCAGACTTGTCAACATGGAGTTTACAATGATAAATTATTGTTATGCACCAAGGACCCCTCCACTTGCTGCACCTGACACATCTCCTCCTCAAGTCACTTCTTCTCCACCTCCAACTCATGGAGCCTTTTCTCCTCTGCTGCCTTTCTCTGCACAGCCTCCAGCCTTTTCACCTCTGCAGCCTTATGGCACTCCTCAGCCTCCTTCACCTTTTAGACCTCCTCAGCCTTTCGATGTTCCTCTTCCTCAACCACTTTTTGCATAGCAGTGCATTGGCACCACTGTTGCTCATCAAATTTAGCCATTTTCATGGCAGGCAGGTTGTCCAGATACTCTTGCAACATCTCTGGTTTAAGAGCATCCCAAACAATGTTATCAGGGTTGAGGGCAGTATGGAGTTGAAGGTTACCAGCCATAGTGAATAAGAAATGGGCATCTGGACTTATGAAAACCCCATCAAGCTCTTTTTACTATGAAAAATTTCAGACTCTAACAATGCAGACTTCAAAACTCTGAAGCAACACTTGAACACAACAAGTGCCTCAAGGGCTTGGCCCTCAGAGGGGGATACTGTCACATCCATGATGAGTGCATAAGGTCTGGACCATAGTCCAACTATCTCAAGTACTGTTCTAGCCCTGTGGGCTTCCATCATGTAACTCTGTTCCATCTCTGATTTAACTCTTGATCTATTTCTGTTTCTGTATCTATTTTTACTATACTTCTCTCATGCTCCTAAGTGACTCACCATACTTGTATATCTGACTAATCCCCATACTATCTGGCTATCCAGCAACTACCAACTTACCTTACCCTTACTAATACTCTTCATCATCCATACTGCATCCTGGTAGTTGCTGCACCCTGGACATTGTTTTTGGACTTTTTCTGTAGTATAAAAGCCTTATACATATGTCATAGTGCTTCTGTTCAAATATTGAATAAGATACTCATTGATCTCACTCAACTCCAGATAGATTCTGGATAGCTCCAACTCCAGAACTCACCAAGACTAGTGTACAAGTTGTATGCTAAACTCCAACTACCCAGACTTTTGTTATAATCTCCCTCTACCATTGGACCCTCTTGGAGACTGTTGAGAACTGGTCTTGACATAGTGCAACCACTGGAGTCTCACCCTTCTTCACTAATAAAGGCTACCACCAACCAAGACTTTACCTCCATGAAGGCCCATGACTATGTTGCAGACCATTCCACCCTTCATGATTTCCTCTGCTCCAAAATGGCTGCAGTGCTACCAAGGTCCCACTGATGCAAAGCACCTACCTCCACCAGAGTTCAATGTTGGTGACCAAGCCTTCATCAAGGCCAAATACTCCTGCTCTACTAGACCATCTACTAAACTGTCCAAGAAGTATCTAGGCCCCTTCAACATCATAGCCTGACCTGGTATGCACTCTGTCTGCCTGACAGCATGCACTCTGTACACCCAGTGTTCCATGTGTCACAGCTGGAACCTGCCCTTGCCAACCCCTTCCCAAATCAGCATCAGCCACCACCTCTGCCAGTCAATGTTGACAGTGAACTCAAGTATGAAATATCAGAAATCCTCAATTGCAAAGGAGACCACCACCACCACTGCTGGTTAAGCTACAAGGTCTGCTGGGCTGGTTATGAGGGCACCAATGAAGAGACTGCTTGGCTCTTAGCCACTGAGTTAGAGCATGCCCCTGAACTCATTGCCACCTTTCATGAACACTACCCCCACAAGGCTGGTCCTTATACAGCCCCAATATGACTGCCCAATGGCACTGACCCTCTTCTGCCAGATCTCCAACTGTTTTCTGTACCTGCCCACCTTGGTCTGACCCTCCCTCTGCCACTACTCTGCTTTCTTTTCTAAAGTCACCCTCAGTACTTATGCTTACTTTTTCTCAAGCCAAAACATCTAAGTTTTTATTTACTATACATGAGCTACACAAAAAAAAAAATCTCTACATTACTCCTGCATATCCTCTGCATTGCCCTCTGCATCCTCATCATTCCTCTCACCACCTTCCTCTGCCACTCAGTTCACTGCCAACTCACCACAATTGACTCCTGACCTACTTCCCTTGGCCACCAACCCAACTCCATCTGGCACTGCTCCTGCCCACCACCCCTGCCCACACCTCCTGAGGCCATGGTGGGAATACTGTCATGTGCCTCACATAGGCCTGGACAGCCCTGGCCTGCACCTCCATCACCAGTGCCATCCTCTCCATCACTGCTGCCACTCACCCTTGCACAACAAGCATATGCTCATCATACAGGGGTTCAGGCACCCCCATCACCAATGTTTCCCTAACCAGGTGCAAGTAGGCTGCCTGGGAGCAGGGCCCTGCTGGCACTGGTACCTCTGCAACCTCATTGTCATTGTCATCATCTTCTTCTTCATTGGGCCACCCCTTTTTCCTACCTTTCCCCCATGAACTCCCTATCCCAGCTCTTTTCCTCAATGGCCCAACTGCCACTTCAACTTCCTCCACTGTCACCCAGCTACACTTCTTCTTTCTTTTTCTGCATGGCCCATATGACTGGCTGCCCACTACCACCCAACACTCACCTGTCTCCCCCCTTTGTTTGCAGCCCTTGCAGGCCACACACCTCACTGATGGCACTACCTGCAACATCCCTATGTTAGCCCCAGTTGTGGGGCTGTAGGTGACAACTCACCTGGCACTAGCATCTGTGTTAGCATTGTCATAGGGCAATGGAATGACTCACCTGGCCACTGGGGACCCCCTGCTCTCACTCCGCAACTCCCCTACCCAACTCTTCTCCTTCACAACACTCTGCCACATGTTCTCTGCCTCCACAACCATGGCCTGTCAGGCTGCCTCAATGGCTTCCCACCTTGCCTTTTCCTTACACTCTTCATGCTCCCACTTCTCCCACCCCTCTTGTTCTTGCCTCTCATCTTCCTCATGCTCCTTGCACTCTCTCTCCAATCAGGCCTCCTCCACCTTCTGATGGCACACTTCTGCCCTGCACTCCTTCTTTGCCACCTCCTGCTGGTTTTTCTCAGCCTCCTTGCTCTCTCCATCCCCTCTGAATCACTGGTGTGGACCTCCAGGTCCTCATTGGTCACTTGGGACCAATCATGGCTGGAGGCAGGGGCAGGCTGCTGGCTCATGCTTCGATGGGTAGACATGTTATGGAGAGAAAGAAAGATGGGAAGAGGGACTTAATGATGAAAACATGCTCTTTATGTGATCCTGTTTGGACTCTGACACAACCCCATTGTGGCAATCAATAGACACCTCATGGCCCATTGCCAATTACAAAATTAAACCTTGTGTGTCTAGACTGCACTGCCTATGGCCTTCAGGAATTCAGGCCTTAAGGGGGGGATACTGTCATGCCCATGCCTCTGGGCAGTGTTACTCTTAACCTCTCTCTGCACTGATGGCCCTCCCCCACTCTGTTCTGCAACTGCCCACTTGCTCTAGCACCCATATGGTGCACTCCCTCCCAATCCTCTGTCAGACCCTGTTGGTCTCTGTCAGGGCCACCATGTGACTGGCACATCCCAGTCAGGTGACTTCCTCCCCTTGTCTAGGGGTCACCTTCCTTTTGGGTCCATGGGCCAGTCTAGGTATGGCACAGCTACCACACCATGTGGTTCAGTGCAGGGTCACTACTTGTTTAGGCTTTCAGCCTGTCTTCTGATTGGCTATTGGTGAGTTCTCCAAAGATGTTCTGTCCATACCATTCCTTTTAGATATTTCTCCTTTGTCCTGTGGTTCACCTCCATCATATGTACCATTCCCCAACTGAAGTTTTCTGAAACTTCTTACCCCTGGAAAATTTACTGTACCCCATATGTTAGTTCCAATGCTCTGATACTGTACTGCCTTGATGGCACACCAACTGTATATAAGCCCACCACACTCAGCAGTGTCTCCTCAGTATGAATATCAATTTAGTTCTCCCTTCTCTGCAGTCTTCAACTGGCCTTCTCTGTCAGATAGTTACTTCCTCAGTAACACCAAGCTACTGAGGAGACTAGAGGAAAATTTACTCTACTGTAGTCCGCTTTTCTGCTTGTGTAAGCAACTAACCTTCGCACCTAAGGAATGTACTACCTAGGGGGCAGTTTATATTCCAACATTCTCTGTCTTCTGTTGGGCTCCCCCCAACTTCTCTCTCTATTTGAAATCTGAGGGCTGGGCTCATACAAGGGGGCAGTGCATGAGCTGAACCTCACACCTGTCATGACTGTTGGCAACCCTTTGGCCAGCATCACTCTCTGTCAGCCCTCATCAGCCAAGCATCAGCCCACATTGGCCTACCTTCAAACACTCTCCACAGCCTCTGTGAGTGTCAGGGATCATTGGAGCAGGCCCAAACTTGACACTGTGGTACCTACTCAAAAAAGGAAAAGGGTGGAGAGTGGGATTGTGACTAGGGGAAAGAAGGTGGCAAAGCAAGATGGGGAGAAGGGAAAGAAGCATGGGAAAATGGGGAAGAAGGATGGAGAAAATGGGAAGAAGGGGGTGAGAACTCAGAATCAAACCAGGAAGGCCATTGGACTTTGAAGGGTAGATACATGATGACAGAATGTACATGTTTTGGAACCCCAAAGAATTGAATCACTGCCAACTCCTCAGCCAGAAGAGACAGCTAATACTGTAGGGGGTCCTGTAGCAAGGTCAGCCAACCCCACTTCCAGGACTGTGGGGGGTCCTGCAGCAAGGTCAGCCACACCACTTCCAGGACTGTGGGGGATCCTGCAGCCAGGTCAGCCAACACCACTTCCAGGACTGTGGGGGATCCTATGGCCAGGTCAGCCAACCCCACTTCCAGGACTGTGGGGGGTCCTGTGGCCAGGTCAGCTGACCCCACTTCCAGGACTGTGGGGGGTCCTGCAGCAAGGTTGGCCAACCCCATTTCCAGGACTGTGGGGGATCCTATGGCCAGGTTGGCCAACCCCACTTCCAGGACTGTGGTGGGTCCTGCAGCAAGGTAAGCTTTGTCCTCATTATGATTATGCTTGGAATATTTTTGAAGATTTCCATGCAAAGACAGGGCATGGCAGCTCTTCCTAACTTTCCAGATGAACATTGTATTTTTTTTTTACATGTTGTATGTAGTCTGGACTTGATGTACTTGTAAAGTTGTAACTCAAGTGTTCATGTAGCTAGTGTCATGCCCATGCCTCTTCCCTGTGCTACTCCCAACCTCTCTCTGTACCAATGGCCCCTCTCCACTCTGTTCTGCACCTGTCCACTTGCTCTAGCTCTCATACAGCACATTCCTGCTCCACTCTCTGTCAGACCCTGTCAGCCTCTGTCAGGACTACCAAGTGACTAGCATCTCTCAGTCAGGTGACATTTTCCCTTGGCTTAGGGGTCACTTTCCTTTTGGGACAATGGTTTGGTCTAGGTACCATGCAGCTACCACACTGCATGGTTCAGTGCAGGGTCAATTCCTGTTTAGGCTTTTGGCCTATCTTCTGATTGGCTATCTGTGAGCACTCCAAAGGCACTCCATTCCATGCTATTCCTTTTAGGTACTTTTTCTTTATCCCATCCCTCACCTCCAATGTCTGTACACATACTCCAACTGAGATTTTCTGACATTTCTACCCCTTGAAAATTTACTGTACTCCACATGTTAGTTCTGACATCCCAATACTGTACCACCTTGATGGCATGCCTACTGTATATAAGCCTGCTGCATTCAGCAGTGTCTCCTCAGTATGAATATCACCTACATAGTTCACCTCCTCTGCAGTCTTTGACCAGCCACTTTGTCTTCTGTCAGATCATACCTGTCCTCCCCCTGTCTCTGAAATCTGAGGGCTGGGCTCATACAGGAGGGCAGTGCATGAGCTGAACCCAATGCCCTCTCCTGAACCTCTGTTGCAACACTTGGCCACCCATCAGCAGTGTCACTCTTTGTCAGACCTTATTGGCCAAGCATCAGCCAACATCAGTCTACCTTCATACACATCCCCCAGCCTCTGTGAGGGTTGGAGATCATCAGAGGAGGCCTGAACTTACATAACAGCTAGGCTGAGCCATGGCAACACTAATCTGGGGTGTGATGACAAGGCATTACTTGGAACCAATTTAGAGACTGTCTGATGAGAATTTCACTCTCATGGTTGATGACACCTGGAAGTATGTGAAGAAAGCTACAGCAGCATGCAATGCAGTGAATTTGGGAGAAGAGGACAGTGAGTATGAAGATCTCTTCACTTCTTGCCTCCCTGTTGCTGTACACTGTATATTTATTATCCTAATTCCACAGTTTTACTGACTCTTGTTACAGTGCCATTCTCATGTCCCTGCTGTAATGGTTCGAAAGTTTACCCCTATCTTTCATCTTATCTAATCTTGATTAGATACCAATTAGATGACCTTGATCTTATCTTTTGTACTTCTTCACAGGGTCGCATTCCTAATGTTAAGAATACATATATGGTTGAGCTCAGGGACAACTCAGCAGGTGTTGCTAGAGACAGGCCAAGATCAGGGATAATTCAATGGAGATCTCTCTCCAGCATCCCTGCCTTTATACATCCTAGTTATCTACAGCTACATACACACATGCAAACATTGGTGACTACATAGATAGCCTATCTCAGATAAGCCCATTACCTGCCAGATAACTGATCTGATATATTCCCAACACTTGACCCTTATCCAGCACAGATCCCTTCTCCCTCTTTCATGTTTACATTCTAGAACCATGGCCTAGTTCCTTATAGCATCATTCCCCTTATCCTTGACTTGAGGTTCCCTCATGGCCTCTACTTTGTGAGTATATAAATAGGGACAAATGTGTATCTAGCTCTTTAGTTCTACTCATTTTTGTACTTGGGTGTTCATCCCTCTTATTGTTGATCTGGTGATCATTTCCCTGCCAGATCTCTCTCCCTGTCTAGTGACTTGTGAGTGCTCTCTCCTCCTTGCTCATTGTCATCTTGTTGTTGGTTGTTGTTTGTTTTGGCAGTGTTCCTTTGTCTTAGTTTACTTCACTTGACTAATCTTACTTGACTCATCACTCAATCAAGACTCATAACACCCACTTCCTAGATAATCAAACCCTGCTCAGAATTAATGCCAATCTGCTCTCAGACATATCTTTTGTTACTGTAATGTACATGGTGTGTCAAGACCAGTTCTCAATGGTCTCTGAGAAGGTCCAAGGGCAGAGGAAGGCTATAGCAAAAGTCTGGGTAGTCAGAGTTTAGCATACAACTTTAGTACACTAGTTCTTTCTGAGTCCCAAGAGTCAGGGCTATCCAGAAACCATCTGGAGTCAAGTGAGATCAATGAGTATTTTATTCAATATTTGAACTGAGGTGCTACAATGTATGTACAAGGCTTTTATACTACAGTGAAAAGTCTAAAGCAATGTCCAGGGTGTAGCAACTACTGGAATGCAGTATGGATGATTAACAGTATTAGTGAGCTATTAGTAATGTAAGTCAGTAGTCACTGGTGTGGGCTACTCTTCTTGCAAGAGTGCTAAGAGGGGAAAAGATGGGAAAGCTGTAGGTAATACCTAGGCTCATCCCAAGGGGTCTAGAGTCAGAAGGAGACTGAAGTGGGGGATTCTAAGCAGCAAAGTGGGAAATATATGAAGGGGATGTCAGATAGTTACTTCCTCAGTAACACCAAGCTACTATATTAGTATGTACCTGTCAGATAGTTACTCTACAGGTTGTCAGTAAATGTAAAGCTAAATATAAAAGAGTGACTCACTCCTCAGTAACAACAAGCTACTGAGGAGACTAGAGGAAAATTTACTCTACTGTAGTCCGCTTTTCTGCTTATGTAAGCGACTAATCTTCACACCTAAAGAATGACTACTCAGGGGGCAGTTTATATTCCAACAGGGGAAACTTGAGAGCTTGTGTCATATGCATGTATTTAGGTCACACTACTAGTAAGTACACTACCAGTAGTTATCTATTTTCTGGTAGTAGTGCATGCAAACTCCAGACCAGTGTCCACCCACAGACCCTCTAGTTTGAGTCTTTGTTCTCTGTTTAGTCTAGCATTACCACATTCCTTAGTATGATTAGTTATTACTGTGCATTTGTCAGACCTGTGTCTACTACTGGTAGACAGGTCCCCAGACATTCCTTAGTCACTCACTTACTAATGTTTGTACATAGCCTCTTAGTTATTACCAAGACTACCAGAACACTGGTAGTGCTCCCTCCAGACTAGTAGTATAAATACTTAGTTAGATCTGTACTGTAGAGTCAGTCAGATAATCAACCTAGAACCCAGAGTATTCAGTATCTCAACCACTACCCAGTCCTGTCCAAGGGCACAGCACATGAGCTGAGGCTGATTTGGGTGGTGGACCTGGGCTTCAACCCCATGGGCCACGTGCCACCCAACCCTGGCTCTTACAAGCTCCAGCACAGTAGCCCAGCTCCAGACATGCTGGAACTACAAAGCCTGGCTCAACCTGACTTTGGAAGAAATGTTCTTAACAGTATTATCTGACTCAACTTGGACAGGTCTCCAAGAACAAATGAAGTACCCTCTCTGGAATCTTGGCCCTATGGACCAAAAGTCCCAACCACACTCTTTTACCCTATTCTCATACAGTATCTTCTCCAGAATCTTTGAAAGGCTCCTTAGGCAGTTTTTAGGTGTTGTCACCAACTCCATGACCCTTTTGGCACCCCACCCAGCAGCATCACTCTGGCAATGTTTATTGCATCCTCGTTTGGGTTCCCCAGCACAGCATGTACCCAGATCACCACTAGCTCTTCCACTGTGATCCATTGATCGATCAGAAACTGAGTAGTAACCATTTCTGGCCTGCTTTGTCAGGAATGCCAACCCCTAGGCCTCTATGTTCCACACCAGGACACCTCTGGCTTGATTGTTGCCTTTTGAGCATCTGTTTTTCTGTCTGGTCTGCTGGACAACTTTGTCTCAAGTAATGGCAAACCTACTTTCCCACCTGCTGGCCTTTGTAGGATCCAGCCAGACTCCACCAGCACTCAGTTCCAGACCTTTGCACCCCCTAGCCACATGACACTCCCACTCATTCTTCACCTTTTTCCCATGACTTCAGTTTCTCTGGCCTCTGGAACTCTGCCAGCCCTGTGTGCTGATGAGGTGTTGATCACCAAAGCTTGTTTTAGGGGCATTACCCTTCACTACCAGCTGGGACTCAACCTCTGGCCTCTCCCAGTTTTCATCTTCCAGCTGCTCTCAGCCTTTACTCTGCTACCCTAATTGGGTAATACCTCTGTATGAGCTGTACATATCCAATCTTCCCATGCCCTTTGCACCCTTGTACAAGCTCCCCTGACTCCCAACACTACTGGCCATTTCCAGCCTATGGGTCCTTGAGGGCTCAGACCCTAGAAAGGGGGATAGACCAGTCACATGACCACCCTCCCCTTGTGACTTTTTGGGAAATACACCCCTGGTAGTACTCTGTATTTTTATCTGAACACCAGTATTTCTGGCTTTGCATATGTTCTTATGTACCTACATACCTTGTGACTACTCACAATACCTTCATTTTTAGACTCTGTCTGGTCACTTCCAGTACATATGTTTACTTCCAGCTTGTCTCTTCACAACACTGGTACCTTATACTTAGCAACATTCCCTGTGTTGTTTTGCCTTTCTACCTTTGTCTCATTTTTCTCATGATACTCACCCTCACTTTGGAAACTTGGACCAACTTCTGGATAGCTCATTTTCATTCACTGTTTATGTACAGACAAGGGCACTTGTGGACTAAAGTGGGAGGTGACAAAAGGAAATTAGCTTCATTTCCAGCCCAGTTTGTCCAAAGCGTCAGCCTCTTCGCTCTCCTCACTACCTGACTCAGTGGGCAACTCTGGCTCTGGATACATTGTCTCTTGCAAAAGCTCTGCCATACTTTCAATCATGTGACAGTGCAAGCTGCCAAGCATCTTGACCATTTGCCAGAGCTGCACCATCTCCTCAGTATGCCAGTCTATTGCAGCAGCAATAGCATATAGACCACTGGTAATTGATGTGTCACATGCAACACTCTTGCCTTTCTCAGCTTGCAAGCTCCCACCCACCACTTCCACTTCTGGACTCTTAGCCTGTGCATGCTTCTTTTTCTCACTGGCTCTCAGTGACATACTCTCTGCCAGCACTATGCACTTCCAGACCTTCTTTGTACTGGCTGGCATGCATTGCTCCTTCATTGACAAACATCAGTCACATGATTTCTTCCCACACTTACTGGCTTTGGCCAGCTTGTAAGTGCAGTCAACCTTGGCCCTGGTGCACCAGGCACAGGTCATGTGATCCACCTGTGGCCCCCCCTGACTCTGTGACCCCTCTGCTAGTGCTGGATTAGACTCAGCCAGTGCTGATGAACACACCACTGAGTCATGTGACTGTGACCCTCTGCCCTCAACCTGATTAGCTGCCCATGTCTGTGCCTCCTGCTCTCAGCACTCATTCACCTCCCTCTCCTGGCACTCATTTTCTTCCTTCTCCTGGTGCTCATTCTCCTCTCTCTCCCAGTGCTCAGCTTCCTCCTGCCTACACAACTCTGCCACCTCTCTCTCCCAGCACTCAGCCTCCACCCTCTCCCAGGCCACAGCCTCCTCTGCCACCTTTTGATCCTTTCATGCCTTCTTCTGGCACTGCCTCTCATCATATTTGGCTTTAGCGACAGCCTCATTGTCATCGCTGTCAGATTGAATAGCAGAGTCCAGGACTGCCAACCAGTCCTGGACAGCAGTGGCCAGTGGAGTAGGAATGAGCAATGAGGGTTGAGACATGTAGAGTAAGGTTTGATGGCAGACTATGAAAGTTGGTCACTCCCTTTTGAAGACCAGTACATGTGTGTGCCACTTGATTAGCTGGCCACATGTCACAGCCTAGACATATCCCTTGCTTGGTCCTCATGGGCTCAGCCCTAAGAGGGGGATACTGTCATATGCATGTATTTAGGTTGTGCTACCAGTAAGTACACTACCGGTAGTTATCTATTTTCCAGTAGTAGTGCACACAAACTCCAGACCAGTGTCCACCCCTGGACCCTCTAGTTTGAGTCTTTGTTGTCTGTTTAGTCTAGCATTACCACATTCCTTAGTATGATTAGTTATTACTGTGCATTTGTCAGACCTGTGTCTACTACTGGTAGACAGGTCCCCAGACTTCCTTAGTCACTCACTTACTAACATTTGTACATAGCCTCTTAGTTATTACCAAGACTACCAGAACACTGGTAGTGCTCCCTCCAGACTAGTAGTATAAATACTTAGTTAGATCTGTACTGTAGAGTCAGTTGGATAATCAACCTAGAACCTGGAGTATCCAGTATCTCGACCACTACCTGGACCTGTCCAAGGGCACAGCACATGAGCTGAGGCCAATTTGGGTGGTGGACCCCTCTTGAGCCTGGGCTTCGACCCCACAGGCCATGTGCCACCCGACCCTGGCTCTTACAAGCTCCAGCACAGTAGCCCAGCTCCAGACATGCCAGAACTATGAAGCCTGGCTCAACCCAACTTCAGAAGAAATGTTCTTTAACAGTTTGGAACTCAGTAGGTGGCTATAGTAAGCTAGGAGGACGGTTTTCTGGACATTTGGGACTTGAGGGCAGCAAACAGGTGGGAAAAGGGTATTTGGATCTAGGGGGGCACTCTGAAGACTTGAAGATGACTTGGAAAAGCTCTTTTTAACTCGAAGGGAACTCTCAGATACTCACAGAATGATGCCAAAAGGTGGGTGTTCTATTTTTCTAAGTACCTGAGGCTTTTGTACTGTAAGGACAGTGTTTCTAAGGTAAAAATTTCAGGGTATTTCAGATCTGTCATATGTCAAGAGGTAAAAAAAAGTAAATGTAAAGTCCAATGCCAGGGTAGGCACATGCACAGCAGTGACAGCAGCAAAGGATAAAACAGACTAAAGGGCAGAAGACAGGTGGAAACAAAGGCAAAGCAGTATAGCTACATGCCTGAGAAGCAGAGCTGCACTTTGGAAACTGGTAAGGCATGGAAAGAGCAGCATAGCTAGTAGAGGGACAGTGAGGAGACAAGGTGGTGCATGACAGGTGGTGATGTGGCTGGCAGCAATAGGGGCAAAAGGTGAGTGTATGACAAACAAGGATGTGTGTCATTGGCCTAGGTGGCTATGAATTTATCTGAGGCTGTGCTGTGACTGAAGTGGACATGTGGTCTGGCTATTGGTGAGAGTAGGGATTGCTGCTGAGGGCACTTTGCAGCTTCAGGGAGCCTAGGCTCCCTACACCAGATAGCCAGATAGTACAGGGATTAATAAGATATACTAGTATGGTAGTGTGGTGAGTCACTTAGGAGTGCAAGAGAAGTATACTAAATATAGAAACAGAAACAGAAGTAGATCACAAGCTAAATCAGAGATGGAACAGAGTTACACAATGGGAGCCCATAGGGCTAGAACATGCTGGAGTTAGTTGGACTACAGTCCAGACCTTATGTGCATGTCACAGATGTGACAGTATTCCCCTCTTAAGGCCAAGCCCTCAAGGCACTTGTCATGCTCAAGCATCACTTCAGAGTTTTGAAGTCTGCATTGTCAGAGTCTGAAAATTTCCATAGTAAAAAGACCTCAACAGAGTTTCATCTAAGTCCAGATGCCCACTTGTCTCTAAATGCTATGGCTCCCATCCCTCAACTTCATACTGCCCTTAACCCTGACAACATCATTTGGGACACCCTTGAGCCAGAGTTACTTCAAGAATATCCAGATGACCCACCTGCTATGAAAATGGCTAAATTCAATGAGTGGCAGTGGTGCCAATGTGCTGCTATGCAAAAGGAAATTGAGGAAGAGGAGTGCTGGAAGGCTGTGGAGGCTGAGAAAATTCAAAAAGCAAGGGAGGCTGAGGAGTGGAGAAGGGTTGAGGAGGCTGCACAGAAAAGAGCAGCAGAGGAGAAGAGGCTCTGTGAACTAGAGGTGGAGAAAAAGTGCCTTGAGGAGGAGATGCATCAGGCACAGCAGGCAGAGAGTTCATCAGTGTGTAACAATATTTATCATTCCAAACTCCATACTGACAAGTTCAAAAACCAGTCTCAGCACATTGTATCAGTCAGTGGAAGGCCCACAGAGCAGGCTAAGGCTTGCTCTGCCTGTATCAGGGCCAGAGAACTGTGTGTACTGGGGACCAGGTGCAGCAAGTCTTGCATGCACTGTCAAAAGACCAAAGGCAAGTGCAACCTTGCTGCCAAGGCTCCAGAGTCCAAGAAGCCCACATCCACCATACCATCTCCTCACAGTGGAGGAAAAAGGAAGTGAAAGAAGTTGGCACATTTTGGAGAGGCTGCTGACAAGGAAGACTTGGACAACATGCCAGATATCAAGGTGGTCTCAAGACCTTGTCTGCCTCATGTGCAGGCTCCATGTCCAGACCCTTTGGTGGAGGTCTTGGACCATCAGCTTGGAGAGATCATCAATGCAATTGAGAACAACACCACAGCAGTGGCATCCATGATGAAGGAAGTCTGAGACCTGTCCAGGGTCTTGGAAGAGTCTTTCAAGGTTCTCAAAACCATGACAACCACCCTCATCAACTGTGTCAAGACTGGTTCTCAACAGTCTCTGAGAGGGTCCAAGGGCAGAGGATGTTGGAATATAAACTGCCCCCTGAGTAGTCATTCTTTAGGTGCAAAGATTAGTTGCTTATATAAGCAGAAAAGTGGACTACAGTAGAGTAAATTTTCCTCTAGTCTCCTCAGTAGCTTGGTGTTACTGAGGAAGTAACTATCTGACAGGTTATGAGCCCTGAGCTCTAACTGTGCACAGGAGAAGAACTACAGAAGACTACCAAAAGAAGAACTACAAGATGTCCTTCAAAATGAAACTTGGAGATGAATTTTTGAGGGTGCTGAAGCTTGCAGCAGATGGCACAAACTGGGTCACTTACAAAGACTGACTTATTTGGTCAGTCAAGGCATGAGGCCTTGGAGGGCACTTAGACAGCTCAGAGACAGAACCCAAAGATCCAAAGTCACTCAATGGATGAGGGGAGAGTTGGGCTCCCACTACATCAGCAGAGAAGAAAGAGGTCAAGGTCTGGAAGGCTGAAATGAAGGTGTGGCAAATGGGTGAGGCTGTCATCAAGCAGCAAATTGCTGGTACCCTACCTGACACCCTATTCATGCAGATCAAACAACTTAAAATGGCACATGAAATTTTCCAACACCTTGCAAAGCTCTTTGAGCAGCAGTCCCAAGTCATAGCAGTCGAGATACTTCAAAAAATGCAAAACTTACATTGTCAAGAGCACAAGGATGTGCACAAACACTTTGATACCCTATGAGACATGCAAGAACAATTAGCTTTGATGGACCAGGCACTGACAGATGAAAGTTTTACCACAATTATAATCAGCTCTCTTCCAAACTTGTACCAGGCACAAATTGGCACAGTCATGGCTCTTTTGAAGGTTACAGGAACAGCAATAACTTCAGACATACTAATGGAAACTGTTTTGGATGCATATGACAGCTGAAATTTGGGCATGCAAAAATGTACAAATGAAAGTGGCAAGTATGGCCACATGGCACATGACTGCTGAGTGAATAAAGAGAAGGCTATGTCAGATAGTTACTTCCTCAGTAACACCAAGCTACTGTATTAATATCTACCTGTCAGATAGTTACTCTACAGGTTGTCAGTAAATGTGAAGCTAAATAGAAAGAATGACTTACTCCTCAGTAACACCAAGCTACTGAGGAGACTAGAGGAAAATTTACTCTACTGTAGTCCGCTTTTCTGCTTATGTAAGCGACTAATCTTCGCACCTAAAGAATGTACTAACTAGGGGGCAGTTTATATTCCAACACTCCCCCATAAACTGCAAGGATTAAATGATAAAAATGCGAAATGAATGTACCCATGTGTGAAGCAAGCAAATGATGTGTAGTCCAAGTTCTTGAAGTGTTGGCGCGTCGTGTTGTGGCGTGATTACCCGATTTGGCCACGCGCGGCTCTGTGGCTGTTCCATCGTCTCGCGCTCGTGCGTGCAGCTACCGCTGCCTCCCCAGTCGGTTTCGCGTACTGGCGGCTCCCCCAGATTACTTGTAGGATCTTCAAGGTAAGGTCTGATGCGATTTCGACAGGTTTCGTTGCTTCGGAGACTTCGTTTGGCCTCAAAACGATCCTGGTGAGTTTGCCTGTCTGGGCCTCGTCTGATAACGTTTTTAGGCTCCGTTTTCTCTCGTTTACGATGGCGGCTGGTGGGAATGATCTTGCGGGGGTCCTCGGTGGGTCGTACGGGGGGCGTAGGTGAGTTCCGCTTCGTATTTTCACTTCTGCCTGCATCCTGACTTGTTTCTCCTCCAGATAGTGACAATTCTTCATCGTCGCTTGTTTCTATACTCCCAAATGTATACCTCCGTCTTCCTGTGGGTAGGATATTCCAAGATATATAGACATTTGTTTCTTCGACTTGAAACTTGGCTTTCGGGGTAAGGCGCTTGTCATGCACGCTTCGTTTGGAGTCGTTTTCAAGGTTTTCACGAACGCTCGACTCGTTTTCTGTCTCGCCCTCAAGCGGGCAGTCCTTCTTCATCACGGTTGGGTTCCAGTGCCCACAGCTCTGGCATAAGGTAAATTCTTCTTGTATAGCGCTGGCAGTTGTTGCCGCGCTCTCGCTTTCAGGTATTTCTTCTTCATCTACCTTGGTGAGCCAATCTGATAGCTCGTTCTCCTCATTGCTAGAATATTCCACGTGTGCGAACCACACTCCATCGGGTTCAGCATCGCTTGCCATGCCGCTCAACTCGTCTGCGACTGCACCTTTCTCGCTTGCTTTCTCGTGCCCTTTTCCTTTCAAGTCGCTAACCTCGTCCTTCTCCTTTGCAGCCTTTTCTTTATTTGCTCGGCAGTCTCGTGCCATGTGGCCATACTTGCCACAGGTATAGCAATCCCCATGTATCCTCCTCTGTCTTGAATCTCCAGAAGCAGTATATGCGGCATCTTCGCCACTCTCATTTGTAGACTTTCGTGCGCCTAAGTTTCGGCTGTCATACGCGTCCAAAACAGTCTCCATAAGTACGTCTGAAGTTATTACTGTTCCTGTAATTTTCGAGAGAGCCATGACCGCACTGATTTGTGCCTGGTACGAGTTCAGAAGGGAACTGATAATAATTGCGGTAAAACTTTCATCCGTTGGCGCCTGGTCCATCGAAGCTAATTGCTCTCGCATGTCTCGCAGGGTATCGAAGTGCTTGTGAATGTCCTCGCGCTCTCGACAACGTAGGTTTTGCATCTTTCGAAGTATCTCGACCGCTACAACTCGGGATCGCTGCTCGAAGAGCTTTGCAAGATGTCTGAAGATTTCGCGTGCTGTTTTAAGTCTTTTGATCTGCGTGAATAGAGTGTCGGGTAGGGTACCAGCAATTTGCTGCTTGACGACAGCCTCGCCCATTCGCCACGTCTTCATTTCGGCTTTCCAAACCTCGACCTCTTTCCTTTCAGCTGAATTTGTTGGGGACCAACTCTCCCCTTGACCATCGATTGATTTTGGGTCTTCGGGCTCTGTCTCCGAGCCGTCCAAGTGCCCTCCGAGGCCTCGTGCCTTGACTGACCAAATAAGTCTGTCTTTATAAGTGACCCAGTTTGTGCCCACCTGTGTGTCACCATTCATGTTACATATTAGTAACAAAGATGTGACGCAATCTTCATTACTAATTAGAGGGAGAATCTAATACTACGGTGCTGCAGCACTTGCTGCAGCACTCAGCACTGACTTAGTGGTGAGAAAACTACGAGCTAGATAGGGCAAGATTAGATCAGCTGATCCACTAGTAGATAAGAGTGCGGCATTATATAATCGTTGCGCAATCTGCCGAAACAAACTCCGGTACTGCCTCCCGACAACATTGCCTCTGCCCACTGTTTCCCACGATGTCAGGACTGTCGTGCTCGCTGTTGCCCATGACGAGCAATGTATCTCACTTGATTATGGGCCAAATTTAATGTGGTTTTCTTTATATATTACTAGCACTGCACTATTAGCATGATAGAAAATGTTAATTAAGGTAAAAATGTAATACAGGGTACTATTGGGACACAGTCGAAAATCAACCACCCAGGCATTCCTGGAATTATAGTTCCGATGCAGGGCTGTGTCAGGTACAGTGTCTGACTCTAAGCAGAGTTTGTACTTATCTCTTATCATCTTTCTTGCTGCTTGCAATGATGAGCACAATGCTGTGGCCATTGTGCTGCTCGATGACTATGCCCCCTCATTCCAACTGGTCACCCGCATTGATTTTCATGCAACAGCTGGCCCCATCAATGTCATTTTCACCCATGTAGCTGTGTGTCAACAATCTGCAGCATAGAGCGAGTACGTGTGCTCTTGTTTCCTATGTTGCAATAGTGATACAGGTATGTCCCCTTTCATTGCATTGTACTCCAACTCAGATTGTTCTCATGGCTGTCTCGCCCATACCCATGCAGTACAAGAGGTTGCCGCCAGGTTCCTCATCACTGGTCCAACTGTAAGTTGCTGAGGCCAGCATGTAAGTCGAGATTAGTTTTATTCCTTCCATACCCTTGCTTCAAAACTCACTGACTGTTGATAGACCTGTGTCTAGCCCCACCTTCCACTGCTACTATCAAACAATCCATGCCGCAGGTCAAGCACATTGATGATGAGGCTAGCATGTAAGTCGTACAAGTTTTACTTCATGAGAAATCCCTCCATACCATTGCTTCGAACTCACTGAGTAACAGGTTTGTGTTCAGATCTCCCCCCACTCCTGCCCCCACCTGCGCTTCAACGATCTGCAGCACAGATCAAGTACGTTGACAACGAGGTTATGATATGTAAGTCAGACAAGTTTCACTCCTGAAAAATCCTTCCATATCATTGCTTCGAACTCACTGGGTGTCGATAGATCTACATCAGGCTCCCTCCCCCCCCCCCTCCCCGTTCTTACTATTAGTCATGCACAATCTGCCACTGATCCAATGCATCAATGAGGAGATTATAATGTGTAAGTCAGATGAGTTTTACTCCTGAAAAATCCTTCCATATCGTTGCTTTGAACTCACTGAGTGCTGATAGATCTACATCTAGCCCCCCCCCTCTCCCCATCCTCCATTCCTACTATTAGCTGCATACGAGCGATCTGTGCTGCTGATCAAGCATGTCAACAATGAGGCTAACATGTAAGTTGGATGAGTTTCACTCATGAAATATTCTTCTGTACCATTGCTTCAAGCTCACAGAACAACAGGCCCACATTTGGGTGCCCCCTCCTCCCGTTGCTACCCATGCTTCAACGATCTGTGGGACAGATCAAGCATGTTGACGACGAGGTTAATATGTAAGTCACACTAGCTTTACTCTTGAAAAATCCTTCTGTACCTTAGCTTTGAACTCACTGAGCAACAGGGCTGTGTTTGCCCCCCCCCCCCCCTCTCCCACTCCCATCCACACTCCAACAACCTGCAGCACAGATCAAGCATGTAGACAACAAGGGTGGGATGTAAGTAGGAAAGATCTATGGTCACTTGTCCACATGGCAACTTGGGCATCATGAAATCAAAATTCAGTTCTAACCTTCCACCACAGGTGTCTGGCACCAGTCTGCACATTGTAGTATGTCTATTAATGCCTTGGTTTCTGTCTATTATGGTTGCCTGACTGGTCATCCAAATACTAGATGCTTTACCTGTTCATCAGCACTACCCAGCCCTGCCTAGGTGTATGATCATCATGTCATGCCATCATGGGGCATTCTTATCACAACATTGTACTGGTGAAGTGCCTACATAGCCACATGATATATGTATATAACACTGCAATTTTTTTTTCTTCAGATTGCTTGCAGACCACGATGAAGAATAAACAGTGGATGTCGTCAAACTGCATTAGAATGAGTGTTTTATCATCATCACTCTCTCTCACTATGAGCACTGCATCAATCTCACAAATTCAGAGGGCAAGGCTAGTGTGAGAAAAGCAACA
This sequence comes from Pisolithus thermaeus, assembly GCA_024663475.1. Lineage (NCBI taxonomy): Eukaryota > Fungi > Basidiomycota > Agaricomycetes > Boletales > Pisolithaceae > Pisolithus > Pisolithus thermaeus. The sequence continues at coordinate 1,577,419 of JANFAF010000004.1, forward strand.
GGAGGAGGCATGAGGTACACTATCTCAACTTTGTTCTTACTTCTTGCCAAGATTAG